>LPNX010131868.1:0-90009 GCA_001517045.1 Pseudotsuga menziesii | reverse complement strand
ATAGGAAGCCAAACAGGCTGAGCGGAAGGTGAAACCCAACCGCCATGTGCTTTGTATAAATATAGGCATTTGCATTGGAAATGAATATCAATCGGGAGTTATTACCAACAATAACAATACTTTTTTTACATTGGAGGTCTTTATAGTATGGATGCCTTTTCTACATAGTTGTTTATAGCAACATCTTGTCAATTCAATCAAATAATGTAGACGACCAAACCTCTCCTTGTTTGTTAATTATGATGACAAAAAAGTGAAAAAACGACACTCTCTCCAGTTGGCTAGCTTGTGCTTCTTCCCTTTGCATGGCTACTAAATTGGAAGTTGAACTATTGCTTACTTTGCAGGTTGAATATTGAACCATCATCTAAGCTCAAAAGTCTCTAAGCTGCAAAAACAATTGTGGGGAACTTATGAGCTATGTGCCAAGTTGCATCACACACTTTTGCATTCATCCATATAATTCATCATAACCAATACTTAGATATGATAAGCATTCAAACCCGTTGTCTCTGCCACATGATGTTGCAAGTATCATGATGCTACACCTATAAGCATTCAGTTCGATGAAGATGGAACTGAAACATTGGTTTTGCTTTGATGGTTGTCTTTATGGTGCTCTAAGTGCTCATGGAGGTGCCTTCTTCTTCACCTTCTTCAGATTGTGCCAACTCTATAACCAATGTATCTCCATGTTCAAGCTTTGTTATAATAGGTAGCAATGAAACTAAGTTGAACAATGATTGTTGTACCTTGCTCTCCACAAGATGCTTTGCATCTACCAAGTTCTCCTTGGTAATAACAAACTAGGACACCCTATCAATTGTACTAGGACCTTATCTCTTCTTAGATCCTGCAACATCATAACACTACCCATAAATCAATGGCCAAGTGAGTTAAGGTTTTTATAATTTTTTTCCTTATGTATGAGTTGATATGGACTATGAGTGGCAAGCTTAAAATATTTTATAAGGTGATTTCAAAAATTGGAAAATTTGGAGCAATCATTTGGGGATTTCTCTGTATGCAGTTGTTAAATAATGTATAGGATTTGCTTCCTCCATGTGATTTGTAATATTTTTGTGTATAATGCACCTTAATTTATGTGGAAGCTGTGCATTTGTTTCTATTTATTTCTAAAAATTTTCAAAAGTGATTTAAAAGAGATGAGAAACACATATAAAAAAGACTAGATATTGGAGGTAAGAAAACTTACAAGAAATTTAAATTTGTGAAGTGTAGCTTTTTCGAAGTCATATATATTTTCCAAGTGATTCCCTAGTGAATATGACCTCTAACTCTTTGTAATTTGCTGAGATAGGCATACAAATTGCATAGAAAAGAATCATGTAAGCTGATAACAACACAAAACAATAGGAGTCCACCTGGTGCAATGATCTAGAGCGAAAGATAAATGGAGTATTCAAGTAAGTGGTGAATCTCTTGCACCTATTGCATAAGGTAGGGAAAAGATTCCCTAGGTTTAATTTCTCTTTCTTATGCCAAATGCATATTATCCTTCCTCCTGTAGATTCCTAGAGACATGGAGAATAACAATAGAGTTTCCATACAATACATAACAGTGGTACAAAAAGGTTGATTAATGCACCCAAATAATGTAATGAAAAGGGTTAATTAATACTTTAGCTCATAGTACTTTGGATAAAATATTTCTAATGTATAATTAAATTAAGATGTCATGGATTGATTGATATGTGTGCATGTAAATGATTTTTATAATCATGTCATTAATGCAAATGGTAGTGGATGGTGGTGGGCCGTGGGTGGTGAACAAGAAAGGGAAGTGCAAGATGATTAAACACTTCAATTTCCAACAACTTTTAATATCTGCATTAACTAAAAACCCTAGTTTCCAAGATCTATGTCATTGGATAGGTAATAATGCCTAAAATTATCAACCAATAGTAGATCAGAAAAATAATATGTTGTAATCAGTAATTGAATAATTAACAAACAATGCAAAAACAATAGAACATATCAAGAAATATGTAAAGTCAAGGATGGATTAATAAGAAGTCAACACATATTGAAAACAATAGTTAATGTGGCTTTCAATACGGACTAGTAACGCTAGGACATGGATCATTTAATGTCCCCAATTTTTCCTTATAATGTATTTAATCAAAATCATGTAAAGGATGTACATATGCTAGTATGGATTCCTAGCGTGAAGCTCAAGGTCAATACCCGACTAGTGAATGGTTGGGAATATATGATGTAAATACATTATTGGACCATATGGTTGGCTTGTATTGCTAACCCGAAAATGTATGTAAATATGCTGTGCATAAACAATGAAATGGTCCAAGCATGGTTTTGTAAGGAGCACCAAAAGGAGATTTGATTCCACCAAAGAGGAAGAGAAAGGGATTATATGGGAGATTAAATCCTTTCTACCTTGTGCGCTCACCCAATTCTACCATGTTCCTTAAATGATCAACTATCTACCTTCTTGATTATTTCCCAATCATTGAATGCCCGTGGGTGAAGTCAGTGAAAGAAGTCACTTCCTGTGGTGATAGAACTATGGGGATGATTGCACTAGAGGACACTTTTGTTGGCTTCCTTGAATTTCCACCAATTTTCCCATACCTCTTGGAATTCATCCTCATGCTTTCCATTCATTTGCACTCCTGGATGGACATTGTGATACATGTAGAAGTTAGTTGTTCCCTCATCCTTACATCAGTTGATGCACCGAGTATTCTTTGTTGCAAGCATGCAGGAGGCATGTAGAAGCACACATAGGGATGCGATGAGAAAATAAGAGATAATGTATTCATGCAAGAGGCATGAGAAGGCACAACACTCTATATTTTGATGTGGGTGACTGTGTGTTATTGTTAACACAAAAATTTGCTCAACATGCTTTTTCTAGCCTACACCATTTGTAGACATCCATCTCCTAACCCATTTCACCCCCACACCCATGTTTAGCCTCTGTTTTTCTCCCAAAGGCTCAAAAATAATTAAAAAGGTCTTAAAAAACCCCAAAAGAGACAAAATAGCTCACCAAGGAGCCAAAAGGCTCACAAAGGGGCTAAAAATCCCACAAAAGGGCTAAAAGGAAAAGGGCTAAAAGGCACAGGGACTTCACTTAGTGAACCTCTCACATAGCACGTGCGATCATGGGATATTAAAGAATACCCTTAATTTCTAGAGATATTGACCCAAACTCTTTTTGTTGAAACCCCCTCCCAATACTTAAAACCTCCTACCCAACCCTTTTTATACCTCAATCCTTATAAACCACCCTACCCACCCCCACCTTAAGCCCCTCATCCCCCCCAATACATGCAATATATTGGTTCAATTTTTGATAATTTTAAAACCCACAATATGAACTAATGTGATAGGATATTGGTCAAAAGGTGAAGCCCCTATGCTAAAAGGACAAAAAAGGGGCTAAAATCCCTAAAAGGGCTTAAATCCCCCAAAAGGAGCTATGTAATAAGGAAAAAGGGCTTTAAAAACTAGGTAGGGCCCAAAAACCTGACCAAGGGTTGGTTAAAATCCCTAAGTTGACAAAAAATCTATAAATATAGGGGTGGGGGTCACCATCAAAGATGATTCCTCCTTGTCATTTAATGCCCACATGAGTACGTTGAGAAACCTTTCACTCTCAAGCTAGTCATCCCCCCGCAACTCCATTTTCCTCCATTTGCTCATTCCCTTGGTGTGTTGATCCAAATCTCCACCCATTCCCACCCTATGGAGAGGAAGCTTCCGAGTTTAGGCTTGGTGGCCCTCTTTCAAATCAGATAGGAAGGTATAATGATTCATCTTTCCTTATTTTGTTTAGATGCTTCGTTTTTGTTTTATTTGCTAACAGTTTGTTGCATCTTTTCTTTTCTCCATTGAATCTATGCTTTCGTACTCTATAGAAAAGGGAGGTGAAATAGCATGTAGCTAGGGCTTAACCCTACTACAGTTTGGCGACTCTGCCGAGTTGATCCCACAGGATCCCTGGCCTTTGATAGTTTTTTTTGCAGGATTTTGAATAGGGTTTGAATAGTTGTTTTTGCAGGATTTTGAATAGGGTTTGAATAGTTGTTTAGTAAATTTATTTTGTAGGGTTAGTTTATTTCAATCTTACATTCATTTCCATTCCTGGTTAATCCGTCCCGAGTCCGGCTTGAACCCATTTGGCCATAGTACCAGTTACTGTCGGTCGTTCCTGGTTCCATTTTTTTCCCAATTTTTGGGCCTAGTCGCCTATTTCGAGCTAAAAGGATTGACCCAATCTCCTATTTATCCCAGAACAGAGTGACATAGTCACCTCCTTGGCCTTGACAAGAGAAACCTACCTATCGAGGCCCAGTCGCTCCTTGTTTCGTCCCAGAAGTGACCCAATCACCCATTTAGGCCTGAAAGGAGCAACCCAGTCGCCTATCTGGCACTGAAAAGGGAGACCTGTCATTCGGGTTGCCTGTCGCTATTGTTCAGACTGTCTGAGCGACTTAGTCACCACTATCCAACAGCTAGAAGTGAGCTGTGTTTTCTGTGAGTAATTTTTACATTTGGTTGTGTATATGGTTAGCTATTTACAAATGAAAATCTGTCTAATACTTGGTTAAATTTCTGCAAGTTCATTTTATCATTTCAGTCTTAAAACTTAGTGGAAATTAAACTCCTTGCGCAACCCTTCCTCCTCTACTCAGTCATCACCCTCTAGGGTATTCTGAGATAAGACGAAGGGTTGATAAAGTGTAGTAATAGGAACCTGTTCTTGCTATTTCTCTAAACCACTAAAAAAAGGTTTCTTGGAAGCTAGAGGGGGTGGAAACTGTTGGGCGTTTCATGACGTTCACGTACTCCCTGTTGATCAACCTTGCATTTGAGGAGTGACCTGTGGATATATGGGTGGGCTTGTTCCCACTTTGATGAGAGCCCAACACTCCTTGGCCTAAGAGGGATACAAAATAGGGCAGTCACACTATAGATTAGCATTGTACAATTTTATAAGCGCACTTTGGTTCTGTTAATTTTTACTGGTTCATATGTTACAGGTTATGTTTCCCATTGCCTAAACTGTACATAATTTCTATTACCATTTTATTATCACATGATTAGAAAATAATAAACTAAACTAAACTCAATACAAAGTACACACATAACCATACCAATTAATTCAACCAAACTCGGTTCGTGACCTTGAGCGAGCCTCTCAAAGTAAGCAATTTACTTTAATTCAAAATCTTGCAGTTTGAGGACATAAGCCCCTAGTTTCCTTAACAGTGGGAAGTACTTGAGCTATGCCCTAAAGCTCATTATGAGGAGTACCAAAAGAACCCCAAAGTAGCTGGCCAATGAGAGGAATTTCCAAGCGAAATGGGCAATGACCCCTACCGATTGACTAGAACGCTTGTGAGGAAAAATACACGTGATGTCTTTTGGTAGTCTTGGTGTTCGAGTGACCACCTATAAGCCAATAGGAAGCCATTGAAACCAGGGTCCAATTTTCATTACTGATCACTATCAAGCATACACCATTGATCCACCATGCTCTTCCTCACACATAAGAGGTGATCCACCTCAGTTTGGGTCCTTAGACCGTCACCATTGAGACCACTCTTGAAAACCCTCCTCACCATCAGAAGGCCATACAACATTTGATTCTAACTCGAAATCCTACCAATACGAACCCAATTTTCACACCGCACCACAATTGCAGCTAGCATCCCTAGCACTGCTACAAACACCATATGCTATCCCAACCCATTCTCCGGAGGGGTGGATAGTAGTGGACCCACATCCATACCTCATATCACCACCACAATTGCAGCTAGCATCCCTAGCACTGCTACAAACACCATGGTGAGTCTGCGACCCATTTGTGGTGGGCCCACACCAACCCCTTTCATTCCCATAGTACCACCATTCATACCTGGGGGAATTGCCCCTTCCATGATTGTCTCGACTATCCCCATTGTGGGAAGCCAATTTTAGGTTCCCCCAGTCACACATGCACATCACATTCCTGTGAACCTAGGTGCCATCGCCCCTTCCCCCCTCACCATCCTTGGGTCTAACCTCTTGTTCATGGCTCATCTTAACTTTCCTAATTTGGACAGGTTAACTAATGACCCAATCAGCCACCAACCCCATTGGCCTCCTATGCAAGCCAAACTCCCCTCATACATTCCAAAGTTTTAAGGGAAGGATGGTGAGTGCCCTCAAAATCATATCATGTCATTTCACCTATGGTGCTCTTCAAACAACATTGTGGATGACTCGATCAGACTCAGGTTGTTCCAGCACACCCTCACCAGTGCCACAACCAAATGGTACATTGAGATACCTCAAGCCTCCTACCCAACCTTTAATTCCTTGGCTTTCATGTTCCTACAGTATTTCCAACTCCCCGTCAGATATGACAAAGGGGGTGTAAATATTGCTATCTTGCTTCTAGAATACTGTGACCCACATAAATGACCACATCCATGAGTGGTGGTGACGCTGTAGTTTGTGAAAGATTCATCTTGATGACATGATATTCATGGATTGGTTCCTAAAGACTTTTCTACCAACTATAGCAAAGGACGTCGCATCCGAATGTCCCCAATCCAAAGAGGAGGCCATCTTAAAGGCCCAACAGTTTGACTTGATCTATGCTCAGTCTCGATACCTTTACACCATAATTCCAGACGCCCCTCATGCTGGAAATTCCTACTACGATGCACCGAGGGAATCCCATGCCGTGGATGGCATCATAGGCTCTGTCTCCCATCACTCACAACACCATGTGACACCGTCTATGATGCCAACACACCCAAGAAACATCCCTAGTGTTTCCCACCCAAACCAAGCTCCCAAATACTCAAGGATGATGTCTCATTCCGGAGCAACAACCTCATATGCACAACCCTCCCATGCACCAACTTGGCTGGCACAACAGTATTTGGGAAAAATGGCTGAATTTGTAGCGCTGCCCACCCCCCTAGTCTACTATGCACCACCAGTGCAGGATGCTTTGGCCCCTGCAGGCTAGCTTCATCAGCATCCTTGGGACAATTTTTTGCTCAGCAGAACTGTTCCAACCAACCAGCCACCAATAACCAACAAGGGAAAGGTAGAAATAACTAATCTAGGAATCGAGGCAACAATCAACCGCGAGGAGGTGACCAACATCCAAATCCTCCCAACAACACTGGGGAAAAACAACTGGCTCAAAACCCCCAACAACCGAACCCACCTAGACACAACGGTCAGTTACGGACAAATCAGTTGTGCAAACTATGTGATGTCTACGGGCAGTATATGCATGAATTCCCCCTCATGGGCCACGCCAAGCAAGTTCTTTAGAATGATGCTCATCATAGTATCAATGTGGTAGTCCCATCTCAACCCAACCCAACACCACCAGGCCCTCCACCTAAGGTGCTCTAGAACCTTTTACCACTCCAAGGATTGGTAGCAATTGTGCCCATGCCCCCACCTACCCCCACAACCCCTTCCATGGCCCCGCCTATAGAAACAGGGGTTCATCACCTATTATCCATGACAGCTAATGAGGTCAATTTGCAGACTAGATGGAACCAATATGGATCCACTACCAAAACCACTGACCCATCAGAAAAATCCACATCCAATGCCACCAACATACCCTTGCATAATCCTACACCCCCCTTTGATGGGACAGCCCAAGGACCATGACCCCCCATTCGACAGATTTCCAACTACTCCATGGCTAGAGCCACTATGAACTATAGCTTTGTCGATGACTTGGCCTAGTCACCTACAACCATGTCTGCTCTAGAAGTGATGAAAACATGCCTGCCTCAGTGAGAAACATTGCTAGCCGCACTCAGTGCCATAGATCCTTTCGAATCCAAATTGATTACATTCGATTTGGATAGCGGAGAGCCTAGAATGCCATCAACCGTTTCCTTCCAGATTTCGGTATTAATTCTAAATTTGGTCATGCATCGATGTATCATCAATGAAGGGGCATCCATTTGTGTCATGTCAACATTGGTCTGGCAGAAACGCAGATCCCCTCTCCTCCAACCGTACACCACTACAATGCGTGCCTATGATGGCCACCCCACAAAAGCTTAGGGCATCCTTCCGAATGTACCTATATCATTAGCCAGTAAAATGGTTTTGATTGACATTGAGGTTATCAACACACAACTTGATTACAACCTCCTCATGGGACATAGTTACATGTATGCCATGAAAGCCGTGGCCTCCACCGTCTTTCGACTCTTGATGTTTCATCATGATGGAAAGATCATTTCTGTCGACAAATTGACATACTATGATCTGTAAGGGATGGACACACCAGAACATATTATTACTACCATTGATACTGCCATCGAAAGTGTGTCAATCCCTTCCTTATCTGCTCTTGGCCCGGGCTTATTCGCCTACACCCCTATGACGACCACCTTCCTGGACTTACCACCTCCATCTACGTCAATTGAAATTGTGTACTATCACACCTAGTACCATTCCAACCATATCACAATCTCAGTCGCAAACTCAACCTTAGTCACTAGGGAACTATTGGGGTTCATTCCTGATCAACACTATCCTTTTCCTTTTCCTTTTCCTACCATCCAGGATTATGAGTAATATTGTCTTGACAAGCCGCAATTTACAGGATTTCACACTAGGAGTTCCTATGTAGTACATTGAACCACCTACCCTACCTCTGAGGCCCCAGGATATGTTGACTCTTGTCCATCCAATTAAGATGATGTTATTAAATTGAGCACATAGATCTATGGATCAACACACAACTCACAAGAATAGATCACACGATTTACTTAGTAATTGAAGAATGAAAGAGTGCAAAAATGGATTACAATTGTGAATGCTTTCATTAATCAAAAGTAATTAGATAATAATTACAATGTAATACACTGTATTAATAACCAGTCAATTCGAATGCATTAGAGAGGAATTCGAATTGAATGACTCTACCTTACTGCATGGATAACTGGACATGACTAAATCATTATCGGAGCTCAACTAGTTATCCCTAGTTGTCTTAATCAGTGCACCAGTCAGTTAGAATCAGTTAACTAGCCTAACTGAGTGTGGTAGGTGAGGAATTGTGCCTTCCCACATGCATTCAATTAATGACTGGTGCTAACTGAATGTAACTGGATGTAACTGACTCCTAACTAGGCTTAACTAGTCACTAACTGAACTCAACCGAAGGAGGTTTGTTTCGGCACTCCTAGTGGCTCCTAAATTGTAGGGACTAATCTAGGAGGCTCCTAAATTGATGCATGCAAGTGAAATCAGTGGAAGTTGGCCTCAATTAGTGTTCCCCACACTTTAGTAATTGGTACATGTTCCCTAATTAGGCCAAGTGGACCCAATGGTGTTAGTGACTAAAAATAGACTGACAGGACTCCTGATTTAGACATACTCTAGACTTAAACATAATTGACCAAATTGGACAAGGGAGGATTATAATCCTAACAACCCCCCCTAAATGCCAACTTGGAAAATTGTGGGCCCTGGTAGCTAAGACCATAGGTCACCCATTACAGTTAAAGCAAAGTATAGTAACTGCTCAATACAAGGAGCTGGGGAAAAAACCACATGGGAAAAAATCCCCCCCTCTAATTGAGCAGTTATAATCAGGATCAATCTGGTTCTTCTGTGCATAGGTATCTTGAGGCTTGGCATGTGAACTTCTCCATCATTATGTCTGGAGGAATCTTCCTCTTTGGAAGAAGAATAATATGCTCAACTAAATCATAATTATAGACAACTACTGAATGAAGACTTGACCCATGTAGAGCAACTAAAATCAAATGATAAGTGAGAAAAGGTTATTGAGGATTCAAACCATGTGAGGAACACTCAAAAAAATGATATGTTGCAGCCATGAAAAACAAACCATGAGTGGTAAAAACAACCCCAAGTGTTAGGAGCAAGTGTCCAAGCGGATGCAGAAAATCTTCCTCTTTACTAGTTCTGTGAGGAGATGAGCATGTGACCAAAGGTAGAGAATCCATGGGACTATGGAGAGTGAATGCTTTATCTCCATAATCTGATATAGATTCAGAAATAGCTAATTAATCACAAAATAAAATATCAGAATGTCACGTACCTATGCCCCAATACCATGTGGAATTAAAATTTTCATCAAGAACCTTCACTGTTCATTGAAACATAGGGCATGGTCGTGAACCACAATCAACGTTTCCAACACTGTCACACTCCCTCCCATCTTCCATTGATCAGTTTGAAAATTGCAAGGAAATATCTCAGAGGATATCAGAAGACAGAGAGAAAACGTGATGGAAATCAATGATCATAAACGATCCCGTAGATCGAAACCAAATCAATGGTTCATAATCCACCCACAAAAATAAACGGTGTGGAAAGCCCGAGTTGTGGGGTCAAAAATTGCAAAACTTTCGATTTCACTTCCCGCAACCCACATCCAGCATCAGAAACAGATAGATAGCAAAAAACCATCCTACGAAGATCAACGATGCAGAAACTTTGATTTGCGGGATTGGGAATGTGGAAATCGTGACACCACAATTCTGCATCCCGCAAGTTGTGGAGAGAAAGTTGCACAAGGGAAATATATGGAAACCAAAATCTACGAAATGACATTCTGCATCCCGCATCCTGCAAACCTGCAATTTTGCGCAAAGAAGTATTTCTAACAAGAAAATCAACTTTTCCACTGAATCCTTGGATCGATCTGATCAGTCTGGCCATTACTGATCTGACCAATCTACCCTGCAACTTAGTTCCAAAATGCATTGATAGAAAACCATACATAGATGCCTATAATTGTAGTTATTCAAAGGAACAATGCATCAATTCAACATAGCAACATGTTCATCACATCCCATCAAGCAATCTGCAAAACAAGAAATACAATTGCAGAGAATAACATAATAACATAGACAAGAACACTTATCTTAAATAGAACTTGTCCCACAACCAGCTATGTCGCTACAACATTCCTCCCAACCATAGGCTAGTGTGCTCCTTAGTCTCTTGGTAACATTGCCACCCTCGAGTTGGGCATGATTTCCTCAAGGAATAAGGGAACACTAACAAACCCATACATAGCCAAGGTGGAATAACACTTAGCCAAGTCAACACAGTTGGGTTTATCAGGATGTAAGGGAAAACATCCCAACATATGGGTTTCACAGGCCACTCTACCAGGCCATCTCACAGTTGGGTTTTATAGACTGTTCACAGTCAAGCCAACCTTCACCTTAAGGACTAGTCAAGCCAACAGATGGGTTTATCATACTATTCATAGTCAAACCATCTTACTACTAGGATTACTAGGCTAACTAGCCAAGCCAGCATTTGCAGTTGGGTTTATCGGACTATCCAACCAAAGGTTACTCACCAAGTCAAGCGCAACAAGACAAAGCCAAGCCAACATATGGGTTTATCAGGCTACCAGCCCAACCATCTTTCCAGTTAGGTTTGTCAGGATTCTAAGGAAATGGGCAGGAAGAACTGCTAAGCTAGTGAGCTCATCTACAGAGCTAAGAACACCTTCACAAGACCTATCTATCCTGGCTTCCCTACTACCTACACACCCAACACAAGGAAGTGTCCCCTTCTCTAATCCATAGTCCCTCAGGATACACCTTCCCTTCTAGTGCTCTTCGGGATGTGCATAGCAGGTTTACCAACCACTATTATCTTATCGTGAGGTTCCACACTAGGTTTATCAAGCCCATTCTATGTCTCTCCCATTCCTAAGTCTTTTACATAGCTCAGACCTGAACAAGGGTACACAACCCAACAACCACAGGGAGACTCCACAACACAGGCTTACTTTGGAACACGAGTAATAGGGTCTCATACACTCTGTAGTTTAAGGCAACGCTACAACGTAGCAATCACAATATTTCCAATGGAAATACACTTGCAGAACGCAAAGGATACACATGGATTGAGCTCCGTTGCTAGTAAAATGTCACTAAACACTTGCATAGCACAAAGGATACACATAGGTAGAGCTCTGCTACTACCACAATGTTTCTCCTCCAGAAAATGAAGATGGTGGTGAAAGAACGACTGATCTAATGAATGAAAAATCCCCCCGAACCAGCACATCCTGCATCTCTCAAAAGTGAGAGTAAATCCAAAATGTAAATGCATGGGTCAGAACTAGCATACGGTTCTAGCGTTTTCTTGTCCATGCAAGCAAACAACAACATCCCAAAACTGGGTTCTTTGCCAAATTCAAAATTGCCCATATTGTTCCCCTTCCAAGAAATAACTACCTCAACCACCTTCTGGCAGAATAAATGGTTGGGAAGAGAAGATAAGAAATAGGGTAGTTGACAGTTATGATGGGTTCTCCCCATGACACATGGATTTTCCCCAAATAGGCTGAAGGTTAACATTCCCACCCCCTTATCCTAAGGAAAATCATGCCCCCATCTCATTATTCATTGCATTGATATAGCTGGCTATGGGTTTTCATTAATTTGCATATTTACATGATGTTTACAAATGTTCTTGACTTAGCAAAAAAACCATAGGAATCAACCATGATCCCCTATATACCAACATTAATCAATGATAGGGCCTTGGCCTTGAGCTCCTTGTCATGACTCGATATAATATTTACATCATATACATTAATGTAACGGGGTCAAAACTAAGATGTTACATTCCCCTCCCCCTTCAATAGCACTGTCCTTAGTGGTTATAAAATTTGAACAAAATGCTACACTGGCATTGCCTCAGTGCTCCGCAGAATTGAAAAAAAATGGATGCGTCAATCACATGGCATCCTCCAGCTCCCATGTATCCTCTTTAGGATCGTAGTGCTCCCATTGCACCTTTACCTATCCTATGGCTCGGTTCTGGAGCATGGTGACCTTCCTGTCGAGGATGCACATTGGTTCGGTTCAAAACTCTCACTTGGGTTCCACCTAAATCACATCCCAATTTATTACATGGTTAGGGTCATGTATATATTTCTTAAGCAAAGAAACATGAAAAACATTATGATACCTAGTGCTAGCAGGAAATGCAAGTCTATATGAAACTGGCCCTATTCTTTCAAGCATTTCAAATGACCCACAATATCTTGGTGACAGCTTGGCACAACTCCCAAGATTCAAGGAACTCTTCTTTGCCCTCACTCCGAGGTAAACATGATCCCCAACAATGAACTCTCTGTTCACCCTATGCTTATCAGCATATCTTTTCTGTCTGTCTTGGGATGCCTTTAGATTCTGCCTAATCTTTACAACCTCCTGCTCCATCTCCTTGAGCAATTATGGACCAAGCACAACCCTGTTCATTGGATTATCCCAATTCACTGTTGTTCTACACCTCCTGCCATACAAAGATTCATACGGACTCATCCCCAAGGATGCTTACTATCCATTATTATAGGTAAACTCTACCAGGTGTAGATAATATTCCAAATTGGTTGGTTTGTCCATCACATACATGCAAAGCATGTCTTTCAGCACTTGATTAACTCTCTATGTATTCCCATCAGTCTGAGAATGGTAAGCAGTGATGAAGTTCATCTTTGTACCCAAATCCGCAAAGAACCCCTTCCAAAAATTGGAAGTGAACTTGACATCTCTGTCAGAGACTATTGCCTTAGGAAAACCATGCAATTTGAAAATCTCCTTCATGAAGATCTTTGCAATATCATCAGTCTTATGCGTAGACTTAATCGGTATAAAATGTGCTGCCTTCGTCAACTTGTCTACCACAACCATGATGGAATCATGTTGTCTCCAAGTCATTTTAAATTCTGTAATAAAATCCATGGAAATAACTTCCCATTTCCATTCTGGAACTGGCAAAGGATGCAACAAACCCCTGGGGTGTCGATGCTCAACCTTTACCTGCTGACATTTCATGCACCTTGAAATATATTCAGCCATGTCCCTTTTCATTCCTGGACAAAAGTACTACTTTCTGGCTATATCAATTGTCTTATGATATCCTGGGTGACCAGAATATGGAGCTTGATTGATCTCGTCCATAACCATTCTCCTCAAATCTGCTACATTTGGAATGTAAATTCTACCTTTATAAGTAAGAAGTCCATCTTCTTCCAATATATATCCATCATATCTCTTCTCAAGACTTTTCTGCTGCAATTTGTCTTTTACTTGCACATACATTTCATCTCCAGCAGTATGACTAACAATCTGTTGCCTCAAATCTAATTGGCAAATACTAAGAGATGCCACATGCATTTCCTGCACCTTCATGCTGAGTGCATCAGCTACCTTATTCTCTTTTCCCTTTATGTGTTTGATTTCAAAATCAAGCTCACATAAAAACTCCAGCCATCTAGCTTGCCTAGCATTTAGAGCAGGTTGATCAAATAAATACTTTAGACCATAATGGTCTATCTTCAACTCAAATCTTCTTCCCATAAAGTAGTGCCTCCACATCTTGAGAGCATGTACTATGGCTGCAAGTTCTAGATCATGAGTAGCATATTTCTTCTCATGATGCTTCAAATTTCTTGACTCATAACATATAACGTTGTTGTCTTGGATAAGGAATCCTCCAAGCCCTTAACCGCATGCATCGATACACACTAGAAAATATTTCTCTAGGTCTACAACTTTCAAAACCGGTGCACTGGTGAGAAGATTCTTCAACCACTGGAAGCTTTCTTCACACCTCACTTTCCATTCAAACTTTATGCCCTTCTTTTGCAAAGAAGTAATGGCATGTGCAACCTTGGAGAATCCTTCAATGAATCTCCTGTAGTATCTTGCAAGTCCCATAAAAGATCTCACATCTATCACATTTCTTGGACTAGGCCAATTCATAATGGCTTCAATATTTTCAGGGTCCACATATATACCCTTTTCTGAGATAATGTGACCTAAATATTGAATTATATCTCTATAGAAGTCACACTTGCTCAGCTTTGCATACAACCGATGCTCCCTAAGTAATTGCAATGTCAATTTCAAATGATCTTCATGTTCTTCCTCATTCTTAGAATAAACAAGCCTATGTCATCAAGGAAAACAAGAACAAACTTGTCCAAACACTTGCTAAAGACACTATTCATAAGGCAAATACATGCAGCTAGTGAATTTGTGAGGCCAAATGGTACCACTGCAAACTCATAATGTCCATACCTTGTTCTGAATGTTGTCTTATGAATGTCTTCATCCTTGATTCTCACCTGATGGTAACCTGACCTCAAGCCAATCTTGGAAAATACCTTTTCTCCTCTCATTTAATCAAAGAGGTCATCAATCCTAGGCAAAGGATACTTGTTCTTTACTGCGACTTTGTTCAGCTATCTGTAATCAATACACAATCTGAGTGTACCATATTTCTTATTTACAAACAGAACTGGTGCTCCCTAGGGAGACACGCTGGGTCTGATATACTTCTTTTCCAACAACTCTTGCAGTTGCATCTTCATCTCTAGCATTTCTGGTGTACTCATTCTGTAGGGTGTCTTGGACACTGGTGTTGTTCTTGGCACAAGTTCAATTGTGAAATAAATGTCCCTCTTTGGAGGAAGCCCTGGAATCTCATCAGGAAACACATCCCTAAATTCCTGCAACACATGAATGTCTTCCAACCTAGGAGTTTCATTCTCTAGTGCGTCCAAAATATGAGCTGCATATAATTGGCAACCTTTCCTATATAACTTCTTCAACTACATTACTGAAACCCGCCTCATAGAAATCACCTTTGGAATTCCTTTCACAATCCTTGAGTTTCCTTCTTCATCCAAGCACTCAAAATCCTTATTATAATAGTCAAGCTTTACTCTATGAGCTTCTAACCAATCCATTCCAATGAGAAAATCATAGGAACAAAGGGGTAGAACATTCATATTTACACAAGTGGTCAATCCATTCATAACCAATGGACATTTCTCCACCACTTTGCTAACCTTTCTCTTAGTTCCAGTGGCTAGCTGAACTAACCAAGATTTTCTATGCTTTAATTTCTTAAGGGCACAAATCTCCAATACTCTAGGAGTAATGAAACTATGATTAGAACCAGGGTCAATCAAGATAGAAATAGATTACTCAACAATATTACATGCAACTTCAACCACAATTGACTGGTGATCTTCTTGGAGGTTCTCCAGTGCTGCATAAATTCTAGGGATGGCCCTTGCTACTTGACCCACTTTTTTTGCCTCTTGAACATTGTAAGCTGGCCTTGCACTCTCATTCTCAAGTGGGTAATTCCTTCACATATGGGGTCCTCCACATCTCCAACATTGGAGTGGTTCTCTGATATGCTATGGATCTCTTGGCTTTTCTCCCACCACTCTAGATGGCTTCTTTTCAGCTTGGGATGGCTACCTCTACTGATTCCTGAAGCTAGAATGTTTGAACCCTTTCTTCCTTTCGCCAATATTCTCATTCATCTTGTATTTCCATGTATTATGGTAATCAAGTTTTTCTTTGCTTTGCTCATAGCAATACTTAGCCTTCCTAATTGCTTCCTCAAGAGTTCTAGGTTCATAAAACTTGATCCTGTCTTTGTAAGACTGAGGAAATCCACTAAGGAAACGCTGAATTTTCACTTTTTCATCCTTGATGTACCTGACATATCTCAATAGTTCTAGGAATCTATTCGCATACTCTTCCATGGTCTGCTATCCCAATATCAGCTCATGGAACTCTTTGATCTCGCCATCATAGTACCTGTCAGAGAGGTATTTCTGCTTCAAATAATTCTGGAACCATTTCCACTTAAGTCTTCTTTCATTGATCCTCCTTACTTGCTTGAAGTGATCCCACTAAATGGATGCCCTCCCATTCAACCTGAATATGGCAACCCTTGCCTTCATGTTCCCCGAATAATCCTGAACTTGGAATTACATCTTTATCCCAAGAAGCCAAGCTTCAGCTTCTTGTCTAGTCTTCACCTCGCCATCAAATGTAGGAGGTTTATCCTTCTTAAATTCATCTCAAGAGTGATCTCTATGGTGCCTCTTCCTCTTTCCCTTGCAAGAAGAAGAGCTTGAATCCCCACTTGATTCTTCTGAGTCAGATGATCTACTAGCAGTCCTTATTATTCTTCTGGTACTTCTCTTACTGCCTTCGGGTTTTATCATACCCTATACATAGTCTATATTTCTTTGCATGTCTGTCAAACTCTGCAACATAGAAGCATTCAACTAATGCTGCTCTTCTTGAGCTTTAATCAGGCTTCTCATGGTGGCTGCAATGTCTGGTGGCGTCTCTTGGAATCTCCTTCCATTAGAATCTATGCCATCATTTCCAACCCAGACATTTTCCCCCATGGAATCTCGCGCACACTCGTAGGAGTCTCAAGCATCATATCCGTCATGGTTTCTCATGGTTGCACCACAACTTACCTTTTCAAAATATACTATGAATTTGCAAAATGTGTTATCAACACCATTTGTTAGACACACAATAATTCAAAATCAAAACCATTTACTTACTGTCACCTGGCTTATTTAGGCCCAATGTTGTAACCAAAAACTCTGGTTAATTGATTCTTGGCCCATCTAGGCCCAATGCTGTAACCCACAGATCGGATACCACACTATAGTGTACTACAAGTTGGTATTACGTGGTATTATTGAATGATTTCTAGCCCATCCAGGCCCAATTCTGCAATCCACAAGTGTGACACCACACTGTCACATACGCATGCCCCAATACCATGCGGAATTAAAATTTTCATTGAGAACCTTCACTGTTCATCGAAACAAAGGGCATGGTCGTGAACCAAAATCAACATTTCCAACACTGTCATGCTCCCTCCCGTCTTCCATTGATCAGTTCGACAATTGCAAGGAAAGATCTCAGAGGAGATCGGACAGTGGAGAGAAAACATGACGAAAATCAACGATCATAAATGATCCCGTAGACTGGAACCAAATCAACGGTTTAGAATCCACCCACAAAAATCAACAGTGCAGGAAGCCCGAGTTGCGGGGTTGAAAATTGAAAAACTTACGATTTCACTTCCTGCAACTTGCATCCCACATTGAAAATAGATTGATGGCAGACAACCATCCCATGAAGATCGATGGTGTGGGAACTTTGAATTGCGGGAGTGGGAATGTGGAAATCGTGACATCATGATTTCGCATCCCACATCCCACAAGTTGCGGAGAGGAAGTCACAAAAGGGAAATCTGTGGAAACCAAAATCTGCGAAACGACATTCTACATCCCGCATTTCGCAAACCTGCAATTTTGTGCAAAGAAGTATTTCTAACAGGAAACTCAAATTTTCCACTGAATCCTCAGATCAATCTGATCATTCTGGCCATTATCGATTTGACCAATCTACCTTGCAACTTAGTTCCAAAATGCATTGATGGAAAAACATACATAGATGCCTATAATTGCAGTTGTTCAAAGGAACAATGCATCAATTCAACATAGCAACATGTTCATCACATCCCATCAAGCAATTTGCAAAACAAGAAATACAATTGCAGAGAATAACATAATAACATAGACAAGAGCCCTTATATTGAATAGAACTTGTCCCACAACCAGCTATGTCATTGGAACGTTCTTCCCAACCATAGGCTAGTGTGCTTCTTAGTCTCTCAACAACACTGCCACCCCCGATCTGGGCATGATTTCCTCAAGGAATAAGGGAACACTAGCAGACCCATACATAGCCAAGGTGTAATAACACTTAGCCAAGCCAACACAGCTAGGTTTATCAGGGTGCAAGGGAAAACATCCAAACAGATGGGTTTCATAGGCCACTTTGCTAATCTATCTCAAAGTTGGGTTTCACAAACTGTTCACAATCAAGACAACCTTCACCTTAAGGAACAATCAAGCCAACATATGGGTTTATCATACTATTCACAATCAAGCCATCTTACTACTGGGATTATCAAGCTAACTAGCCAAGCCAGCATTCGCAGTTGGGTTTAACGGACTGTCTAACCAAAGGTTACTCACCAGGTCAAACACAACAAGACACAACCAAGCCAATATATGGGTTTATCAGGCTACCATCCAAGCCATATTTCCAATTGGGTTTGTCAATATTCTGAGGCAATGCAAAGGAAGAACTGCTAAGCTAGTGAGCTCATCTACAGAGCTAAGAACACCTTCACAAGACCTATCTGGCTTGGCTTCCCTACTGCCTACACACCCAACACAAGGAAGTTTCCCCTTCTTTGCTCCATAGTCCCTCTTGCTACACATTCCCTTCTAGTGCTCTTCAGGATGTGCATAGCTGGTTTACCGGCCACTCTAATCTTATCATGAGGTTCCACACTAGTTTTATCAAGCCCATTCTATGTCTCTCCCATTCCTAAGTCTTGTACATAGCTCAGACCCGAACCAGGGTACACAACCCAACAACCACAGGGAGACTCCACAATAGAGGCTTACTCTGAAACAAAAGTAACAGGGTCTCATACACTATGTAGTTTAAGGAAACACTACAACACAACAATCACAATATTTCCAAGATAAAGACACTCGCAGAACGCGAAGGATACACACGGATGGAGATTTGCTACTATTACAATGATGTCACTAAACACTCACAGAACATGAAGGATACACATAGGTAGAGCTCTGCTGCTACCACAATGTTGCTGCTTCGGAAAATGAATATGGTGGTGAATGAACGATTGATCAAATGAATGAAAAATCCCCCCAAACTAGCACATCCTGCAGCTCTCAAAAGTGAGAGTAAATCCAAAATGTGAACGCATGGGTCAGAACTAGCGTATGGTTTTGGTGTTTTCTTGTCCATCCAAGAAAAACACGACATCCCAAAAATGGGTGCTTTGCCCAATTCAAAATTTCCCATATTCTTCCCCTTCCAAGCAATAACTACCTCAACCACCTTCTAGCAGAGTAAATGGTTGGGAAGAGAAGACAAGAAAAAGGGTAGTTGACAGTTCTGATGGGTTCTCTCCATGACACATGGCTTTTCACCAAATAGGCTCAAGGTTAACATTCCCACCCCCTTATCCTTAGGAATATCATGGCCCCATCTCATTATTCGTTGCATTGACATAGTTGGCTGTGGGTTTTCATTAATTTGCATATTTGGATGATGTTTACAAATGTGCTTGACTTAGCACAGAAACCATAGCCATCAACCATGATCGCCTATATACCAACATTAATCAATTACAGGGCCTTGGCCTTGAGCTCCTTGTCATGACTCTATATAATATTTACATCATATACATTAATGCAAGGGGGTCAAAACTAGGGTATTACACAAAAACCTCATAAGAGAAAACTAACACCAAATCCCAGCAACAATTTTGAAGAAGAATTGCGGTACTTGATTTTACACATCGAAATTGGTGAAAGAATCTACAAGCATGAATAAAATCTCTTGGATTTTAAATTTTGAATGAAATAATATCAGATCAGAAAGTAAATCAATTCTAAATGGGTTCATATCAGATCCAAAACTGTGAAATGAAATCAAATCCCCAGCAACAGTTTTGAAGGAGACTTGCGGTACTTGTTTCTTCACAAAATTAATGAGAACAGCTACAAGCAATACTGAAAGCTTATGAAACTGAAATATTGAACCAATAAATATTGTATCAGATCCAAATAATATCATATCAGATCCAATAAGTTTCATATCAGATCCAAAAGTATGGTCCACTGAGACTGTAGATGCACAGTTTTCTTCTTCTTCAAAATTCTGAATTTTGGTGCATGCAATCCCTTAAAAAATTGCTGGAAGATGTAGATCAATGGGAGTGATTTGATCACTCATGTAATCAGATATTTTTTCCAAAATATCCAAGGTATTACATATTTTCACACCAGCAGCAACATTATAGGGAGATAAATCAAAATTCTCTTCACTTTCGGAAGCAATCACTGGCAAATTTTGCACACAATTTAAAGGAGAATCACTGAAGGAGGACTTTGCTTCTTCTTCATCTTGAAAAGATTCATTAGAGAGAGTGGAGGCTGAGAATTTTGGATAAATAATGATTATGGTGTTGGATGTGCTCTCCAAAGTGCTATTATGAACCTCATTAATCTTTCCAAAGGTTCTGTCCAATTTTGTCTAGAGATCCTTTGGATATTCAATAGATTTAGTGAGGTAGTGCAAACTAGGAGAGAGAGACAAATATATTGTTCCAAAATATGCATCACATTCATTCATCCAATCATTCTCACTCTCATAGGACTCTTGACCAAGTCCGATAGACACCTCATAGAGATATTGTCTCTTCAGAGATGCAATCATCTTCATCTTCCATTCTGAATAGCTTGTGAATGGGGTGAGAAGAGGAATTGATGAATCCATTTGAAGTTGTACCTACAATTGAACACATATATCTATGGATCAACACACAACTCACAATAATATATCACACAATTTACTCAGTAATTGAAGAATGAAACAATGCAAAAATGGCTTGCAATTGTAAATGCTTTCATTAATCAAAAGTAAATAGATAATAATTACAATGTAATACACTCGTATTAATAACCAATCAATTTGAATGTATGACAGAGGAATTCAAATTGAATGACTCCACCTTATTTCATGGATAACTGGACATGACTAAATCATTAACGGAGCTCAACTAGTTAGCCCCAGTTGCCTCAATCAGTGCACAAGTCAGTTAGAATTAGTTAACTAGCCTGACTTAGTGTGGTAGGTGAGGAATTGCACCTTCCCACATGAAATAAATTAATGATTAGGGCTAACTGAATGTAACTAGATACAACTGAATGTAATTGACTCCTAACTAGGATTAATTAGTCACTAACTAAACTCAACTAAAGGTGGTTGGTTCTGACACTCCTAGTGGCTCCTAAATTGTAGGGATTGATTTAGGAGGATCCTAAACTGATGCATGCAAGTGCAATCAGTGTTAGTTGGCCTCAATTAGTGTTCCCCACACTTTAGTAACTAGTACATGTGCCCCAATTAGGCCAAGTGGACCCAATGGTGCTAGTGACTAAAAATAGACTAAAAGGACTCTTGATTTAGACATACTCCATATTTAGACATAATTGACCAAATTGGACAAGGGAGGATTATAATCCTAATAGATGTCACACCAACCTTCTGGTCCATCAAAGAATCCTCCTGTCTTCATGCCTTCCCCTCTTCTTCCAACATAAACTGGGGGAAAGGCCACCAAAACCACAACCAATACCATTTACATGATCTCTAGCACCAGTTTCCCTTCCATATCGTTAGCTGTGGAAGATCCACATGATCTATCCCGAAACCACTTATGCGATGATGGAGAAATATATAAGGCCACCTCCAGTTTTACCCCATTCCCTTTAAACCACAATGTAGAATCATTTATTCCCATAAAAGACCAGATTCCATCACCCTGCCTTGCCAACGAACTTCGTCTCGGCAAGAGGGAATACCTCTTCATTGACTCATACGGTCGACTCTTCAAGAAGCCGTGCAATGGGCTCCACCTCAAGAGATTCTATGCCTAATATAACCACTATGAATCCCTTATAGCGTAGGTTTTTTTATTTTGTTTTGCATCATTTTTTTCATGAGTTGGTGCCCCCCTCTAGTATTAGTTTCACATCTAGTCGCAGTGATCCCATCGTAGAACTCAGTTTCATCATTTGCATGTGAGCAAGTTGATATGATCCCTCCCCTTGCATCGCTGGTATCCCATTGGAGGGTGTGGTCCCACATCTGCACATGCACATAGTATGTCACACATGTGATCTAGCTACCACCATGCTAGCATACCATCAGCTCCCTAGACCTCTATTGGAGGTTAAGGCCTGTCCATATCTTCTTGATTTTCCATGCTCATGTATGGATCGTCCTCTACAAGAATAGGAAGCTTCCACCACTATGAAAAAATCTTCCAGGTTTTAGGATTATTAATCCTCCCTTGTTCATACTTTTTATTAGATTAATTAGCCTAACTTAGGAGCCTCAATTAATTAAATGAGTCCACTAGTGAAATTGGGTCCACATGGCCCAATGGGGCCACATGTACCAGTCATTGAATTGTGGGGGACAATTCTAGAGGTTAACTACCACTTAATACATGTGCATGCATCAGTGGGGGTGCCTCCTAGACCAATACCTACATTTTAGGAACCACTGGTAGTCCCGGCACCAACCTACTTCAGTTAGTTGGAGTTAGCACTAGTTAGACACATTTATCCTTTAGTTACCTTCAAATGACTCACTATCAGTTAGCTAGCACATGATTTTCATGGATAATGCATGCATGCATGTGGAGGAGTTCTTTTGTTCACCTACAACACTCAGTTGCACTGAGTTAACTAGTTGTTACTGTCTGTTGGAGTTATTGGTCATCGAAGAGTTGATTTGTTGGACTTTGATATTGATTGGGAGACCTTGAGTTAGACATATAGTTATATATAGTCATATCCACTTGGAGAATTCAAATTCACTCCTCATGCATTCGAATTATACCTATTTGTAATCTATTGTACACTAGATAATATTATGATGAGTATACTGTAAATTCCTGAGCAATACTTGTCCATTTCCTGTGTGTTTTGTTTTACTTAGTTTGTGTGTTCATCCTCCATTCAATTGATGCAACATAATAAGAATTCTTTGCTTGAAGATCATATGGAATTCAAATTCTAACATGTTATCAGAGCCTTCTAAGGCAGGTTTCATGCTTGTTTCTCCTCAGCGAACATCAGAAGCAGCTGGGTTTCCATAGAAGTCCCGTATGAAAATTTGCTAGCTCTGGATTCACTTAGAGTAGGGGAGAGGGAGTGACGGACCCTGAAAACATGTTCATGTCTGGAGGAAAATAATGATTCTAAAAGTTCATATGTTTTAGTGTTATTTGTAGTGAAATTGACAGGTACTACATAGCTTGAAAGAAGTATTTGTTGTCTCCCTATCATAGAAATTATGAGTTCTCAAATTCCTGAGCCACGGATCCTCACAACTTCCAATTACCAGGATTGGAGGATAGATATGTAGTTGGCCTTGCACAAGCATGGCTACCACATGATTATACATGGATGGGAGGTTGAACCTCATCAGCCAATAGAGTGGAACAAGTTCCTAATCCATTGTGATGAAGCATTCGAGTACTTATGTACTTACATTTCCAGAGATATACTCTTCCATCTGGAAGGATTGAGGACTCCCAAAGAATCCTGGGAGAAGTTTGATATATTTTTTAACAAACAAGATGAGCTTCGGGGACACATTCTGGAGAATAAGTTGGTATCTTTACATCCCAGCAGTTTCAAGACCATTGAACATTTATTCTCCAAATTCAAGTCTCTAGTGCTCCAATGCACACAGTGCGGGATAGAGTGGAAGGATGAGAAGAATGTCCTTTTAATACTCAGCAAAATAGGTCATGAGTAGTCTGTCTATGCCTCTATGTTTCATTCCAAGTAGGAAATTTTTCCTGATTGGAAACTACCTTCTCTAGATTCATTTTCTGAATCCTTAATCAAAGAGAAAAAAAAATTGATTCCAATGGGAGTCAGCCAGACCTCCAAATATCAAGCTCTCTTGGTTACTGAATTTTCCAAAGCACAAGAAAAGGGGAAATCAAAGAAGAAGGAGCCAAAGGAAGCTGATTCGAATCCTAAACAAAATCAGCAAGATTTTGAAAGGGCCTCCGACTCTAAGAAGAAGAAATTTGGGAAAACATTGTGTCCCTACTGTGAAAAAGGGTATCACCTTGAAGATCATTTTATGAGGAAGTAACTTGATGAAATGTCTTCTCTTCTGAAGCAGCATAACATTCAAAGAGAAAAATAGTCTAATAGTGGACATGAAAGATGTCATGCTTTGAAAGTAGGAATACCTCGGTCTACAACATATTTGATTGATTATGGAGCCTCCAACCACATGTTTTCCCCCAAGGATCTCCTCTCCTCTCTCAGTATCAAAGAAGGTCCCACTATTCACATGGGAGATGATTTCCAAATCCCAACAGTAGGGAAGGGCACCATCAGAGCGAAGAATGGTGTGTTTAGAGATGTCCTATGTGTGCCCTCACTTGCATCTAATCTGTTATGTGTTTATCATATGAGCCATACTAGCTTTACAAAGCAAGTATTGTTTGGACTTGACTTAGTAGATATCACCAATATATCAACTGGGGAGATTGTAGCAAAAGGGATTGTTGATCATGCCTCTAAGGAATACTATTTCTCTCACTTCATTCCATTCTTAGTTCCAGCATCATCATAGCTTCCATTTGAAGCTGATGAAGGTATAAACATTCCTTCACTTCCTATTGCAGTTTCGGTTTTAAATCTTGACATTTCTGAGTCATATTCAGAAGAGGATGCATCCTAGTTTGATCCATACATTGAGATTACAACTCAAAGGGATATAGATCTAGATCCAGCATCTACCTCATTCCAACAACCTAAATGGGCCAAGCAACTCATAGAAGTAGCTGGAGATGGTGTTTGAGATCCATATGACAAAAGGAGAACGAGGTCCCAGTATCAGAAGGAGAGTGCAGCACTGTCTCACATAGATCCTCTTCTTGATGAGAGGTGTTTTATGATGCTTGGGTCAGATCCTCAATCCTTCATGGATGCTTTCCATGATCCTAGATGGTAGGAATCCATGGATGAGGAGTTTGATTCGCTACATGAAAACTAGACCTAAGAACTTGTCCCCTTGCCTCCAGGAAGGAATTTGGTACAGTGCAAATGGATCTATAAAACCAAAATAGCTGTTGATGGGACCACAACCAAGTACAAGGCTCGGTTGGTGGAAAAAGGGAATTCTTAGGTCCAAGGCTTGGATTACAATGAGACATTGACTCCAGTAGATAGAATGGACTCCATCAGGATGGTATTGGCCATTGCTGCTTCCAAGAGATGGGAAGTACACCACATGGATGTGAAGAGTGCCTTCCTTCATGGATATTTGGAGGAGGAGATATATATGAAACAACATGAGGGGTTTATTGATGATCCTTCCTTATTTTACAGACTGAGAAAATCAATGTATGGACTCAAACAAGCCCCAAGGTCATGGCACTCCAAGATGGATACTTTCCTCATCTCTCATAAGTTTGAAAGGTGCAAATCTAATTGCAATGTCTACATGAAGAAGAAGGAGGGGTTCTTTCTTCTAGTTGTATTATATGTGGATGAGTTGCTCATTACTAGCAGCTCTGCTACTGGATTGAACAACATCAAGTATGATTTTAATTAAGCATTTTCCATGTCTGAATTGGGACTATTAAGACAGTTCATTGGTCTTGAAGTAAGTCAGAAGACTTCAGGAATCATGATCTCATAGTCCAGGTATTCATGAGATATGTTTAAGAGGTTCCACATTGAGGATTGCAAGGTAGCCCCTTGCCCTTTCTTATCGGGAATCAGGATTGAAGAAGGTGGTTCCACACCTTTAGTGGATAACACTCTCTACATACATCTCATTGGAAGCCTTCTATAGCTCACTCATTCGATACCAGACATATCCTATGCTATGAGTGCTGCGGCTAGATATATGTAGGAGCCACATGAGCTGCACTGGAATGCAGCAAAGAGGATCTTGCACTATGTGCAGGGTACTATTGATTATTGGATCCACTATGCTGCTGGAGCACACCTAGATCTCACAGGCTTTAAAGACTCATACTGGGTAGGATATGGAAATGATAGGAAACCCACCTTGGGTTTTGTATTCATGATTGGATCTGGAACAATTTGTTAGTCCAATAAGAAGCAAGTAGCCCTTGCACTTTTTCCAGCAGAAGTAGAGTATTGGGGAGCTGTGAATGCAGCTATTCAAGCAGTTTGGCTACATGGCATCTTGATAGAGTTCAGGATTCAGAATTCACCTACAGTAGATATTTATTGTGACAACTAGAGTGCAATCAAGATCTCCATTGATCCTGTTCATAATTAGAGGACAAAGCACATAGAAGTTCACATGCACTACATTCAGGAACTAGTGCATGACATAACCATCAGACTACACTTTCTGATAGAGGATCAGATTGCAGATATTTTTACCAAGTCTTTTACTAAAAAGATATTTTCCTTTCTCAAGTCTCTTTTGGGCATTAAGGCCTTATTCTCAGTTCCTATCTTGAGGGGGGTTTTCCCAAGATATTTCCATACCTCATTTGTATTATGTCTCATAAATTTTATATTGGGTGACCTATTGTCTCGTTACTAGGGCCCACAAGTTGTCCAAGTTAGGATACAGGGGGGGTGTTAGGATTATTAATCCTCCCTTGTTCATACTTTCTATTAGATTAATTAGCCGAACTTAGGAGCCTCAATTAATTAAATGAGTCCACTAGTGAAATTGGGTCCACATGGCCTAATGGGACCACATGTACCAGTCCTTGAAGTGTGGGGGACAATGCTAGAGGTTAACTTCCACTTACTGCATGTGCATGCATCAATGGGGGTGCCTCTTAGACCAATCGCTAAATTTTAGGAGCGATTGGCAGTCCTGGCACCAACCTACTTCAGTTAGTTGGAGTTAGCACTAGTTAGCCATAGTTATCCCTTAGCTACCTTCAGAGGACTCACTATCAGTTAGCTAGTGCATTCTTTGCATGGATAATGCATGCATGCATGTGGAGGAGCACTTTTGTTCACCTACCACACTCAGTTTCACTAAGTTAACCAGTTGTTACTGTCTGTTGGAGTTATTGGTCATCAGAGAGTTTATTTGTTGGTCTCAGATATTGATTGGGAGACCTTGAGTTAGAGATTCAGTTAGATACAGTCTTATCCACTTGGAGAATTTGAATTCACTCCTCATGCATTCAAATTCTACCTATTTGTAATCTATTGTACATCGAATAATATTATGATGAATATACTGTAAATTATTCAGTAATACTTGTCTATTTCCTGTGTGGTTTGTTTTTCTTAGTTTGTGTGTTCATCCTCCATTCAATTGCTACAACATAATAAGAATTCTTTTCTTGAAGATCATATGGAATTCAAATTCTAACACCGGGTAAGGTGATGACCTGTACTAGGTTGACGTCCTCCCTACTTTCTTCGAACTATTGCTCAGAGCCACTTCGATTTGAGTACCACCAAATGAATTACACATTGTACGTTGAAATAGCTTTGTACCCATGGGCCTCCATTTGGTCTAGTTTTTTCCCATGAACCACTGCACCAAGGGTAGCATCATTAGCTGCTAGTCAGAGTCATTCGGAGTCCACTTTAGACGTCATTCCCACCTCTGGTTTTGGTTTTCCTTCCTCTGTCTTTTGACGAGACCCTTGTCTCATACTCTCACTATGATTCTCTGGACCTTTCCCTGGAGGTCACCTCAATTTGCGTGCCTCTACCGCATCGATTTGTATGCCTTTGCCGTATCGATTTGCATACAATTACCATGAAACATCCCATGCATGTAATGGTATGTTCAAGAGCCACCTGCTCCATCCATGCTACACGGTTGGTCATGTTTGACCACCTTTCATTGGCTTGCCATGGGGCACCACTAGTTCCCCCAGCTTGGTTGACCATAGTGGAGTTTCTGTTAAGCTCTTGTCTAACTCAAAGAATATTCCTGAGCACCCTTGCTTCCTTTCCCACTTGTTAAAGTATAGGAAATGGAATCTACATTGTCTCGATTATATCCTTTTATGGACTATATAGAATACCACATGAAAAGGACCACCTTGGCACACTCAAGCCAAGAATGTTTCCCTTTGCATCCTTTTATGCTTTCTCAAACATTGGGACCGAAATTTACAAAAAATATCACCATGGGTTGTCTTTAAGATCTTTTCCAACCTTCTCATCAAGAAAAGATCATCAAGCACACTTGGTTTTATTCATGCTCGTTAAAGTATTTGAATGACCATCCACTCAGTACATGTTTAACCTTTTTCATCCTGATTAGACTACCAATGGTAAAGAAGTCTCCCATCCCCTAAAGGATGGGCGAGCTCTCCTATGTACACTTTTATCCTTTTTCAGGCATAGTAGACTATCAACGAAAAATAGACGCCATTGGAGTCTTCTTCATGCTTTCAAACTCCCTAAAGTTGAAAGCACCATCGAGCATTTAATTTCTCGAGCTCACTCAAAATCCATGAGAATGTACCACAATGGTGTCTTTTGGTGCCACTCCATGTGTTACAATTCGACAACATTTCCCCTTTGGGTCGCCTTTGTTCAGAGTATTCTGCGATGAGTCTTCCTTGGATCCCATGAACACCAAAATTTTCTACCTCGCCCAAGTACTTCCCATCTATAGTTACATTCCCGACATAACAGCTATGATCCCTTTCTGCTTCACTTTCTTCCTTGTTAGCCCTACCGTCATACTTTGAACAAAGCAAGTTTGATTTCTCCATGATGTTGTTGCCCCTGGTCCCCCATTCAGTGTGTCAATCCCCATATTTTCTCACACCTTTGGTTATCTCCCTCGTGCTTCTGGTAAAGGAAACATCATTGGATTGGTCAGTTGTAGGTCTCCCTCTGTCGATGACAACAAATCTATGCCAAAGGATAGACCCATAGGACCTTGTATCCTAGTTTCATTAACCTTATTGATGAGTTCCTTGGACCACTTGAGAGGAGTCCTTAGTTCCTCTCGAGATGGATGTGTCTCACATGATTGAATTCAGCCACATCATCTCACCGTTTAGATTCATATAGGGTATTGGCTCATGTAGTATTTGGTTGAAGACCTTGGTTGTCACCTAAATCTTGCACATTGGTGAGTCTATGAAGAGACTCAGATAGGTTCATGTCCCTTGTGATTTCTAGGTTGCATTGGAAATAGTGGTCAGAATCCCCAGAGCAGTGGTTCTATATAGATTCATGATTCATATGAAATATTGTACCACAAAGACTCTGAATCTCCGTTAGTGAGTCCTTGTAGTTATGTAAACCTCTAAATCCAACAGATCATCAGTTATCAAGATATAACATTGTATGAGAATGCCATGGGTCCAATGTATCAGTTCTTTAGATTAGTATTGTATTCAGCCTCTCATTGAGGAAACCATTATGTAACAATAGTTGTACATGATCAACTCTTACATTTTGGTGCCTTGATCACATTATTATTTTGACACTGTTACGAGCATGGGTATGCCCGCCTCGTCCATATACATGTCACGCATTTTTTGTATCTCACCCATTGATGGGAACCAAAATTAATACAAAACCAAAATACACCATGTCTGAAATGAGGAAGCACTGCTTCTTCAAAGGTCTCTCCACTATCCTAATGATCCAATGATGTCCTTCAACTATACGATAAGCTCCTTCCCTCACACATCAGGGGGCATTCTGTTAATGCAAAAAATTTCTCAACATGCTTTGTCTAGCCTACACCATTTGCAGACATCCATCTCCTGACCCATTTCACCCCCACACCCATGTTTATCTTATGTTTTTCTCCCAAAGGCTAAAAAATAATTAAAAAGGGCTTAAAAAACCCTAAAAGAGCCAAAATAGCTCACCAAGGAGCCAAAAGGCTCACAAAGGGGCTAAAAATCCCACAAAGGGGCTAAAAGGCCCAAAAGGGGCTAAAATCCCTAAAAGAGATTAAATCCCCCAAAAGGAGCTACGAAATAAGGAAAAGAAGCTTAAAACCCTAGGTAGGGCCCAAAACCCTAACCAAGGGATAAAATCCCTAAGTGGAGAAAAAAGCTATAAATAGAGGGGTGGGGGTCACCTTCAAAGATGATTCCTCCTGCCTATCATTATAATGCCCACATGAGTACCTTGAGATACCTTTCACTCTCAAGCCATTCATCCCCCCACAACTTGATTTTCCTCTATTTTCTCATTCCCTTGGTGTGTTGAGCCAAAGATCCACCCATTCCTAGCCTGTGGAGAGGCAGCGTCTGAGTTTGGGCATGGTGGCCCTCTTTCAAACTAGATAGGAAGGTATAATGATTCATCTTTGCTTATTTGTTTTGTAGTCTATATATGCTTCATTTTTGTTTTATTTGCTAACATTTTGCTGCAGCTTGTCTTTTCTCCATTGACTCTACCCTTTCCTCCTCTAGACGGAAGGGAGGTGCAACAACACATAGTTATGGATTTAACCCTACTACATTTATCCCATGAATATTGAGTTGAGTGTTAGATTTTTTACCTTCAACCTGGTGGACTCATAACCCAGCTTGGTAGTGGACTCTAAGATATGAAATAATATAGGCTGGGTAGAGTGCCAATAGTTGGGTGGAAATTCTCTCTTACACAGTTAGTTGCTTTGATCTATGTTGTTCCAAATAAGCATTCTTGTGTATTTGAGCTATAATTATTTTTAATGGATTCCCGTGTTCAATAATACTTGCATATGCATGAAGTATGTGTGTAGATCAGCTTTATTTCCATTGTATATGTTCAATTTCATCTGTATACAATCCTTAAGTTCTCTGAAGGAATGATATGGATATCAGACACTTGTAAACGTGCCTTATTCATGCTATTCGATCGGCTAACTGTTAAGCTTCACAATCGAAGGAATATATTAGATTTTCCATGGTCGAAGCATCATAACTATTGTCCAAGGATGGAAGGGAAGTTTCAGTGCAGTATGTTGTTAAATAAAAAAGTCATGGTTGACACCCCAATGTGCAGACAATGAGATTGGTAGGTGGTTTGTGGAAGGATCATCATGTTGGTTTCGACATTGAAGTGCCGACATTGGGATTGGGGTTAGCGTTATGGATATGTGGACAAGTGGATTGCCAAAGTAATAATGCCAAGGTGGTGGGTTCAAGGTCATCATCGGAAGGTCCGTTGGATATTTTTTCATTCAATGTTGACTCCTAAGTTAGGACGTGCTGATGCCAGAATCAAATAATTGTTACAAATTATGTCTAGCTGTGTGCCAAATTCCAAGGGACAAAACATTGACGTTAGGGTGGAAAAAGTGAGGATGTTTAGTAAGGTTCCACGATGTGGTTACAATTTTTTACTCCCAATATCATGATGTCAGATCTGGCAAGTCGGGTTGGTTTTGTTGGGAACCGTTTGGGGCTTCCCACTTTAGACTCTTGATGTATGAATCACAATAGTCAGAGATGGCATGTCAGGGTATTTTTATTAAGGGCTTGTTGTGCAGTGTTTATTTTTGACTTATGATGTTAGAAATGTTAGGAAGGCCAACAAACGTTGAGCTGGTGGAATGTAACCATCCAGACTATTTATTAACCATTGATACTGATCATCGTGTTGATTAATGAACATATTAACATATTTCATGTGTTATGGAATTGCAATTATCTGTGGAGAGAAATTTGAACTCCAGACATGGATAATGTTCACTCTCGATGGGTTGATTGAGCTAAGAAGAGCATGACAGATGGTATCAAAGAAAGAAAATGTAACTATATGGCATTCTTAATATTTCCTCATCATCTTAAAGGGCCATCGAGGTGACAGGGGGCGTTACAGATGGTATTCGATATTTTAGTTGCAACAATGGGGTTGTTTGGGCTATAGTTCACACTTGCAGGTAGAAAATTAGAGGTATTGGTTGCAACAACGGTGTTTTTTAGACCATAATCCACACTTACAAGTAGAAAATCAGAGCTACTAGTTGTAAAACTAAGGTTGTTTTGTCCCGAATATACACTTATAGGTAGAAAATTAGAGCTTTTAGTTGCAAAACTAGGGTTGTCTCGAAAATAATCAACACTTGTAGGTAGAAAATAAGATCTACTTATTGCAACACCAGTGTTGCATGGGCCATAAATTCATAGTTACAGGAAAAAATCAGAAATGGTTTTGGAAAATTTGAGGTATGTTAAGTGACAGATGGGAAGAATCCATGTGGGCATGGGGTGTGATGTTGACTAGCCATGTTATTCTTGCATGCATGTGATCAAAAGTGGAAAAGTGTGGAGACAAATTAAGATATGAATGCCAAATATTTTGGAATATCAATGACCATCATTCATACTCACCAACAACATGCACATTGGTTAATTTGGGTGTGCGAGGAGTTGGGATGAACAACCTAAGGCACATGCCAATTTTTTATTGATAGATCCTCCCCAAAGAACTTTTCAAAATCAATTTCCTTGTGAGGAGTTACCGCTTTTGGTAGAAATAAAACCACCAATTTACAAGATTGGGTAGTATTGTGCCAAGGAAACCGTGGATGTTGGAATGATAAAAGAATTGAAGCAAGCCTGGTTGGATGCTTGGTGTCAAGGAAGTTCCACCATGAGTAGGAATACGAAATTCCCATATGTGGACTGTCATGTGGATCATTCTAGTGACAGATTGACCATGCAAAGGATTCTAGTAAGGGAATGTGGTATTCCCATGTGTGAATCAATGGTGTGATTCATAATTGTGCCAATTAATTCCATCGAAACAAAAATAAAGTCTCATTGTTGAATGAGGAACAACAACACATGATGTACCTTGAAAGAAAGAATCCATGTGGAGTTCGAATGGAATAGATAGCAGCACCAGTAAGTGATAGGAATTCCAAGAAAAGTCAAGCTGACTTGGCCAAAATTGCTCAAAGTAATTGGAGAAGCAACGAAATGTGAGCACATTGCAAGTAAAAGTCGATGTAGTTTCCAAGGAAATATACATCAGGATGATATGATAGTTACAACATCAATTGAGGAATGGTCTCCATAAAGAAACATTGACAAAAAGGGAAATTAATCACCTTAAACTATTCTTGTTTATAGCATAATAATTGCATTCTTAGAAAGTATCAAGTATGGATGATATACATGAGTATATGTATTGAATTTCTACTTCATGAGAAAATAATAACTAATGATCCCTTGTGTGTTTTCTAGAGAAGCCATGAAATTGGATCAACTATAACATGGAAGAGGAATTCCATGCTATGATGAGGAATGAAAAGGGAGAATTCCTTCACTATTCTTTTATCTTTATATTTAAATTTTCTTAGTTATGTTTTGGTCCTAGGAACAATAAGGTTGAATGAATTATGGAGAAGAGCTAAAGTAAAAGAAGAAGGATCCATGATAGAAGTAGCGAAAGAAAATCAAGAAGAGAAAGGGATCTGCAATGGAGATAGTGAAAGGAAGGAAGAGGAAGATGCGCCAGAAGAGGAAGAGGCTCCGGAAGAGGAAGTCATGACAGGAGGAAGGAGTGCGACAATGGAAGGTATGACATAATATCAACATCAGAAGGCATGCAAGTAGCATAACAGCTGGAAAATTACAATAAGGCGTAATGCTCGGAAAGTGGGATGCCTCAACGATCGTGGGTACGAGTTTGGCTAGAGCCAACAGAAACCGCACATGTGGAGGAATCTATGTAATTCAAGCCAATAGTTCCTCCCATTAGATGTTACAAAAATATGAAAGACAACATGTTGGTTGGATATAGGAATTTGACTGAGAAATCAATAGAACAACATTCTATATTGAGTCTTTATTAAGTCTGTATTGAGTCTATAATGAGGATATAAAAGAAGGAACCCAAGCTGTATGTGGTTTAGCCTCCAGATGATCAAGCTCTATGGTTAGCTCTAAATTGTTAGACTCTCAAGACAGACTTGAATTAGTCAAGAATAGACTCATAGTAGGGGGAACTATTATCTTTTGGTTGAGGGATCTGTATCAACGAGTGAATCCGAGTAAAGGATCTGCAACTAAGTGCACAAAAGAGTAAGAAAGGTTGAGTTGATCCAGGATGTGTGCATATCACTAGTAGCGTAAAGTAGGAAGAGACTAGAGAGAATATCATAGAGCATGAGAGGGAGGAAGAGTCTGTAAAGAAAGAGAAGGAGATCATGAGAATATTCTGCAACTTAGTTCACAGAAAAAAGGTGCATCTATTTCCTCATACCAGATGAAGAGCACCTTGTGGTTTTTTTCCGGATGGGTTTCCACGTTATATCTTGTGTATATGTGTGAGTGTTGAATGTGTTTAAAATATGTGTAGTTGTTGTATCGAATGAATGACTACAGGTTTTATCACAATTAATAGATGTATATTGGTTGTGTTGTATTAAGTGATGGAATATGATTATGCTTCCCAACCCCTGTTGACATAATAAGATTGCATAAGATAAAGTAGGTCATGGCATAACCGTAAGTCACAGCGGACACATATAATCCACCCCTGGGATTCATTGATATCCTTGGTAAAATGACAAGGAACTAGAAAATCCCCACCCAACTACGGAAACATGGTTCTAGAAGTTACCCATAAAAGAAAGATATCTCGGGTGAGTCAACACTTGTGTCGCAGGTGCTGCCAACGAAGGTTTGATCTGTCAGGATGATATCTTGGGATTTTTTGTGCTGAATAGAAGGGAATGAACCTGGGTCATGGTCCTTGGAGGAGAGGGACACTAGGAGAGAAAATCCAACACATGGTTCTCTTTTTGGGACCCAAATAATTATGGTGAGGGATATGTTGTGGCAACCAATGAAACCAGAAATCCTGGATTGGGTGGAGTTCGAGGAATTAGAATTTTCACGAAAAGAAAATGAAGGATCTCGGTGAAACCGAAAAGAGTGGTTGGGATGGTACATTTATACATACATTCACGATATTTTATTTTCTGGGGTTCTCATTGTGTTGCGCGAATGGTTGTCTACGTTGGAAACCCAACAAAGAAAATTTCAAGGAGGAGAACCAAAGGAGTGGAATCCTCAGTTAATTAAGTGACTAGAAGAAGTAAGAAACCTTGTGTCAAGGGATGTATATTTTTGGATAGAGAGTATCTTGGACGGATACATTACTGATTTTGTTTTTGATACAATAACCTCATATAGTGAGGCATAACGAATGTTTTTCAAGGACCACGCGAACGAATGTTTCTCATGGAGCTCATCATCCTCCCTGTTGACCAACCTTGCATCCAGAGGGTGACCTATGGATATATGGATGGGATTAGTCCCATTGTGTTGAGAGCCCAACACCCTTTCCTGGTTGAAGAGAAAGATAGGTGCAAGGTAGTCACCTAGTCGGGCTATCATAGCTCAGATTCACAAATGGTACATGTGTAAATTTTTTTATTATCATTTACTGCTATCATTGACATTGTTGTAAACTCTGCAGAATATTTATAAACCATTTAAGCATCCACTAAGCATAAAATAAATACAAAATACATATACACAAACCATACCATATAAATCAACCCAACTCAGTTCATGACGCTGAGTGAGCCATTAAAATTTACAATTTACACTAAGTCAAACATCTGTAGTCTTTCAGGACATAAGTCCTTGACTGCCTTAACCATGGGAAGTACTTGGGCTTAGCCCAGAAAATCACTGTGAGGAGTACCACAGGATACCTAAAGTAGATATCCGTTGAGAGGAATTGCTAAGTGAAATGGGCAATGACCCCCACCGATTGACTAGCACTCCCATGAGGAAAAATACAAGCATTGTCTTCTTGCAGTCTTGGTGGCTAAGTGACCACCTAAATTCAACTGAGGAAGCCATTAAAAATGGGGTCCAAAATCATCACCATATTTCACCATTTTGACATACAAATAAGACACGATTGATCCCCCATGTTCTTCCTCACGCTTGAGAGGCGACCCACCATAGTTCAGGTTTTTGAACCAACACTGTCAATACCATTCTCGACGACCATCTAAACCATTAGAAGGCCACATAGCCTTTGATTCCGACTTAGAATCATACCAATCTGAGCCAGAATTGCATACTGCACCATCAAGCCCTATGGATGGTGCACACCCAACTCCATTTTTCAGCATAGTGATTGGTAGTGGACCCATGGTCACACCCCAAAACACCACCAACACCTCTGCTAGTGGTCCTAGCACGGTCATGAAAACTGTCATAAGCCAGCTACCACCACCCACATCGACTAGTCAAGTGGTCCCACCTATAACACATGGGGGCAGTATGCCTTCCACCCACACGGTCCCACTTGGGATACATGGGGGTAGTGGCCATTTTACCTACATTGCCCCTCCTGTCATACATGGGGGAAATGGCCCTTCCACCTACACTGCCCCTCCCACCACACTTGGGGGCACTGGCTTGTCCACAATGGTTCCACAAGTACCCCTAGTTATGCAGGTGCATCATGTACCTGCAAATCCCACCATCATGGCAGCCCCATCTCACATCAACCTGGGTTCAAACCTTCCTTTCATGACATGTCTCAACTTTCCTGACTTGGCTCGGTTAACAAATGACCCTATCCGCCATCAAAATTTTTGGCCTCCCATGCCAACCAAACTTTTCTCATACATTCCCAAGTTTGAAGGGAAGGCAGGGGAGTGCCCCCAAAACCACATCATGACGTTTCATCTATGGTGCTCATCACATAGCATTGTAGATGATTCGATCAGGCTCCGACTATTCCAAGGCACCCTCATAGGTGTTGCATCCAAGTGGTACATTGAGCTACCACAATCCAAGTACCTGAATTTCAACTCCTTACCTTTCATGTTCCTACAATATTTCCAACTCCCCATTAGATACGACAAAGGGGTTGAGATCTTGTTATCTTACCACCAAAATAATGCAACCCACATAATCGACCATATCCATGAGTGGCGGTGATGCTTTAGTTTGTGCAAGGACCAACTGGATGACAGGATCTTCCTGGATTGGTTCCTATAAACCTTGCTCCCACCTATAGCAAAGGATGTCGCATTTGAACGTCCCCAATCCGAAGAGGAGGCCATCTTGGAAGCCCAATAGTTTGATCTAATCTATGCACAGTCTAGATACCTTTACATTGTCATTCCAGATGCTCCCCATGCGAGCACCTCTTATCGGGATGCACCGGGGGTATCCCATGTTGCAAATGGCATCATAGGTTCTGTCTTTGACCAACCACAACACCGTTCGACACCACCTACAATGCCACCACAACCAAGCAACACTGCTAGTGTTTCCTACCAAAACAAAACTCTGGACTCTGAAAGAATGATGTCCTAGTTTGGAGCCACAACTTCTTACGCACAACCTATGCCACTGCAGCAGGCCCAGGCCTTGGCTTGGCTGACACAACAATACGTGAGACAAATTCCCACATTTGTGGCACTGACACCCACCCAAGTCTACTATGCACCACTAGTGCAAGTCTTTCAATCCCTTTCCCTTGCTCCACCTGCTCGATTGGGACATGTGTTTACACAACAAAACCGTCCCAACTAGCCAACCCCCAATAACCAACAAGGACAAGCCAGGAATAACTAAACCCAAAACCAAGGCGACAATCAATTGCAGGGAGGCGGTCAACAACCAAATCCTCCCAACAATGCTGTAGCGAACTAGCCATCCCAAAATCCTCAACGACCAAATGAACCAAGACGCAACGCTTCGTTGCGTACAAACCAACTGTGCACACTATGCGAGGTCTATGGGCACTATATGTATGAGTGTCCCTTCATGGGTCATGCTAAACAAGCCATTAGAAATGAGGTTTAACACACCACCAATACAACAGACCAAGCCCAACCCAACCCCACACCACTAGGACCTCCTCCTATGGTGCTCCAAAACCCATTACCAGTCCAAGGATTGGTGGCAACTGCACGCCCTCCCAAACCCAATCCCAATGCTCCGGGGGCACCTCCCATGGCAGAATCAGGTGTCCACCACCTACTAGCTATGACAACTGAAGAGGTCAATTTACAAAATAGACGAAATCAGTACAGAACCAACACCGAACCCGCTGACACATCAGCAACATCTACGTCTAAAACAACCAATGCACCTCTTCACCTACCCCATTTCCTGTGCCCCCCCATACGTTGGGTTTCCAACAATGCCATGGCTAGAGCTACTGTTAGCTATAGCATTGTGGATGATCTAGCCCAAACACCTACTACCATGTCTGCTCTTGAGGTACTTAAAACTTTCCCAATGCAGGGGAAATCCTTACTAACCACCCTTGGTGCCGTGGACCCCTCTGACTCCAAGTTGATCACATTTAGCATGAAGAATGGAGAACCCCAGATGCCATCAACCATTTCCTTCCAAATCCTGGTGTCTATCCAAAATTTGGTCGTATAGCGGTGCATAGTGGATGAGGGGGAATCCATGTGCATTATGTCTACCCTAGTTTGGAAGAATATTGTATCCCCAATTCTGCAACCATCCTCTACAACTCTGTGGGATTATGATGGACATCCCACTAAATCCCAAGGAATCCTCCCCCATGTCCCCATCACATTAGCCGAGAAGACAGTACTGATTGACATAGAGGTTGTCAATGCTCAATTGGACTATAACCTTCTCCTTGGAAGAAGTTATATGTATGCCATGAGAGCCGTAGCATCAACTATTTTTCATCTCATGATGTTCCCCCATCAAGGGAAAATTGTGATGGTTGATCAATTGACTTATCACGATCCTCAAGGGCTAACGACACCTACCAACGTTATCCATATGATCAACACCATTGATCCGCAAGGGCTGACTACACCTGCCAATGTTATCCCTATGGTAAAAACCATGGTTGAAAACATACCAGCCTCCCCATTATTGAATGTGGGCCCTAGGTTTTTTGTCGATACCACCATGACAGCTTCTTTTCCCTTAGTGTCACCACTACTAACACCAAGTGAGACTGCAGATTTGTGCATGCTCTCATCTAGCATTACTGCACCCAAATAACAACCCCAGTAATAGCCCCAACTGCAACTACAACATCATCCACAGCCTCAAAATCAATAGGATCTGCAACATCATCCGTAGCCACAACATTATGCATAGCCGCAACCACAACCTCATCCCCAGATACAACCATCATGGAGTTATTTGGGATCCTCTCCAGTCCACACAATTCCCTTACTCTTTCCCCCCACCTGGTGTCATGAGCAAGCCAGTAATGACCACCTTAAACTTACCCAACTTTACATTGGGAATTCTTGTATGGTATCTTGATCACCGGCTCAACCACCAATGCCCCAGGTAGTCTTAACCCCTGTGCAACCCATTGCGTTCGAATCTCATCCTCCACTTGGACTGCAAAAACCAACCACTACACCCGCACCCGCACCGCCCCACCCAAAAAGGGAGAGGGGCAAGAATGTGAAAGCTACCGCTGAACCTTGATAGATCCTGCCTTGCACCATCTGTGAAGAATAGGGCCATCCAACTCAAAACTTCCCTGAGATTCCTATAATCTCCACGCATTTGGATGCCATGGATACAACCGAAAAAATCCCTATGGTTGAACTTCCAAGCAGGCCAATATTGAGAAACAAGTCATTGAGGAAAAACCATGCTTGCACCCTTTGTAGATTGTATGGACACTATTCTCACCAATTCCAAGACTTGTTCGAGTTTCAAATGGCTTTAGCCGACCTTCGAAAACATTCCCTTGAATATGAGATCACCCTAATCGAAGAAGTTCACTCCCCACCTCGTTCTTCGGACACCATGTCCATTTACATGATGTCCAGTTCTATTAACCCTCTTTCCTCCACCATCAATCATGTTCTATCAGACCTATCTCTTCATTTCTCCTGTAATGATGAGAAGATACTTGAAGCATTAACCGCCCCAAAATACCCATGGGATGAGATGCACCATCGCTCATTCTTCCTCTCCGAATAGCTTGTGTTGTAGTTAGACCAGTTTTCCATGGAAACCAAAGATTTCATTCATGGGAAAGTCGACTGGTTCAAAAAACCCATTCTGGCACCAGAGGCCTTCGAAGAAGGGAACATGGCCAACATCTTTCCAACCATCAAAATCAACATCTCAACCAACCCCGAGGTTGCTGCAGAAATCATGCTGAGGGCATCCTGCTCCCTGGAAGAAGTTGCTTCCTTACAAAGCTCTCTTTTAAGAATTCTTCGAAATCTTTGCCTGGTCTTACACTGAATTCCCAGGTTGGATCCATCCATCATGGAACACCACATCGACACATGGACTGATGTGGTCCCCATACGCCAAAAGCAACGACCCATCCATCCTTCCAAAGCGGCTACAGTCAAAGCCAAAATAGAGAAGTTGCACACAGTCGGCTTCATCTACCCCATTGTGTACACCACATGGGTTTCTAACCCTATTCCCATGAATAAAAAATAGGGTACCATCCGTGTTTCGATAGACTTCCGTGATCTAAATGCAACGTTTCGCAAAGACAACTTCCCGACACCCTTCATCGATCAGATTATCGATGCATGCGCTGGACATGGGTGGCTTTTCCGGATATAACCAAATTCAGATCCGGAAACAAGATCATTACAAGACTGCATTCACAACCCTGTGGGGCACATTCACATATCGAGTCATGCCCTTTGGCTTGAAAAATGCTGGAGCCACCTTCTTGGGTGCCATGACACACTATTTCCGCAACCTCATCCACATCATGTTGGTCTATCTTGACAACATCATTGCATGGTCACGGACGCAAGCGTAACACATAGATGACTTAGCCTTCCTATGATGTCTCAAGTACAAAATCCTCTTGAACCATTTCAAGTGTGTTTTCTATGTCCCAATGGGCCGTCTCCTAGGGTTCATCATGTCACACAAAGGAATGGCCACTGATCCCCTAAAAGTCCAAACCACTTTCTCTCTAACGTCACCTCTTTAAGTGACGGCAGTGTAGCTTGAAATATAGACTTTTCCCATTTTTGTTTTACACATTTTTGAAAGTGAGTCTTATGTATTGTTTCCCCTTGTTGCTCTAGATGGATCCTACCTTGGACCGGTACATTGGATTTGCTGATGGAGCAAGTAGATGGTCTCTGAACCTCACCTCGGCTGCATGGGTCATCTACTCCCCGTCGCATGAGTTGATCCATATCGACGGGATATGTGTGGGTAGTGCGACCAACAACCAGGATGAGTATGATGGTATCAATGGCCTCTTGGCCACCTCTCTCTAGTTAGGCATTCACCATCTCAATGTTTTTCTAGACTCCCAACTGCTTGTTTCCCAGTTGAACAACTACTACTGGGTACTTGATCACTACCTCTTTAAAAAATTCCTGCGCACTAAACAGATGGTTAGAACATTTGAATCCATTACATTCACACATGTTCCTAGAAACCTCAATGGTGTAGCAGATCAAATGGCTAATGACATTCTAAATTGGCACATTCATAATCGCATATAGGAAACATACAACCATAACATCATGCATAATGATATATAAAATATACACACAAGTGTAACAATACATCATCTAGGCATTGCATTTCATATCATCATAAAAAGACCCACATATAAAACCATAAAAATCACATTCACGTGTGTCAAAAATATATATAGATAGATAAGTCGCATGTCAAAAATATGTCCAGTACAAAACAAGAAGCCACATATGCTTTCTCAGCTAAATATACATAGTGATGCAAAAAATCTTAAGTGCACCAATGCACTAGGGGCAGCCCCACTAGGCTACTAATCTAACCCAGATTCATCATCTAGCTCAGTGTCATCATCTTCCTTATAAGACTCATCCTTTGCAGGAAGATCGCCTATCGCCGCCGGACGAAGGTAATCACAGGCCACGGCCACCCTCCTCATCACAGAAGTCCACTCTAGAGGAAAACTATGAATGGAAGCAATCAAATCATTGTTGAAATTCTTCCAGCTGTCATTAGAGATCATATCAGCAAGCCACTCTAGATACGGTAGAAAATCATCCACCTCACGTCGTCGCTTGCGAGGGTTCCCCACAAGAACTGCCGCAGGTGCAATAGCGACCACTCACCTCTGATTCCTGGGCGGTGGGTGGGGACCAATATCTACATACATAAACAAAGACACCATCAGTCTACACATATAATCATACAACTATCAACCAACTCAACTACACTATGTATAAAGATGAACATAAAGACATCACACATACATACCAGTTGGTCTCCATTCATGGCCTGGATGTCGAGGCATCTCAGGGTCCCCATGATAGTTCATACCTGCATACAGGTACTCCTCAATGACAACTGGAAGCTGACGCCACTGCTTTAACAGTTCCTCAGTGAAGAAGCAACCCACTCTACCGCCACCCTCTTGTACCATCATCTAGAACCACCTACACATTCATGGCTACCATGGACCACTATCCTGCATGGCCTAGTGTGGATGGAGAGTAGGTACTTTCTCAAAAAATAAAGTACATAAAAAGGAGCCAAATCAAAATCCTACCCCAGATTCCTTCCCATTGTTTAGTTGATGCCGAACATCCTGCAGATACATCTGGGCCCACCCATAATAAGTGCCCCACATAGCACACTCTACCAACTGCAACTACCCTCCAAATATATTGTGGCTCCCTGTGGAACCCAATATAGGCATCAATAATGTCATCACCACCTGTGTGGATAGGTCCTCAATGTCACACATTAAGATGTGTGAGCCACGCACATACGTAGTAGCGTAATAGTGCCTGTCACATAGCTCCTCCAATGTCTCCCCCTAAGACAACACTAGTGCCAAGTCACCAACAACTCCCAACATAGGGCACCCAATCAAGAAGTATACATCCACCAGTGTGATCTCAGTATGATGTCCCTGGAAGAGGAAGGCCTCCTCCCCAATATCCCAAAAGCTCACCAACGTTTGCAGCAACAAACACAAGCTCTTCATAAGGGGTATCCTCATGATCTTTAGTAAACCACAATAGGCTAGTGTATCACGCATATTGCTATCCTGCAACGCCACCTCCTAGAGGTCTTTACAGTATCTCTCTAGCCACTTAATCTCAGCCATCCTGCACAAGAAAAACACAGCTGTTAGCCACAACTCTCATAAAAAATGTCACCCAGGAGCCAAGTCGCACCTGTTTGGCCAAAATGAGTGACCAGGTTGCTCAAAAATGCCTCACAGGTGTGACCAAGTCTCTTTTTTTCCTTTAAAAGGTGCGACTTGGCTCCATGAAACTCCAATAGGCTCATGGAGGACCTCTAGGTGACCAAATGCAGAATGTAAACCACCAAAAAGGAGAGATTTGGCAAGAGCTCTTACCTGTAAGTCATGAAACTCGAAACCGCCGGTCTGAACAAGAGAAATCAGCAAAAAAAAATCTAGGGCATACCTCTCCAACTCTGCAGTGAACAGTGACAATGACACTTCACAAAGTGGTCTCCACCCTTATATAGACTCCATTTGACCTATTTTCTCCCGTTCAACACAACAGGACCATACGGAGTCTGTTTTAGACGCCATTCATGCCACTGGTTTTAGAATTCCACCCTCTATCTCCCTATGAGACCATCGTCTCATGTTTAATAATTAATTTCTAGGAACACTTCTCAAAATTTACCTCAATTTATGAGCCAGAGCATGGCAATGCAAGTGTCGTCAGACCTGTACTTGCATCACACTTGCCTACTGCCACTCATGCAGGTTCTCGGGCCACCACCCGTAAGGGACATCATTTTTATTTTTAACACATAGCTGTCTACTCCGTCCACTGCACCTTATGCGGATCCCCAGGCCACTTCCCAGAGGATGGATCATTTCTTTTGCATGCATTCGGCATATAACTACCTCCAAACTTGCACTCACATCACATGTAGTCAATTCCGTCCATCACAATTCACATACAGCTCTCCTGACGTCTGTTCAAGAGCCACCTCGATTTGTGTGCCTCTGCTGCACCGAATTGCGTGCCTCTAACTGCGATCTATCCCATGCATGTATTGGTATTTCTAAGAGCCACCTGCTCCATCCATACTGCACGGATGACCTTTGGACCACTGTCCACTATCCCGACATGGGGCACCACCTCTGCCATTGAAATTGGTTGACCATAGTGGAGTTTCTTTTAAGCTCTTTTTTGACTCCTAAAAGAAAGAAAATATGGTCGAGTGTAGCTACTTCCTTTCCCGCTGGTTAAAGTATAGGAAAGGGCATCTACATCGTCTCATTTATGTCCTTTTGCGGACTATGTATACCATTAAATGAAAAGAACCACCTTGGCACATTCAAGCCAAGACCGTTTCCCTCTAAAAACTCTAATGCTTTCTTGGGCATAGGGGCCAAACTTTATAAAAAGCTCACCACGTGTTGTCGTTAAGCTCTTTTCTAGCCTTCTCATCAAGAAAATATTCTCGAGCAAACTTGGTCTCATTCATGCTCGTAAAAGTATCTAAATGATCGTCTAGTCAGTATAGGTTTAACCTTTTTCGACCTGATTGGACTACCAATGGTAAAGAAGTCTCTCATCCCCTAAAGGATGGGCAAGCTCCCCTATGTATACTTTTATCCCTTTTCAAGCACAATAGACTACCAATGAAAAAGAGGCCCCACTGGAGTCTTCTTCGTACTTTCAGACTCTATAAAATTGAAAGCACCATCGAGCATTTACTTTCTCGGGGTCATAAAAAATCCATGATATTGTACCACAACAGTGTCTCTAGACACCACCCCACAGATAATAGTTTGGAAGCATTCCCACTTTAGGTCACCTTTGTTCAGAGTACTCTACAATGTGTTTTCCTTGGATCCCATCAATATCAAAAGTGTTTACCCCCCCCAAGTATGTCCCATCTGTAGTGACATTCCCATGAGTTAGTTTCATTTGCTACCTGGTCCACCCTGCCATCATACTCTAAACAAAGGATTTTTGAGTCTACTACACTCCCTCTGCCCCTGTTCAACTCTTTCCCTCCCCCCCCCATTCAGTGGGTCAGTCCTCAGTTTGCCTCACATCTTTCGGTTATCTCCCTCATGCTTTTGGTCAAGGAAAAACCATTTCCTTAACCAGGGGCAGGTCTCCCTCTATTGAAAACAACACACATATTCTAGAGGATAAACCCAGAGGTCCCTTTATCTTGGTTTCATTAACCTCATTGATGAGTTCCTTGGATCACTTGAGAGGAATCCTTAATGCCTCTCGGGATGGTTGTTTCTCATGTGCTCGACTCTAGCTACATCATCACATCATTGAGATTCGTACAGGGTATTGGTCTGTGTAGTATTTGGTCGAAGACCTCGGATGTCACCTAAGTCTAGCACATTGATGAGTCTATTCAAGGGACCTCAAACATGTTTATGTCCCTTGTGATTTCCAGGTTGCATTGGAGACAATGTTCAGAAGCCCCAACAGTGCTTCTATATAGATTTATGATTGATGCAGCATATTTGTACCGCAGAGCCTCTGAATTTCCATCAGTGAGTCCATATAGCTATGTACCGTTCCAGATCCAGTAGGATATCAGTCAAGAAGATATAGCATTCCATGATAATTCCATGGGTCCAATGTAGCAGTTCTTTAGATTAGTATTGTATTCATCCTCTCATTGAGAAAACCACTATGTATCATTAGTTGTACATGATCGACTCTTGTATTATAGAGCAAAGATCACATTATTATTTTGACATTGTTACGAGCATGGGGATTCCTTCCTTGTCCATATACATTTCATACATTATTTGTATCTCACCCATTAGTGGGAACCATATTAATACAAAAACCAAAAGCCACCATGCCCCATCCCAGGAAGCACCACCTATCCGTAGAAAATCCTATGATGTCCGTTGGCCATACGATGAGCTCCTGCCCTCACACATTAGGGGGAAATCTGTTAAACCAAAAAATACCTCACTCAGCTCTACATGGCCTACACCACCCAAGGACACCCATGCAGGACCCTCATTTGACCCCATTTGATCCCCACACCCTCAAGAAGGCTTAAAAACATCAAAAAGGGCTTAAAAACCCCTAAAAAGAGCCTAAATAGCTCTCGTAGGGGCTAAAGCCTCCAAAAAGGGGATATAACCCCTCAAAGGAGCCTAAAACCCTAAAAGGAGATAAATATTGAGAAAAAGGGGATAAAATCCCAAAAAAGGGGCTAAAGCCTTGACCAGGGGCTTATAACCCTAAAAAAACCATAAATAGAGGGGTGGGGGTCACTCTCAAAACATTCCTCCCTTCCCTATTGTTATGCTATCGGAGTGAGTTCCTTGAGACCATTTTCCTCTCAAGATATTCACTTCTCCCTCTCCTCCATCCTTCCATTAAGCCATAGCTCCCACTTCCAAGAGAGGTGCTCCCCCAGCTAGGGCATGGTGGCCCATTCCAACCAGAAGGTATACATGTGTTGTTTTATGTCCTTGCTTTGGTATTTTGTAGTTTTTTTTCTAAGAGTATTTGTTTGCAGGTTCTTTTCTTAACATGCTTTTGCAGGTATTTTGGTTTATGTTCTAACAATTGTATGCAAGGCCTTGGAGTTTAAACCCTAACCTTGTGTGTAGAGGGGTTTCATTTCATTTCATTTTCTATTCTGTTTGTTTTTCTTTGCATTTACCATCAGGAACCCTACCCTTCCATCATATAGACGGAACGTAGCCATTTTTTCCCTGTAGTAAGGGAGAAATCCCTGCTACATTATGCGAATGTGATAGGATAGTGTATACATAAAGTGGTTATGTCTCAACAGAACCCTTAATTGAGATGTTCCCAGGGGATAATGGAACTGATCTAGAGTCGATATTTCTAAGAAGCAGAAGAAAATTTAAATATGATAAGCGAAGGAAGACTCTGTTAAGAAGAGGATGTTGCAACACGAATAAAGAAGAAGAAGGCTATGATATTGCATCATACTTGGACAAAGGGTATTTCCACGAAGAAGAATATTAGTTGATCTCTGAAGGAGATGAAGAGTCAGAAGATTCGACTAAAGCCCCAGAATGAGAAAATGGTTACAAATTTCCTACAACACTGAATACATCGCAAGAGGTAATATCTAGAGACTTATCTCCAAGTGCATATGTAAATACAAGTAGTACTAACGCTTTAAATAGAGGACAAGTAATTCCAACTAGCCAAAAAATTGTTCCAACTGTACCAACAGTAAATACAATTGTTGGAACTGGCATTAAGTTACCAATATTCAATGGAAATGGGTTGGAGGACCCATAACAACATTGGTTCCTATGTGAAGTTGTGTGGACTATGCAACAGATCCAGGATGAGGATATCAAGAAAGCACAAATGATTATGACTCTGTGAGGTCATGCGCTTGACTGGTACATGAAATTTTCCATTGTACCAGTAGGATTTGTCCCAAAAACAATCAACGAGATTCAAGTGTGTATGATAGATGAGTTAAAAAATATAAAATATGAGTCACAGTGCATCACCAAGATAAAATAAATTAAGCAGCCATCGACATAATCTGTCTGGGACTTTGACCAGAGATTTAAGACATTGATGGAAAAAATGAGTTTCCAAATGTCGGATTTACATCACAAGGAATGGTTTATTTTCTCCTTGTTACTACATATCTGAACCCCATTGGTACAACATAAAATTATGTCGCAGACAGAGGATCTGGAGACAACAATGAAATTAGAATCGTCATCGATTGGAGTCACTGGAATGGGAATGATGAAAATTCAGTCAAAGATGGCCAACCTTAAGGTGCAGTTCCAAGAAATTAAGATAGGAAAATAAGTCCAGGAAGAACTACGGTGTACAAGGTGTAGAACAGACGGACACCATAAAGACAATTTCCCGACGCTCATGAATTATGTCACAATAGGAGCGTCGAATCCATTAAACACCCAAGGGATTCCTTGGTGTAGAATATGCCAGACTAGGGGCCACAAGTATGAAGAATGTCTGTACTTACACTAGAATAATGTAAATGCATTAGATACATTGTATTGTAAATTTTGTAAATCAGTAGGTCGTGATGAAAAGGGTTGCAGAGCTCTTCAACTACTGGAAGAAAATACTATGGATACCTTCTTAATGAATAATGATGAGTAGATGCAAGTTGAACGAGCACAACCTCAGTATCATCCTACTAAATATTAATAACCATAGTACCCTCAACCACAGTATCAACAGAATCAATATCCACAACAACAATACCCTCTACAAATGGGAGGTGGAAATTTTTGATGTCGAGGAAAACAACAAGGAGGAGGAGGATTTGGTCGTGGAAAAGGCCAAGTCATATGTTATAACTATGGAAAGAAAGGAAATTTTCCTGCTATTTCCAAAGTCCTGCAAAAACATGTACATATTGAAAATAATTTGATCAGACCATTGAACATTGTCTGGAACTAATTGCGAAGTGGAAAGCTCGAACTGTAGTCAAACCTAATTCAGTGCACAATCAGAATCTAAACCCCAACCAAAAAATTCATATTATTTATGTTGAACTGAGAGAACCTCACATTGTTGTTGTTACAATAGGAGGTGTTGCAATAGGTGTAGACCAGAATACATGGCAAGGACAACCGTTGGTAAGACCCACAATACAAATGAATACCCTGCCAGATGTCCAGAAAGAGAAAGAAGTATTCTTGGATGTGCGGCTAGGGTTGGCTGATGCTAATCAACCATTGACTAATGGACAAGTCAAAATCATGCCTGAACTATTTTAACAACTATTCAGGAAGAAACCAATGAAAAAGGTTAGCAATCTTAAATAAACATTCAAAAATTGCTTAACACTAATCAATGATGAATATGTTTTGTGCAAACACTTGTCCCAATGGAGCAGGTGGAGCAGGGGTGGGGGCTTGAACCAATTGCACTGGTGGTGCATAGTATATTTGGGTGGGTGCTGGTGCCACAAATGTTAGCATTTGCCTCATGTATTGATTTTTTTTCCAAGCCAAGGCCTAAGCCTACTGCGGTGGCGCAGGTTGTGCGTAAGAAGTTGTGGCTCCGGAATGGGACATCATTCTTGAATAGTCCAGAGTTTGGTTTTGGCAGGAAACACTAGCAGTGTTTCTTGGTTGTGGTGGTATTGCAGGTGGTGTTGGATGGTGCTGTGGTTGGTGAGAGACCAAGCCTATGATGCCATTTGCAGCATGGGATGCCCCCGATGCATCCCGGTAGGAGGTACCCACACGGGGAGTGTCTGGAATGATAGTGTAAAGGTACCCAGACTATGCATAAATCAGATCAGACTGTTGGGATTTCAAGATGGCATCCTCTTTGGATTTGGGACGTTTAGATGCGATGTCCTTTGCTATAGGTGGGATAAAGGTTTTGAGGAACCAATCTAGGAATATCTTGTCATGAAGTTGGATCTTACACAAATTACAGTGTCACCGCCACTCATGGATGTGGTCGGTTATGTGGGTCGCAACGTTCTGGCAGCAAGATAACAAGATCTCCACCCCTTCATCATATCTGATGGAGAGTTGGAAATATTGCAGGAACATGAAAGCCAGGGAGTTGAAACTTGGGTACTTGGCTTGTGGTAGCTCAATGTACCACTTAGCTGCAGCATCTGTGAGGGTGCGTTTGAATAGTCTTAGCCTGATCGAATCATCTATGATGTTGTTTGATGAGCACCATAGATGAAATGTCATGATGTGGTTTTGGGGGCACTCCCTTGCCTTCCCTTCAAACTTGGGAATATCTAAGGGCATTTTGGTTGGCATGGGAGGCCAAAACCTTTGATGGCGGATAGGGTCATTTGTTAACTAGGCCAAATCAGGAAAGTTGAGACGTGCCATGAAAGGGAGGCTCGACCCTAAGTTGATGTGAGATGGGGCAGCCATGGTGGTGTTTGAAGGTGCATAATGCACCTGCATTGTTGGGGGTAATTGTGGCACCATTGTGGATGGGCCAGTGCCCCCAAGTGTGGTGGGGGGGACAGTGTGGATGGAAGGGCCACTGCCCCCATGTATGACAGGAGGGGTAGTGTAGGTGGAAGGGCCACTGCCCCCATGTGTTGCAGGTGGGACATCTTGACTGGTAAATATGGGTGGTGGAAGCTGACTTATCATGGTTTGCATAACCATGTTGGGGCCACCCGCAGGGTTTTTGGTGATAGTTTATGGTGTGGAGATGGGTCCACTAGCAATTGCTATGCCAAAAAATGGATCTGGGTTTGCACCAGTCATGGGGCTTGATGGTGCAGTGTGCAGGTTTGGTTCAAACTGATATGGTTTTGAATCTAAATCAGGGGATATGTGGCCTTTTGATGATGTGGGAGGTCATGGAGAATGGTCTCGATGATGTCATTTTAATGATCCGAATTGTGGTGGTTCGCCTCTTAGGCATGAGGAAGAGCATGAGGGATCAATTGTGTTAAATTTGAATGTCAAACTAGTGGTAATGATTATTGGACCCCGGTTTCAATGTATTCCTATTGGCTATAGGTGGTTACTCGGCCACCAAGACTGCAAGAAGACAACGCTTGGATTTTTCCTCACTGGCGTGCTACTCAATCGGTGGGGGTCATTGCCCATTTCACTTGGCAATTCCTCTCAGCAGCTAGCTACTTTGGGGTTCCCATGGTACTCCTCACAATGAGTTTCTGGGCTGATCCCAAGTACTTCCAATGGTTAAGGAAGTCAGGGACTTATGTCCTCAAAGACTACAGATTTTTAACTTAGTGTAAATTTGTAAATTTTACTGGCTCTCTCAGCATCATGAACTAAGTTGGGTTGATTTATATGGTATGGTGTGTATGTATTTTTGTTTTTTTGTTATATCTAGTGGCTGCAAATGGTTTATGAATATTTTGCAAAGTTCATATCATTGTGGATGAAAGTAGTAAATAGTAATCAGAAATTTTTCAGACATGTACCATTTGTAATCCTGAATTGTGATAGCCTGACTAGATGACTACCTTACACCTATATTCTTCTTCAACCAGGAGAAGGTGTTGTGATCTCAACACAATGGGACTAATCCCATCTATAGATCCATAGGTCACCTTCCAAATGAAAGGTTGGTCAATAGGGAGGACGCTGAGCGCTGTGAGAAGCCCTCCTTCTCTACCCCGTCTATCTTCCAAGTCACCCATTTTTAGTGGTTTCAAACAATATTAGGTGAAGTGCCTATTACTATATGAGTTGTGTCCTTCGTCTTATCCCATAATACCTCGAAGGGTGATGACTGGGTAGAGGAGGAAGCGTTAAGCAATATTGTTGATTTTAAGTGAGTTTTAGTCAAACTATGTTCATTAACCCATTCAGTATTTAATGTACACTTTGTTCTGTTAATGAAATTGACATAAACATAAATAAAAACAAAAATAAAATAGTTCGAATGGACAGAGGTGTCTGAGCCGCACTAAAAGTCCTTAATTATTAAAAAACCCAATTCTGAGTGACAAATCGCACTTTTTGGGTCAAATGTGGCAAGGGGGTCTCCAAATTTTTCCAGAAACAGGCGAGGGGGTTGCTCATATTTTGTACACAGAAGCGAGCTATCTTCTGGAAGGGGGTCGCACCTTTCGGGGCTAAATAAGCAACCTGGTTGCACCTGTGAGGCCCAAATGAGTGACCTGGTCCCCTTTCTAGGCCCGATAAGAGAGACCTGCTCTAGAAAGTGAAATGTTTTTGACCACGAGTTAGATCTGGCCAATAGTAACCTGTACTGTGGCCAAATGGACTCGAGTTTTCCTTGTGGAGGATCGACAGTAACTAAAAATGTAAATAAACAAGAATCTAAGCTATATTTAATCAGAAAACTAAACTAGGGAAAAAAAACTAAACTGCAAAAATAAAACCTAGGGATCTTGTGGGATCGACCTGGTATGGTCGCTAGTTTTGTAGCAGGGATTTCTCCCTTGCTATAGGGAAGGAATGGCTACCTTCTGTCTATAGTAATAAAGGATAGGTTCGTGGTGATGAATGCAGAAATGAACTAGGACAAAAATGAAAGATATCAAGGAAATAACCCCTCTGCAAACAATATTAGGGTTCCGCTCCAATACCCTACATACCACTGTTAGAACCAAAATACCTACAAAAACATGTTAAACAATAAACCTGCAAACAAACAATGGGTTAGATAAAATCAAATAAACAACAAAAAACAAGTTATACCTTCTCTTGATGGAATGGGCCACCATGCTGTAGCTTGGAGAAGCACCTCTCTTGGAAGGGGGAGCTATGGCTCAATGGAAGGATGCAGGAGAGATAGTGTGGGTGGCTTGAGAGACAAAGGGTCTCAAGGCATCCACTTGGGCAACATAATAGTATGCAAGGGAGAAGTGTCTTGAGAGTGATCCCCAGCCCTCTATTTATAGCTTTTTGGGGGATTTTTAGGGTTTTAAGCCCTTGGTTGGGGCTTTAGCCCCTTTTTGGGGATTTTATCCCCTTTCGCCCTATCTTTAGCTCCTTTTTGGGTTTTTAGCTCCTTTGAGGGGTTTTAGCCCCTTTTTGGAGGCTTTAGCCCCTAAGAGAACTATTTAGACTCTTTTTTGGGGTTTTTAAGCCCTTTTTCTCATTCTTAATCCTTTTTTAGGGTGTGGGGGTCCAATGGGGTGAAATGAGGGTCGTGCATGGGTGTCCTTGGGTGGTGTAGACCATGTAGAACTGAGTGAGGGATTTTTTGGGTTAATAGAGGGTATATTTCTTGGTTCTTCTTTAAACTTTAGCTTACTTCCATGGATACTACAAATAACTCTAGTATAGAAATAGACCCAAGGGGTTAGCAATATAGCATCAGTAGGGTAAAGCATATATGTTAAAAGAGTGGATATATGCAAAGAAATCTTGGAACTTTATAAAGGAAACTTTGGAAATCATGCAATTTGAACTCTTATGTTATTTATACCACATGGAAGATTAATTATCAATTCCATTGAAATGGGATACATGTGTGAATCCATAATAGATGTAAAACCAAGAGAAATATAGACATGGGGAAGGAAGGTTGTAATAATCCATATTCAATTCAAAAGTTTAATGAAACTATGTTGTTAACAACTTACATGAATGAATACAGTCGAAAGCTAATTGGTAATGGAGAAGAAGATCCGACCATAGTCCAAGACTCCAACCTCAAGGCCCACACTTAAATGGCCTACACAGATATGAAACTGAAATTAATAGGACATGAATGAAATTTGTCTGTAAAACACTCTATATAGGAAGGGTATTAAGTGAGTGAGTAACAAAAAATCTAAATGGAATCCAACAGGAAGCATCCACAGTTGTTTGACCAGACGTTTGTTCTTTTCCTAGTCACAACTGCAAACACTACATAGCTGGTCACTATGGATAAAAAGGCCATAAGATTTTGAAATAAATCAGATTAAATTGTAAACGACAGTGTAATTGATAGAGAAATGGTGAAGGTACTTCTAATATCTAATTTTCTTGCACTTTGAAGCTTGCTGTCCTGAGAAATATTAATTTCCAGATGGACAAACTTGTGCATAATTTAGATATTTTAAGGTTTCTCAAGAGGATATATTTCTATTTCTGGACGTTATATAACCAATAATATTTATTTCCAATAACTTCACATGTTTCTGGTAATCATTGAAATATGAACTGAGAAACTCGAATGAAGAAACCCTATAATATACTACAAACAAGGGGTTCTTATACACCAATTTGGTGTCTGGCTAAGATGTGACCTTAAAATTAGATTATTAGTATTATTTAGAAAGAAAATTTGATGCTTATTTTAAAAAAATTGAATAATATAAATGATTCAAAAAATAAATAGATGAGAGAATAATACTATACTTCAACTAATAGAAAAACTGAGAAAGTTGTTTTGACTAGTCATTCGCTTGGAGCACATATAACCCAACTGCCTACTTGTAGCACATGTAGCTTTTAACAACATGGAAAGAGGACACTCGAAGAGAAAAAGAATACCAAGTGGATAAATTTAATTGTTATTCTGAAGAACCTACAATAAGAAAAAAATGCATACAATATAATTTTCAAATAAGAACAATATCAAGAACGTTTTGTACTTTGTGAACAAAACACATAGAATAACAATTTTCAAGGTAGGATAACTGAAAGAAAATATGTTTTTTTCATTCTGAAGAGTTTTTCTATTTTCAGTGGTTTTTATATGTTGTACGAATGTTATTGATGTTGTAAACTAGGTCGGGTTGAAGGAGAAGAATAGATAATTCTGAAGATCATATTTAATCCTTAGTCATGGTACGAAAGATATTTTGCAACTTCAATTTCGATCTATCAAATTAAATTTCAATACTGAAAACATTTAACCTTCAAGGTTACCAAAATAGGACAATAAATAATGAATACGCCAAATACAGAAGTAAAATCAAACCCCAAGGATAAGAATAATGAATTGCAAACAACTAAGTAACATGAGAATATCTCATAATAACCCCAAAATGTAATAAAACAAAATAATCATTTGTCATTTGTGTCTCTGAATGAGTATGATAATGTCCTATTTATACCAATTCTCAGTAAATTCGTAGGTAGGCCCAATTCCTAGCTGATCTACTGTTTAGTTATACATTCGGTTCCTAGTATTGGATAGTTGGATCACACCAAAATATCATATTAAAAAACATGTAAATAACTTAGATGGAGATTAAACTTGTTGAATCTAGCAAAAAGTAAAAATTAATAGCCACTTCTTGAGATTTAACGAATGCCAAAAAGTAGGAAAAATAGCAAAATTCAGTGGCTGAATTTTTAAATTATTTCTGGCAGAATCATCTATAAACATGAAGATTTCATTTTTCAGTTAGTGAGACTTGGGGATAATCTGCAATTATTAAGCTTACAAATTCACCATGAAAGACAATTAACAAGAAATAAAGCTTTTTATGTGGTTTTACTATGTGCTACATAAATGAGGCTAGATTCTGAAGGGAACACTTGGAAATCACAACATTATGCTCTTATGATGCATATAGAGAGTAAACCCCACATAAAATGGAAGGAACGTTCTGCAGTCCAAATCCATCCCCACTTGAAGCACATAGATCAAATGTTCATACCGGGTGCTTGACAAGAACCAAACCGTTGATTGGAAAAACCTAGAGCCAGAGAATGAATAGTTTGAGGGGACTAATGTTAAGAGAATGATTTTTCGGAATAAACTTTTCCTTAATATATGTAAATTTTGGTTTACATGGTAGGAGGGTATATTTCTTGGTTCTTTGTTAAAATTTAGCTTACTCCCATGGATACTACAAAGAACTCAAGTATAGAAATAGACCCAAGGTGTTAGGAATCGAGCAACAGTAGGGTAAAGTAGATATGTTAAAAGAGTGGATATATGCAAAGAAATATTGGAACTTCAGAAAGCAAACTTTGGAAATCATTCAATTTGAACTCTTATGTTATTTATACAACATGGAAGATTAATCATCAATGCCATTGAAATGGGCTAGATGTTTGAATCCATAAAAGATGTGCAGCCAAGAGAAATATAGACTTGGGGAAGTAAGGTGGTAATAATCAATATTCAATTCAGAAGTGTGATGAAACTATGTTGTCAACAACTTACATGAATGAATACAGTTGAAAACTGACTGGTAATAGAGAAGAAGATCATACCATATTCCAAGACTCCAACCTCAAGGCCCACACTTAAATGGATTACATAGATATGAAACTAAAATTAGTAGGACATGATAGAAATTTGTCTGTTAAAAAATTTATTTAGGAAGGGTATTAAGTGAACCAGTAGAAAAAAAATCTAGATGGCATCCAACAGGAAGCATCCATAGTTGTTTGACGAGACATTTTTTCTTTTCCTAATCACAACTATAAACACGACGTAGCTGGTCATTATGGATAAAAAGGCCATTATATTTTGAAATAAATCAAAGTAAATTGCAAACGACAGTCTAACTAACAGAGAAATGGTGAAGGTACTTCTAATATCTGATTTTTTTGCACTTTGAAGCTTGCAGTATTGAGAAATATTAATTTCTAGATGGACAGACTTGTTCAAACTTCAGATATTTTAAGGTTTCTCAAGAGGATATATTTCTATTTCTTGACGTTATATAACAAATAACATTTATTTACAAGAACTTCATGTGTTTCTGGTAATCATTGAAATATGAACTGAGAAACTCGAATGAATAAACCCCATAATATAATACAAACAAGGGGCTCTTATACACCAATTTGGTGTCTGGCTAAGATGTGACCTTAAAATTAGATTATTAATATTATTTAGAAAGAAAAATTGATGCTTATTTAAAAAAAATTGAATAATATAAATAATTCAAAAATAAATAGATGAGAGAATAATACTATACTTCAGCTAATAGCAAAATTGAGAAAGTTGTTATGAATAGTCATTCGCTTGGAGCACATATAACCCAACTTCCTACTTGCAGCACATGTAACTTTTAACAGCATGGAAAGAGGACACTCAAAGAGAAAAAGAATACCAAGTGGATAAAGTTAATTGTTATTCTGAAGAACCTACAACAAGAACAAGATGCATACAATATAATTTTCAAAGCAGAAAAATATCAAGAACGGTTTGTACTTTGTAAACAAAATGCATAGAATAACAATTTTGAAGGAAAGATAACTGAAATAAAATATGTTTTTTCATTCCCAAGAGTTTTTGTATTTTCAGTAGTTTTTATATGTTGCACGAATGTTACTGATGTTGTAAACTAGATCGGGTTGAAGGAGAAGAATAGAAAAATTCTGAAGATCACAGTTAATCCTTATTCATGGTACGAAAGATATTTTAGAACCTCAATTTCAATCTATCAAATTAAATTTCAATACTGAAAACATTTAACCTTACAGGTTACCAAAATAGGACAATAGATAATGAATACGCAAATATAGAAGCAAACTCAAACCCCAAGGATAAGAATAATGAATTGCAAACAACTAAGTAACAGGAGAATATCTCATAATAACCCCAAAATGTAATAAAGCCAAATAATCATTTGTCATTTGTGTCTCTGAATGAGTATGATAATGTCCTATTTATACTAATTCTCAGTAAATTCGCAGGTAGGCCCAATTCCTAGTTGATCTACTATTTAGTTATACATTCGGTTTTTGGTATTGGATAGGTGCATCACACCAAAATAATCATATTCAAAAACATGTCAACAACTTATATGGAGATTAAATTTGTTGAATCTAGTAAAAAGTAAAAAGTAATAGCCACTACTTGAGATTTAACTAATGCCAAAAAGTAGGAAAACATAGCAAAATGCAGTGGTCAGTTTTTAAATTATTTCTAGGAGAAGCATCTATGAACAGGAATATTTCACTTTTCAGTTAGTGAGACTTGGGGATAATATGCAATTATTAAGCTTACAAATTCACCATGAAAGACAATTAACAGGGAATAAAGATTTTTATGAGGTTTTACTGTGTGTTGCATAAATGAGGCTAGATTCTGAAGGGAACAGTTGGCAATCACAACAATATGCACTTCTGATGCATATAGAGAGTAAACACCACATAAAAGGTAAGGCATGTTCTATGGTCCAAATCCATCCCCACTTGAAGCACAAAGATCGAATTTTCATACTAGGTGCTTGACAAGAACCAAACTGTTGATTGGAAAAACCTAGAGCCAGAGAATGAATAGTTTGAGGGTACTAATGTCAAGAGGATGTTTTTTTAGAATAAACCTTTGCTTAATCTCTGTAAATTTTGGTGTACATGGAAGGAGGGTATATTTCTTGGTTCTTCTTTAAACTTTAGCTTACTCACATGGATACTACAAATAACTCAACTATAGAAATAGACCCAAGGGGTTAGGAATCGAGCAGTAGTAGGGTAAAGAAGATATGTTAAAAGAGTTGATATATGCAAAGAAATATTAGAACTTCAGAAATCAAACTTTGGAAATCATGAAATTTGAACTCTTATGTTATTTATACCACATGGAAGATTAATTATCAATTCCATTGAAATAGGCTACATGTGTGAATCCATAATAGACGTGCAGCCAAGAGAAATATAGACATGGGGAAGTAAGGTGGTAATAATCAATATTCAATTCAGAAGTGTATTGAAACTATGTTGTTAACAACTTACATGAATGAATACAGTTGAAAGATGACTGGTAATAGATAATAAGATCTGACCATAGTCAAAGACTCCAACCTCAAGGCCCATACTTAAATGGCCTACACAGATATGAAACTGAAATTAATAGGACATGATAGAAATTCATCTGTTAAAAAATATATATAGGAAGGGTATTAAGTGAGCCAATAGAAAAAAATCTAGATGGCATCCAACAAGAAGCATCCACAACTGTTTGACCAGATGTTTGTTCTTTTCCTAGTCACAGCTGCAAACACTACGTAGATGGTCACTATGGATAAAAAGGCCATAAGATTTTGAAATAAATCAGAGTAAATTTCCAATGATAGTGTAACTGATAGAGAAATGGTGAAGGTACTTCTAATATCTGATTTTTTTTCACTTTGAAGCTTGCAGTCCTAAGAAATATTAATTTCCATATGGATAGACTTGTGCAAACTTCAGATATTTTAAGGTTTCTCAAGAGGATATATTTCGATTTCTAGACGTTATATGACAAATAATATTTATTTCCAATAACTTCATGTTTTTTTGGTAGTCATTGAAATATGAACTGAGAAATTTGAATGAAGAAACCCCATAATATAATACAAACAAGGGTTATACACCAATTTGGTGTCTGGCTAAGATGTGACCTTAAAATTACATTATTATTATTATTTAGAAAGAAAAATTGATTCTTATTTAAAAAAAATGAATAATATAAATAATTCAAAAAATAAATAGATGGGAGAATAATACTATACTTTAGCTAATAGAAAAATTGAGAAAGTTGTTCGGACTAGTCATTCGCTTGGAGCACATATAACCCAACTGCCTACGTGCAGCACATGTAACTTTTAACAGCATGGAAAGGGGACACTCAAAGAGAAAAATAATAGCAAGTTGATAAAGTTATTTGTTATTATTAAGAGCCTACAATAAGAACAAAATGCATACAATATCATTTTCAAAGGAGAACAATCTCAAGAACGTTTTGTACTTTGTGAACAAAACGCATACAATAACAATTTTGAAGGCAGGATAACTGAAAGAAAATATGGTTTTTCATTCTCAAGAGTTTTTGTATTTTCAGTAGTTTTTATATGTTGTACGAATGTTACTGATGTTGTAAACTAGGTTGGGTTGAAGGATAAGAATAGATAATTTTGAAGATCATATTTAATCCTTAGTCATGGTACGAAAGATATTTTAGAACTTCAATTTCGATATATCAAATTAAATGTCAATACTAAAAACATTTAAACTTCAAGGTTACCAAAATAAGACAATAGATAATGAATACATCAAATACAGAAGCAAACTCAAACCCTAAGGATAAGAATAATGAATTGCAAACAACTAAGTAATAGGAGAATATCTCATAATAACCCCAAAATGTAATAAAACCAAATAATCATTTGTCATTTGTGTCTCTGAATGAGTATGATAATGTCCTATTTATACTAATTCTCAGTAAATTCCCATGTAGGCCCAATTCCTAGCTGATCTACTGTTTAGTTATACATTTGGGTCCTGGTATTGGCTAGTTGGATCACACCAAAATATCATATTGAAAAGCATGTCAATAACTTAGATGGAGATTAAATTTGTTGAATATAGTAAAAATTTAAAAGTAATAGTCACTGCTTGAGATTTAATGAATGCCAAAAAGTAGGAAAAAATAGCAAAATGCAGTGGCTAGATTTTAAATTATTTCTCGCGGAAGCATCTATGAACAGGAAGATTTCACTTTTCAGTTAGTGAGACCTGGGGATAATATGCAATTATTAACCTTACAAATTCACCATGAAAGACAATTAACAATAAATAAATCTTTTTATGAGGTTTTACTGTGTGCTGCATAAATTAGGCTAGATTCTGAAGGGAACACTTGGCAATCACAACAATAGGCACTTACAATGCATACAGAGAGTAAACCCCACATAAAAGGGAAGGCATGTTCTGCGGTCCAAATCCATCCCCACTTGAAGCACAAAGATCAAATGTTCATACCAGGTGTTGGACAAGAACCAAACTGTTGATTGGAAAAACCTAGAGCCAGAGAATGAATATTTTGAGGCGACTAATGTCAAGAGGATGTGTTTTCAGAATAAACCTTTGCATAATCTTTGTAAATTTTGGTGTACATGGTAGGAGGGTGTATTTATTTTTTGTTATTTAAACTTTATCTTACTCCCATGGATACTACAAATAACTCAAGTATAGAAACAGACCCAAGGGGTTAGGAATCGAGTAGCAATAGGATAAAGCCGATATGTTAAAAGAGTGGATATGTGCAAAGAAACATTGGAACTTCAAAAAGTGAACTTTGAAAATAATGCAATTTGAAATCTTATGTTATTTATACCACATGGAAGATTAATTATCAATGCCATTAAAATGGGCTACATGTGTAAATCCATAATAGATGTGCAGCCAAGAGAAATATAGACAAGGGGAAGGAAGGTGGTAATAATCAATATTCAATTCAGAAGTGTAATGAAACTATGTTGTTAACAACTTACATGAATGAATACAGTTGAAATCTGATTGGTAATAGAGAAGAAGATCACACCATATTCCAAGAATCCAACCTCGAGGCTCACACTTAAATGTCCTACACAGATATGAAACTGAAATTAATAGGACAGGATGGAAATTTGTCTGTAAAAAACTCTATATAGGAAGGGTAATAAGTGATCCAGTAACAAAAAATATAGATGGAATCCAACAGGAAGAATCCATAGTTGTTTGACTAGATGTTTTTTCTTTGCCTAGTCACAACTGCAAACACTACAACTCTTGAAATAATACCGTTTCACCCTCCTAAAACCTTGTTTGAAAACCATGTCACCTTTTTTTCCAAATAGAAATAGATATCCAAACCTAGATATGCTTTAAGAAGATCCAGAGCATGAAGTTCAATGTCATTGTGCCATTTTACAAGCTTCCTCCAAATTATTAAGAAAGAATATGTTTAAGCCTTAAAACTCAAAAAAAAATTCATCTCAGATATTCCTTTGATTATGTTCCTACAATATATCCTTTATGATTGCAAGGATATTAACAAATTATTCTCTTGCTATGTGCCACTACTTGGTCAACTATATAAGGATCCATGAATAAAATAAATAAAGTAGATGTAATAGTAAATTACTCATTTTAAGCGTTGGTCACTCAATCATTCACTAAGGAAGATCCCCCTTTAGTCATCTGCATTGTCTACTCATAATTATGGCTCAAATTTTCTCAAGGCTTGGTAGACATCCATTTATGAAATTTGTAAGTTTTAATCATAATGGTGGATTACATTGACATAGACACCCATCTAGGTCCTAAGCCTCTGTAAACAAGCACCCCATCCACCTTCCTTCACCAGATTTCTGACAGTTTGTGATATAGTGGGTTTTATGTTTTCTACTCCTTCAAGGACTTACAACCTCGTTTTGATAGTTTTAAGCAGAGTTGTCACAAGAGCCACAACTCCCCCTTCCATTGCAGCACTAAATCCTTGAACTGTAACCACCATTTTCATGACAGGGGCAATGAATTCTTTGTCTCGATCCTCCTTTTTCCGGCAAATACCAAGGTTACTCCATACCATTCTCTTTATAACGAAGTATGAAGTCCACCAGAGTGAATTGGAAGGGGCATAGGTCAAAATTGACATCCAAAAACATCTATACAAACCTCTAATCCCCTCTGTACCATTAGCTTCTAGATAATCACATCCACAGGTGTCCAAACCATCTATGATGCAACTGCAGCACTCAGCCCAACAACAGCATTGGTAACTGTTCCGACTGTGGGATCATAATAGCCCAACTGAATAGTAGTTTTTCCTACAATGCCCTTAGTGATTTCTAGGGAACTCATATAAAGTGCTCTGGAAGGTATGGTTCCCATAAAGGATGTACCAAAACCATGGTAGATACCACAAAAACCATCATGCCGTAGTATGTTCATTCCAATGCTTAAACAAGAAAATTGAATTTGGGAAACCTGTTGTCTAGTTTTAAGAACTGCTATAGGGTATAACGTTGCAGAAACACCTGAGAAAAGCTACACTCCTAGAAAGAATAACTTGGAATTTTCAAGCATTCGCCAATCAATATCTATAGGGAGATTAACATATATCCCAAATTCCTAAGAAGTTCTCAGACTTATCATTGCATCCCTGAATCACTACCCAAACTATAATAGCTATTTCCTATATGTACTTGTCTCTCTGTACAGAATTATCTACATTCTAGTGACTGAATATTTATATAAGGTGAGACCACAGTGGGTATTATAAAAGATATACAAAACCCTGAAATGATATTTATATACATGCACACAACCTTCCCAAAACATTCACGGAATTTAAGGACTAGCCGAATGAACATTTATCAAACAATACACCAGCGTTCAAAATTGAACACTTTCCAACCCTTCCCAAAAGTGTAAAGTTTACATTGCCCTTCAAACAAAAATTTAAAATCTGAATTTGACCCTTCCAATTAAGAAGGGGATAATTTATATCAACAAAAGAAGAGAAACTTTTGAAATTACCCATCCATATAAATTTATCAATATGTTGAAATTCCTATTCTCTATAGTTCAACTCATCATTCAAAATATTGGAAATATGATAAATTATAATCACTCACTCACTCATGTGATGCACTCATTGCTTAGCTGTGCAAGATGACTAGTAATCATTGATGACTATGGAGGCTCTAGCCATCGAGATGTGACTTAGACTCTTGATGACTATAACAAAAAAGAAAAACTACTAGTCTACTACTAGGCCCGAACATAGCTCAAAACTTTGTGCCTACTACCTATGTGAACCTCGCTACCAATGCTCATTCTTTTTTCGTCAAGATGAAATTCAAAAGGAAGGTTTGATGAGTCCTCATCTACAAGACTTCATTTATTGCATGAATATCATGGACTCATAAAAACTATAAAAATCACTCGATGTCATGCAAATACAAATAATGGCATCTATCTAGGATCACAAACGATGCAGAGCTCGATTTATGCATTACTATAGAGAGGCGTCATTGGGAACACAACATGGAGAAATAATGGTTATTAATAAAATTAATAAAAAACAATTTCTGGCTCAATAATAGTCTTCAATTTGATGGGTGGCACGATCATGATGTAATCTCCCTCCGTCCTTCTAAACATTTGTGGTTTCTCACAACATTTTTCCTCGGTGCCACCAAAATACATATAAAAATTACTTGTCTTTACATCATCTTTGCTTTAAATCATCATCTTATATTCTTAACAAAGGATTATTATGCATGCACATCCTCACCTTATAATACGAATTGGGTCAAGGCGCAAACACAACCATAAAATATTAAATGTGTCAAGATGCAAAGACTAAGAGACAACTATAAGTAAGTCTTATATTAGATTTACCATATAAGTCTTTAATTAACACTATCAATTGAGATTTGACATGTTGGATTTTTGTGATTGTTTTATCACTCCTTACCAATGTGATTGCAAGGAATTCTTTGAAGGTGAAGTCCATAATGTTAGGTCTTCTTCCTCATTATCGTGTCTTTTGGTAAGACAATAAAGAGGGTAGTGGCCTGCATCAACATGGAAAACGGTTTCGACATAGAGGTATACACATTAATTGTTTTCATTAAATAACTTAAATTCATACCCATGACTATGGATTCAGTGAATCATGGACTGGTACAAAACACAACAAATTTTAGAGCCCCAAACCCTCAATTACTCACACCTAGCACTTTCTCAAATATAGCCATTAATAAACTTCTTTTGGTATTTTGGTTCAATTTAATAGGAGGATTGTTGAGACTTGGACATGCAGTGAGTTGCAAGGATTCAATTGAATTAGGATTGATTACATTTCCCCTCCATCCCATGCATGTATGCTTTCATGGCAAGTGTTGAAAAAAAAATTGATGCCCTGACACCGATTATACTAGCTGTGCTATCTTGCTTGGTATGTAGTTAATTTTTTTTTTAATGTTTTATGATTTTTGTATTTTTTTTTTCCTTCCCAATCCTTATCATTCCTACTAAAGCAAGGATTCCTCCCTACTACAGGGGCAGGAATGGATCCCTTATGCCTATAAGGCACAAGGGTAGGTTCCTACTCTTTGAAAACAGGAAAAACGAAAGGGAAACTAGCATAAACAGAGCAGCGAATGAACTAAGCTAATCTGAACAAGAATAAGCAAATGGCTACAACTATAAACTAGATCTAAGAGCTAATAATAGAAAATAAATACGAAGATGAAGCCCTTATGAACCCCTCTGTAGAAAATGGGATAGGGTTCCACCTCCTTGAAACCTGCAAGCAACCTAAGCTACTACAATGGAAAACCTGCAAACAATGTCAACAAATAGAACCTGCAAGTAAAAATATCAGTTAGAAAGCAAAACAAGTAAACAAACATGACAAGAAATTATACCTCACTTAGGTGGAAATGGACCACCATTCCCTAGCTCATGGGATAACCTCTCCTTTGGTTGGGAAGCAATGGCTTGATGAGATGGAGATGGAGGAGAGGGAGAGTGGGTGGTTTGAGAGACAAAGGTCTCAAAGCATCCACGGGCAGCATAACAATAGGAAAGTGAGGAGTGTTTTGAGAGTGACCCCCCACCCTCCTTTTATAGTTTTTCCAAGGGATTTTAGGGTTTTAAGCCCTTGGTCAAGGATTTACCCCTTTTTTGGGCCTTTATCCCCTTCCTCCCTAACTTTAGCCCCTTTTAGGGTTTTATCTCCCTTTTTAGGGATTTATCTCCTAGGGGGATATTTTGGGCTCCTTTTTGGGGTTTTTATCCCTTTTCTTCATCCTTGGGCTCTTTTGGAGGTGTGGGGGTCAAATGGAAGGTCTTATGGAGTGAAATGAGTGTTGTGAGATGGTTTCCTTGGGTGGTGTAGGCCATTGAGAGCTATGTGGGGGATTTTGGGGTTAACAGATTGCCCCTTGATGTGTGAGGGTAGGAGCTCAACGTATGGCTGATGGACATCATAGGATTTTCTGTGTAGAGGTGGTGCTTTCGGGGCTGGGGCATGGTGGCTTTTGGTTTTTGTATTAATTTGGTTCCCATCAATGGGTGAGATACAATAAATGTCTGACATGGATATGGATGAGGTGGGCATTCCCATGCTCGTGAAAATGTCAAAAGAATGATTTGATCTATGCTCTAAAATACAAGAGCCGATCATATACAACTGATGTTACAATGATGGTTGCCTCTCATGTGAGGCTGAATATAATACTAATCTGGTACATTGGACCCATGGCATTTTCATGGAATTCTATATCTTCATGACTGACGGTCTATTGGATCTAGTACATAGCTGTGTGGACTCGCTGATTGTGAATCAAAGTCCCTTTGGTACAAGTATGTTGTATCAATCATAAAGGTATATCGAAGCACTGCTGGGGCTTCTGAATGCTATCTCCAAAGCAACCCGAAAATCACAAGGGACATAACCTGTTTAGGTCCCTTGAGTGGACTCACCAATGTGCTAGACTCAGGTGACATCCAAGGTCTTCGACCAAGTACTGTGTGGAACAAACTTGTATGAATCTCAATGGTGCGATGATGGAGTTGAACTCAAGCACATGAGAAACAACCATCCCAAGAGGCACTAAGGACTCCTCTCAAGTGGTCCAAGGAACTCATCAATGTTGTTAATGAAACCAAGGTATAGGGACCTCTAGGTCTATCCTCTGGAGTATGTGTGTTGGCGTCGACAGAGGGAGACCTGCCCCTAGTCAAGGAAATGATGTTTCCTTGACCAGGAGCACGAGGGATAACTAAAAGGTGTGAAGCAATATGCAGGCTAACTCACTGAATTGGGGGGGGAGGGGAGGGAAGGGAAGAAACTGAACAGGGGTAGGGACGGGAGTGGGAGACTCAAACTTCCTTTGTTCAGAGCATGATGATAGGGTGGACCAAGCATCAAATGACACTGACTCAAGGGAATGGGATCATAGCTGTAATATCAGGAATGTCGTTGTAGATGGGAAATACTTGGAGGAGGTGGAAATTTTTGATACTGATGGGATCCAAAAAATACACATTGTAGAGTACTCTGAACAAAGGTGACCCAATGTAGGAATGTTGCCAAACTAATTTCTGTGGGGTGGTGTCTAGGGACACCGTTGTGGTACGATCTTGTGGATTTTTGGTGAGCCCGAGAAGGTAAATGCTTGATGGTGCTTTCAATTTAGAGAGTTCGAAAGCATGAAGAAGACTCCAGTGGGGGCTCTTTTTCATTGGTAGTCTCATGTGCTTGAAAAAGGATAAAAGTATACATAGGAAAGCTCGCCCATCCTGTAGGAAATGGGAGAATTCTTTACCGTTGGTAGTCCAATCAGGCTGGAAAAGGTTAAACCTATACTGATTGGATGGTCATTCAAATACTTTTATGAGCATGAATGAAACCAAGTTTTCTTGGTGATATTTTCTTGTTGAGACGGCTGGAAAAGAGCTTAACGACAACCAGTGGTGAGCCTTTTCGTAAGGTGCGGCCCCTCTACCTGAGAAAGCATAAAAGTATGCAAAGGGGAATGGTCTTGGCTTGAGTATGCCAAGGAGGTCCTTTTCATGAAATGGTGTACATGGTCTGCAAAAGGAGGTAAATGAGATGATGTAGACACCCTTTCCTATACCTTAGCGAGTTGGAAAGGAAGTAGCTGCACTCGGAAATCTTTTCATTGTTTTAAGGAGTCAGAAAAGAGCTTAAATGAAACTCCAATGTGGTCAACCAATGGGGCACATGCGATGCCCCATGTCGGGATGGTGGACAGAGGTCCACAAGTCATCCACATAGTATGGATAGAGCAGAAGGATCTCAAACATACCAATACATGCGTGGGATAGATCGCAGCAAAGGCTTGCAAGACGGTGCGGCAGAGGTACGCAAACTGAGGTGGCTCTTGGACAGATGTCAGGAGAGCGTGTGTGTCTGTTGCGGTGGACGAACTTGACTACATGCGATGTGAGTGCAAGTCCGGGGGCACTTATATGCCAAATACATGCAAGAAAAGAAATCATTTTGTGGACAATGGTCCAGAGGTCTGCGTAAGGTGCGGTGAATGGAAAAGACAACTATGTGTTAAAAATACAAAATAAAAGCTAAAATTACAGTCCTTAATGGGTGGCGGCCTGATGACACTGATATGCCAAATACATGGAATAAAAACAAAGGGTTTTGTGAATGATGGTCTAGATGTCCACATAATGTGCAGTGAAAAAGGACAATTATAAATACAAACATAAAAGTATAGTACAATCCTTAACGGGAGTTAAGCCGACAGCTTGTATGAGTAGCAGTCGGGAAGTGTGATATGAGTATCGGTCCATAGACACTCACATCATCATGTCATGGCTTGTGAATCAAGGTGACTTATGGGAGATGGTATTGAAATTAACTTATTAAACATGAGACGATGGTCTCATAAAGAAATAGACATTTGGGCTCGTAGGTGCGAGAGGTGTCTCGAACAGGTTCTGGGTGAGTTTGAATTAGCAGCTGATGGTGCTGCCCCTGACTTGTAATAAACACGTTGATAAACAAGAAAATAAAATGAAGAGACTCATTGGTTATGTTAAGCATAAAATATCTTGAGGTAGAGCTCATTGCGGGGTTCTCCAAGAGTTGTCCATCAGAGTCAATAAGGGTGTATTCCCCTTTGCCGAGACGAAGGTCATTGGCAAGGCAAGATGACAGAATTTGGTCTTTTATGGGAAGAACCGATTCCATAATATGATTTAAAGGGAATGGGGTAAAACTGAAGGTGGTCTTATAGATCTCTCCATCATCCTGTCAGTGGTGCCGGGATAGATCAGGTGGATCTTCCACAGCCGATATGACGGAATGGTAACTGGTGCTAGAGACCATGTAAATGGTATTGGTTGTTGTTTTGGTGGCCTTGCCCCCAGTCTCTGTTGGAGGAAGAGGGGCAGTCCTAGAGATGGTAGGAGTCTTCGATGGACCTGGAGGTAGGGTAGGTGGTTCAAGGTACCACACAAGATATCCCAATGTGAAATCCTGTAGATTGTGGGTTTCCCAGACAAACTTAGTCACGATATCGGATGGTAGGAGAAAGAAAGGGAAAGGGAAAAGGAAAAGGAAAAGGTAAATGTTGAGCGGGAATGGAACACAATGTTTCCATGGTAACTGAGGTTAACATTGCAACTGAGGTTGCGGATGTGGCTGTAGAAACAATGGAAGAGACAAGTCTGATGGACTGTCAGTGATGGTGGAGACAGGTGGGTTAGTTGAACTAGACATCATGTAAATGGACATGGTGTCTGAAGAAGGAGGTGGTGGGTGAACTTCTTCGATCAAGGTGATTTCAGACTCAAGGGAATGGTGACGGAGGTCAGTGAGAGCCATTCAAAATTTGGGCAGGTCTTGGCAATGGTGGGATTAATGTCCATACAAGCCGCAAAGGGCACAAGCATGGTTTTTCCTCAATGCCTTGTTCCTGACTACTGGCGCAGTTGGGAGTTAAAGCACGGGGATGTTTTCGTTCGTATCCATGGCATCTAGATGCACATGGATCACTGGGATTTTAGGGCAATTTTGGGTTGGATGGCCCTGTTGTTTGCAGATGACACAAGGTGGGACTTGTCATGGTTTTGTGGTGGCTTTGGTGTTCTTTTCCCTATCCCTTTTGGGTTGGTGCGGTGCAGGTGCAGGTGTGGCGGTTGGCTTATGTGGACCGGGTGGGGGGTGAGACTCAACCGTAATAGGTTGCACCGGGGTTAAAAAAACATGGGTCATTGCTGGTTGAGCTAGTGGATCTAGATACCACACCGGGATCCCCAATGTAAAGTTGGGTAGGCTTAAGGTGGCCATGACCAGCTTTCTCATGACACCAGGTGGGGGAAAGAGGAAGAGAATTGTATGGACCGGAGATGAGCCCACATAACTCCTAGCTGGTTGCATGTGGGCGTGCCGTTGTGGTTGCAATTGTGCGTAGTGTTGCAGTTGCGTATGATGTTGCGGCTGTTGTTGGCGTTGCAACTACGGACAATGTTGTGGTTGTGGTTGGGGCTGCAGCTGCAGTTGCTGTTTGGGTGCAGCGGTGCTTGATGAGACCATCACAAGTCCATAGTTTGCTTTTGTGTTGGTGGTGGTGACACCAACAGGAAAGGAGCCATCATGGTGGGATCGGTAAACAACCCAGGGCCCACATTCAATGGTGGGGAGGCTGGTGTGTTTTCAACCACACTGTTGGTTGCAGGGATGATGTTAGCATGTGCAGTCGCCCCTTACGGCTCAATGGTGGTGATGGTAGGAATAACATTGGCAGGTGTTGTTAACCCTTGCAGATCATGGTAGGCGAGCTGGTCAACCATCACAATATTCCCTTTGTGGGGGAACATCGTGAGGTGAAAGACAGTTGACGCGACGACTTGCATGGATTCCTTGTAACTCCTTTCGAGGAGGAGGTTGTAGTCCAGTTGAGAATTGACAAGTTCAATTTCAATCAAGACTGTCTTCCCGGCTAACATGATGGGGACATGGGGGAGGATTCCTTGGGATTTAGTGGGATGTCCATCATAATCCCGCAGAGTCGTGGAGGACCGTTGCAAAATTGGTGATCCAAGCTTTTGCCAAACCAAGGTAGACATGATGCATGTGGATGCCCCCTCATCCACTATGCATCGGTGCACAACCAAGTTCCGGATGGAAACCGAGATTTGGAAGGCGATAGTGGAGGGCATGCATGGCTCTCCGTTCTTTATGTCAAACTTGATTAACTTGGAGACGGAGGTTTCTACTTCCCCTAGAGCAGCTAGTAAGGATTTCTGTTGCATTGGGTGTGTTTTAAGTACCTCAAGAGTAGACATGGTGGTTGGCGTTTGGGCCAAATCATCCACAATGCTATAGCTGAAAGTAGCTCTAGCTGTGGCATTATTGGTGATTCTGTGTATGGGGGGGCATAGGAATGGGGGTAACTGGAGAGGTAGGTTAGTTTTCTTAGACATGGATGCTGCTGATGAGTCGGCAGGTTCGGTGGTGGTACCGTACTGATTTATTCTAGTCTGTAAGTTGACCTCTTCAATGGTCATGGCTAGAAGGTGGTGAACACCTGTTTCTCCCATGGGCGGTGCCCCCAGAGCATTGGGATTGGCCTAGGGAGGGGGAGCAGTTGCCACCAATCCTTGGACTAGTAGTGGGTTTTGAAGCACCATGGGAGGAGGTCCTTGTGGTGCTTGGTTGGGTTGGGCTTGATTGGGAGCATTGGCGGCCTGTTGGGCCTCATTTTGAATGGCCTGCTTAGCACGAGCCATGAGGGGATACTTAAATGTGTAATTACCATAAACATCACAGAGTGTACAAGGTTGGTTTGTGCACAATGGATTGTTGCGTCTTGGTGCATTTTGCAGTGGGGGGTTTTGCGATGGCCAGTTAGTCACGACATTATTGGGAGGGTTCGGCTACTGACCGCCTCCCTCCGGTTGGTTATTGGGTTGGTCGTAGGTTTGGTTGTTTCTAGGTTGCCCTTGTTGATTATTGGGGGTAGGCTGGTTGGGATGGTTTTGTTGTGTGAACACTTGTCCCAACGGAGCGAGTGGAGCGGGGGAGATGGATTGGACTTGTTGCATTGGTGGTGCATAGTATATTTGTGGGTGTTGTAGTACCACAAATGTGGGAATTTGCCCCACATACTATTGTGTTGGCCAAGCCATGGCCTGAGCTTGTTGCGGTGGCATAGGTTGTGCATAAGAGGTTGTTGCTCTAGACTGGGACATCATTCTAGCATAGTCTGGAGCTTGGTTTTGGTAAGAAACATTAGCAGTGTTGCTTGGTTGCAGTGCAATGGTAGGTGGTGTTGGTTGAGACTATGGTTGTTGGGTTACTAACCCTGTGATGTTGTCCACAGTGTGGGATACCCCCGGTGCATCACGATAGGAGGTACTTGGACAGGGAGCATCTAGAATGACAGTCTACAAGTATCTATACTAAGAGTAGATCAAGTCAAATTGTTGGGCCTTCAGTATGGCCTCTTATTCAGATTGGGGACATTCAGATTCGATGTCCTTTGCGATGGGTGGGAGAAAAGTCTTAAGGAAACCAGTCCAATAAGATCCTGTCATCTAGTTTGATTTTGCATAAGCTACGGCGTTGCCGCCACTCATGGATATGATCAGTTATGTGAGTGGCGGTGCTTTAGTGACAGCATAATAGGATCTCCACCCCCTTGTCATATCTAACAGGGAGTTGAAAATACTACAGGAACATGAAGGCTAGGGAGTTGAAGTCAGGGTACTTGGCTTGTGGCAGCTCAATGTACCATTTGGTCGTGGCACCTGTAAGGGTGCGTTGGAATAGGCTCAGCCTAATGGAGTCATCTACAATGGTGTTGGATGAGCACCATAAATGGAATGTCATTATGTGATTTTGGGGACATTCCCCAGCTTTGCCTTCAAACTTCGGGATGTCTGATGGTATCTCAGTTGGGATGGGTGGCCAGAAATCTTGGTGGTATATGGGGTCATTCGTTAATCTAGCCAAGTTAGGCAAGTTCAGATGAGCCATGAAGGGCATATTTGACCCCAAGTTGATGTGGGATGGGGATGCAATGGGGGTGGGGTTTTCATGTGTATAATGCATCTGCATGGCTGGGGGTGCTTGAGGTGGCATCGTTGCAGATGGGCCAATGCCCCCGAGTGCTGTGTGGGGGGTGGTATGGGTGGCGAGGGTATTTCCCCCATGTATGATAGTAGGGGCAATGTGGGTGGATGGTACACTTCCCCCCTGTGTGGCAGGAGGGGCATTGTGTGTTGAGGGGCCACTACCCTTGTGTGTTACCACTGGGCTAGCTTGGTTGGTCACTATGGGTGGTGGCAATTGGAAAATGACAGTCTGCATGACTATGCTTTGGGCACTTTCCAAGTTGTGGGTGACAGGTTGTGATGTGGACATGGGTCCACTTACTATGGTTAGGCCGAAAAATGGATCCGGGTTTGCACTAGCCATGGGGCTTAATGGTGTGGTGTGGAGGTCTATTTCAGACTAATATCGGTCTCAATAAGAATCAGAGGCTGTTTTCCCCTATGACGGTGTGGGGGATCGCTAAGAGCGGCTTTGATGGTGCTAATCAAGTGTTCCAAATGGTGTTGGTTCACCTCTTAGGCATGAGGAGGATCATGGAGGATCAATTCTGTTCGCTTTTGTGTATGAAACTGGTGGGTATGATATTTGGACCCCTGTTTCAATGGCTTCCTATTAGCTGAAGGTGGTCTCTCAGCCACCAAGACTGCTAGAAGATAGCACTTGTCTTGTTCCTCATGGGTGCTTCTACTCAATTGAAAGGGGTCGTTTCCCGTTTCGCTTGGCAATTCCTCTCAGCAGCCAACTACTTTGGGGTTCATGTGGTACTCCTCACGATGGGTTTTTGGGAAAATCCTAAGTACTTCCCACGGTTGAAGCAGTCAGGGACTTATGTCCTCAAAGACTGCAGAATTGATTGAACTTAGAGTAAATTTGATAAATTTTAAGGCTTACTCAGCGTCATGAACTGATTTGGGTTAATATTTTGGTATGGTGTGTTGGTTTTCTTGTTTGTTTTGATATTTGGTTGTTTGCAATATGGTCTATGAATTCATGGTAGAGTTCATATCATGGTTTTGTATGCAAACATAAATAAAAATTTGTAATCAAGTATAGTGATTAACCCTGGATTGTTGACCTAACTAAATGTCTACCTCTCAGTGATATTCTTCTTCAACTAAGAGAAGGTGTTGGGCTCTCAACACAACGGGACTAAGCCCGTCCGTAGATCCTCAGGTCACCTCCTAGTTGCTAGGTTGGTCAACAGGGAGGACGCTTAGCGCCATGAGAAGCCCTCCTTCTCTACCCCCTCTACCTTGCAGGTCACCTGGTTTTAGTGGTTTAGGAAAAATACCATCTAGTGCCTAGATCTATATGAGCTTACCCTTCGTCATATCCCAGAATACCCTGGAGGGTGATGACTAGGTAGAGGAGGAAGGGGGTAGCAAGATGGTTGTTTTTAAGTTACTTTTAGTTAGGCTAGTTCATTTTATTAAGCCGTAATGATTGATTTAGCATATACACATTGTTCATGGATTGATTTGTAGAAAGTAAAAACTGGAATTGAAAAAGACCTGCAATGGTGGACAGAGGTAGATAGGCCACACTAACAGTCCTCTGAAAGTGAAAATTACTATCAATTAAACTTAAATACAACTTTTGTGTGGTGAGGGGGCCACAATATTTTTCTAGAAATGAGCGAGGGGGTCACACAGAATGCAAAAACAGCTGGAATATGAGATTTTGGGCTGATGTTGCACCTGTTTGGGGATTAAGTGGGCCCTGGGTGCACCTGTTTTCTCATTAAGAGTGCCCTAGTCTCACCTTTTCCCTCAATAAGAGCGACCTACTCTGGAAAGGGGTTTTTTGGTGATGTAAGGTCAGATCTATCAAACAGTAACTGGTACTGGGGTCAGTCTGACTTGGTTTATCCTAGCAGAGGCTTCGACACTGACTAAAACAAGAAATAAAGTATATTTAAATAGATCTAACATAAGATTTCTGAAAACTAGGTTAAAATTGAAAAAACTTGAAAACTTGAAATTTTTGGACCAGGGATCTTGTGGGATCGATTTGGTATGGTCGCTAAAGCTGTAGCAGGGATTCCTCCCTGCTACAGGGGCATGAATGGCTCCCTTTTTCCTATCGAGCACAAGGGTAGGTTCCTACTCTTTGAAAACAGGAAAAACAAAAGGGAAAATAGCATAAACAGAGCAGCGAATGAAACTAAGCTAATTTGAACAATCAAAGCAAATGGATACAACTATAAACTAGATCTAAGAGCTAATAACAGAAAAGAAATAGGGAGATGAAGCTTTTGTGAACCCCTCTACAAAAAACAGGTTAGGGTTTCGTCTCCTTGAAACCTGTAAGCAACCTACGCTATTACAGTGGAAAACTTGCAAACAATGTAAACAAATAGAACCCACAAGTAAAAATATCAATTAGAAAGCAAAACAAGTAAACAAACATGAAAAGAAATTATACCTCACTTAGGTGGAAATGGGCCACCATGCCCTAGCTCATGGGAGCACCTCTCTCTTGGTTGGGAAGAAATGGCTTGATGAGATGGAGATGGAGGAGAGGGAGAGTGGGTGGTTTGAGAGACAAAAGTCTCAAAGCATCCACAGGAAGCATAACTATAGGCAAGTGAGGAGTGTTTTGAGAGTGACCTCGCACCCTCCTTTTATAGTTTTTCCAAGGGATTTTAGGGTTTTAATCCCTTGGTTAGGGATTTAGCCTCCTCCACCCTAACTTTAGCCCCTTTTAGAGTTTTATCTCCCTTTTGAGGGATTTATCTCCTAGGGGCCTATTTTGGGATCCTTTTTGTAGTTTTTAGCCATTTTCTTCATCCTTGGGCTCTTTTGGAGGTGTGGGGGTCAAATGGAAGGTCTTGTGGAGTGAAATGAGTGTTGTGAGATGGTGTCCTTGGGTGGTGTAGGCCATTGAGAGCTATGTGGGGGATTTTTGGGTTAACACTTACACCTCTCAAGCTTGGATTGCATGTGGAGGCCCCAATATGGTTATGACATAGTCTAAGTAGTTTTTTTGTATAATAAAGTGTGCTCCAACTGGAAAAAAATCCAATAGAATAGTTGTTGTGTTATTGAAGTGTAAAATTAATGATACATATATGGAAACTTAATGTGTTCAAAATACGTTTTATTAAAAATATATCATTTTTCATGTAAATATTAAGGGGTGCTATATTGATACAAATTCTAAAAGTTTGAAGGAACAATATTTATTTTTTTTCTTTTTTTGTGAAAGGGTTTAGTTAATTTGTAATTTTCAATTGAAGTACAATTATTTATATTGCCCTTCATCTTTGAAGGGATCCAAGAATAAATTCCCTTCCAATTGAAATTAAAACCCACCCTTCAAATTTGATCCATGAATACACCATTGCAAACTTTTCCAACATATTTCCTCTTCAACTTTCACAAACATGATGGATGATAGATGTTGATTGTGATGCTTCCCAATTGCTCAAGATGACTATTTTTATTACTTGCATAAAAAATGAAAAATGAAATGAGTTTAAATCTCATGATAGTTAAATAATTTGTGTCAATAGCTAAGTTGTGACACACGAGGGGGTCTAGAATTTACTAAATTCTAACATGATAGATGGATTCAGAAACCCCATATGAATCCATATGTCATGTTAGAATTTAGTAAATTGTACAAATTCATTTTTAAAACTATAATTTTCCATTACTAGAGTGACACAACTAAAAATAACCAAATAATGACCAATTGTTATGTGGTCATTTTTAGTCTAGATATTCCGTGACCAAATTTGGTCATTTATCTTGGTCTTTTTCAGTTTAGTTTTTTCACGTGACCAAAAGTGGTCATTTATCTTGGTCGTTTTTAGTTAGATCACTTAAATTTATCAATTTTGGTCATTTATCCCTTAAGAAAAACTATGGTGACCAAAATTTTTGGTCTCCTGGTCACTAATATCTCATTTTTCACTAGTGATATGAGATCTAAAGGCGATGTGTCCTATTGCATGAACAAGGGCAGGTATTGGTAGAGGCACATGCAGAAGTTGCAGGCAGACACTATCGAGGTTGTGCTATTGCCAGGAAGGTGCTTCATGCAAGGATTCGGTGGACGAATCTCAATAGTGATGTGACAGACTATGTGTGGACTTGCGATGTCTGTCAAAGGACTGTAAAATTATCAAGGAGGGATGCGATTCCATTAGTACCTCAGATGGCATTGTAGCCATTTAACAAATAGGAAGTGGAATTTGTGGTACCAATCAACCCACTTGGAAAGAGGACTGGTGCATGGTATATTATTACAACAATGGATTATCTAACAATATGGGTAGAGGCCACACTAGTTATAGATTGCACTACTGCAACAACAACGATGTTCATGTTTGATAACATTATTACTCGGTTTGGGTGTCCAAAGATATTGATGAGCAATGAGGGGAGTCACTTCATCAATCAGACTGTCACTGCATTGATTGAAGAGCTTCAAATATAGCATAAGAAGAGTGTCCTGTATCATCCACAAGAAAGTGGGATAGTTGAGGCATTCAACAAGGTGTTGGAACACGCACTCGCAAAGGTGTGTAATGTCAACTGCGATGAATGGGATTTGAATATTCCAGCAGTCTTATGGGATTATTGCACCAATTTTAAAATATTGACAGGACAAACACCATTAAAGTTGGCATATGGGATGGACGCAATCATGCCTATGGAGTACAATGTTCATAGTTTGCGCATTGTAGTAGCGACAGGCATGGATGATGAAGGAGCATTAGAGGAACGCTTAGCACAGTTGGTGCAGCCAGAGGAAGATCATTGTATTGCAAGTTTTCACTCACACATTGAGAAGGATTGACATAAATCTTGGAATGATCGACACATCAAGAACAAACATTTTCAGCAAGGAGAGTTGGTGCTGCTATATGATAGCAAGCTCACCAGACATCTAGGTAAGTTACAGATGCATTGCCTAGGTCCATATGTTATCAATTCCATTACTTTAGGAGGTGCAGTACAACTGCAACAATTAGATGGTGTGATGCTTCCTAAGATTGTAAATGATGGCATACTGAATCCCTACAAGATAGGCTCGGAACCACGCAATGCTTGGGGCACTACGCAATAAAAAAATTTCTCTTTGTTTTTGCATAGGATTGAGGTTAAGAGGATGGAGCACCATGAGGAAGTGGCTGTGTAGGTAGAGGAGTCAGTATCGTGGTTAGCGATTCTTGAAGCGACGGTCATGATAGAGTCAAATCAACAATAAATGGAGCAGTTAAAGCAGTTAATTGATGGCACTTTTTGGATGAGACTTGCCTTAATGGAGGATATGACCATTAGATTGGTAGGATTAGCAGAGGATTCAGGTGATTAATGCATGAATTGGTCGTAATGATTAAAAGGGATTGTAATGATTTGGTCATAATGATTGGGAGATCCACTTGGCGCTATAAGAAGAGGCAGGACACAGTCATAACTCACCATTGTGAAATATTGATTTTTTGTTCGAGGTGCATAATTGTTGCAGTAAGTTGTGTTGCATTGTGCAGTTGAGTTGCAGAGGGAAGTGAAGTTGAGGTGCCACATTAAGAACTTGGGGGAATTTGTGTGGAATTTTGAGTAAGACACTTACATTAGAGATTTCAAGAGAGAGGGACTCACCAGTTATTGGGTTAACTATCAAAGAAGAGGTTGCAAGCATGTCGATGAGCTCATCATCAGTTCGAAAGAAGAAGAGGGGGGTGCAATGACCCACATCCCTGGTTTAGAATAAGAGACATAATAGAACTTATGTGTGAGCATAGGAGGAGGCACCTACATAGACAAGACCATCGACATCTGGGGTTGAGGTCTCCTCAGCCCATACATGGGTATCCACAGTGGACATCCTTTGCTATGTGCCTCCATGTCGACCCGATGCGAAGCCTAGGAAGGTCACGAAGAATCAAAGGTACCTGGTTGTTACCACATAAGTTGTACTTAGTGGTTTTTTTATCCAGTGATCCTGGTGAATCGAAAAAAGATGATTTGTTCGGACTTCAGAAGTCCTTCGGAAGTGCTTCTGGGAAGTGCTTGTTGTACTATATCACATGTTCATACCCCATGAGGGAGTTCTAATAAAATGTTCTAGCATGATAGTGTCTGTAAAAGACTCGGTCTCTTAGACTTTATTTGTCAATATGATCATCCCAGGGTGATTTTTCCCTTGGTTATTATTGGTTGTTGAATAAATGACTGATAATTTCTGAGTTTTTCAATCAATACCTCCAAATATGGGGTGGTCAGCTTGGAATTGAGGCCTATTGAGGTTATTAGAGTTTATGTGTCAATGTATAAACATGCTAGGCATCATGGTCGAGTCATATGAACATGGCTAAGTCCCCCTAGGTTTTTATATTTGATTTTAAGTTTTTTTAATTTTAATTTTTCCACAAAACTTAGGGTATTTTTTAATATTCTAATTGGAAAAATTGGTTGTGTAATAAAAGTGGGCTCGAAAATCAGTTTCAGTCATGGGGGTGCTTGTTTTCAAGCTCAAAGTGCCATGTAAACCCATAGACCCACTTTTTCTAAGTTTTGATTGATTTGTCCATCACTCAGGTCAAAAATCCCTAAAAATCAAATATTGATTATTTAATTGATAAATTAATTAAATAATGGAGAAAATTCAAAATCCTAAATGATTGGGATTTTCTCTGATTTGACTCAAATCAGTCTCATTAGCTTGGGATTGACTGGATCTAACCATTCCTTGATATAAGGGGATGATCTGGGCTAAACAAAGGGTACATTAATGCATGCAATCTTGGGAATTGTGCCCTCCCTCTCTTCTCCACACGTGTGGGCTCGTCTGGATGAGTTTTGGTGGATGCTTCAGTTAGTAGGTTGAGGTGTCAGGTATATCAGCTCGCCAATTGATAGTTGCACTCAGTGAGATTCATATCATACTCAGATATACTTATATCAGGCTCATATTCACTCCACATGTAGCTCCGACCTCTCTCTCCTTGGGCATTGTGCCCCCCGAGGCTAGATTTTCTGTTTTTGCTATAAATAAAGTAGCCATTTCCTCTTCCAAGCTAGTTAGAAGTGGATTGAAGGGATTTATAGTGTAATAATGTTGTAATATTTTGATTGTTGGAATAAAGAATCTTTGGAGGCCAAATGGTGTAATTCTCTAAAGTGTGTGGAATAAGCATTGTCTTGCGGCTATTGATGTTGCCAGTTTTTCTCTGAATTTATGCATCTGAACCTTGTCTGGCTTGAATGATTCAGCTGAATCAATAGGAGTATAGTTTGGAAAGTAATATTACTTGTTTTTATATACCTCATAGCATATATGTTTGAATATCTAGCTTATACATGTTTAATAAGTTTATTTGCATGTAATTCTTGTCTCTTTTTCATATATATACCCAGATCTCATAAGGTTTCGTGCAGGATTGTGTGTTTAGCTTTCAGGTAGCAAGGATTGGACGAGCTGTGGATCTAGTTTGACTCCACTACACATCCGACATTTTTTTGAAGGCATTTCCCCTCTGGATTCCAATAACAAGTTTCCATTGCAGATCCATCGAACAACAAGCCTTTCCCCTTCTCTTCCTCCATTCTATTAAAATCAGTCTTCCGGTTACTTGTTCTTCCTCTTATGATCAGATATAATTCTAAAAATTGATTATACATTGTTAGATCTAGTTCTTAAGAGTCTTGTTTCTTAGATCTGAAATCTCATAAAGAACATCATTTTTTAAAGATAGATCTAGGTGTATAAATTTCCTTTTTGCAAGTAGCTAAATTGTAGATATAAAGCTTGCTCATAAGGTGGTTTCTTTTTCCTATTCAGTAAAGATTGAAATTCTAAAAGAAATTGCATATCATATTGGCTACAAAAACAGCAAGTCAAGATCCCAAGGAAAGCTTGATTTCCTTGGTTCCCTTTTGCAAAACTAGATTGACCCTTTTTAACAATTTTTTACTTAGTTTTTTTTGGTAATTAGTGTGGTGACCAAAAATAGTTTTAAAGTGTTTTTGGGAACATTTTATTTTAATTGCTTGCTGTTTTTTATAAGGTTGAACAAAAAAGAGAAGGAGACTCTACCCGTTTTCCGACTCTTGGGCGAACCCGAGCTTCCTGGAGGATTCCCCCACCACTGTGATTTTATTTTAGCTTGTTACAAGCTTGTTGTAAGCCTTTGGATCCTAGATAACAAGGAAAAAAGTGCAATTAAGTTTTCTGATTATTGTTACCCATAATAATAAAAAAGGAATATCTTCAAGTAGGCTCTTTCGAGCCCGCTCCCCATCCCCCCACGGGGGATCCGCGTTCGTTTTGCTTTTTTGCTTTTTTGATTTTTTTTGTTCTAGTTCAGTCTTGTCATGTAGGATTGTATACTTTGATAAAAAAATTCATTATTCCATTTTTTAATTCAAATTAATCATACTACTTACCCCACGAATTCCTGATTGACCCGAAAGGGGAAAGAGATGCATGGTAGGACTAATTAGAAAACCAGTGTTGTGTATATTTGATTCCATTTTCATTGTTATTTTTCACATTCAAGCAGTAAAATTAACCAGTCCTTGATTTCCCGATTGAGGTCTAGTTGGACCGAAACAGATTCCTGGAGGGTCTTCTTTTTAAACAAGAACGCGCCCTTAAAATTTACTAAAATTGGCAAGACTCCGGTGTGTATGCTCTGTGCTTGGCTGCGGTTCATCCGATCAGTCAAGCCACATCAAAAGAAAAGTGAGTGACTAGAATAATTAGTTTTCACCTTCCCCAATCAACCACCATTAGGAGAAAATCCAACACCTTGATCAAACCATAAATGGTGGAAGAGTACCCAAAGGAAGCGGGAACTCCTAAAAAGTGACCTCGAGGCACCGATCTCTGTTACACCTTTGGGTGCATTATGAACAACAGTCTCAGAGACTGCATTCAGCCCAAATATTCCTTGCGGGTAGCCATGAAGGTTTAGTTTTGGACATACTCCAAGTACCCCCTGGGTATATCTGGAATCCCCTCGCCTAAGTTAATTTACTCATCCTTTCACATTAATTTAAAACGTACCAAGATACAATTGGACAACATTCATTCTAGTGCTTGCAAGCACTCTTAATTATTTTCAACTCCATTTTCAAGGCACTGGTCAATTTTTTATTTCTTTCAATCTATATGTGATTGAGTGTCATTTCGTGCTTACTTATTATTATCTAATCATGTTATTTTTTGTTTACAATTGTTAAATCAAAACTCCTAAAAAACTTACTATTTAATACCATCATCATACTAAATAAGTTTTCCTTAGTAACTAATAGGGTCTACCCCCCTTGGTTTCATTAGGATTTGAACCTAAACGGAGGAGTGAAGAACAAGGTGACAGCCTTAACTCGATACTTTCCACCAAGGACACACCTAGGGGCTTGAATATTTATGCCATGTCCTTCCCTAGGTGTGTGAAAGGAGGCAACACCGTTCAAGATGTCAATGATACCACAGGGCATGGTATCCATCATGAACATCGTTCCCTTGATTAGGTGAATGAAGTATGATGATCATGATATGCTCATCTCAACAGAGATCACGGAAACTCCATATGTACCCATGACAAAAGCAGGAGGCATCCTAGTAGCATGCATCCCACAGGACTGGGCATGAGGTTTGGAGATATCAGGGTTATTGTTTCATATCGACATGCCACACTTTAGGAAGTTGACAGAATAAAATTCATGTGTGAAGAATCTCTTGTTGTGTTTTCATGGAGGTATTTTGTTTCTAGACCGACTGGTTGTAGTCACTATTGCATTCATTTTAGATATTAAAATGTTTCCTAAGGAGGGGCCTGACCCATCATAATATTTTAAAGGAAAATTCAACAACAAGAATTTGGCTGCAAAGATGAAGAAAATATATAAATTTCAGCGTGACAGGTGGGTGTACCGCATTGATAGCTTAAATGATCAGGTTATCTGCATCACAACGAGAATTTTGGATAGCAAGATAGTTAGAATGAACTAACCCAACAAGTTGATTGATGAACCATTTGATCGATGATGTGCTAGCAGTATAGGAGGGGCAGTGACCATTCACCTATAGCTGACTACTTATTTTAAATGCACTTGTGTCTTGGATGGAGCCAAAATATGATCAAGGAATGGACGTGGATGCAACAAAGTTTTGCAAGGGAGTGCACTACCAGAATCTCTAGTATGTGAAGGAAACTGAGTGACTTAAGGGCTGTGCAATTCAGTTCTAGATATATTAGGAGGCATTGTAGGATACAACTATGAAGGTTCTACGACTGTCAGAGGAGGCATTTGTAGTGAGGATTTCTCCTCACGGCATGAGCAGGAATGACTCCCTTGTGCCTATAAGGCACAAGGGTAGGTTCCTACTGTTGGAAAATAGGAAAAATGAAATCGAAATGCAAGTAAACAGAAGAGTAAATTAAACTAAGCTAATATAGTGATATAAACTAGAACTAAACTAAAACATAAGCAAGAGAAAAAAGAAGAAGTGGAAGCTTTGTGGACCCCTCTGCAGAAAATGGGTTAGGGTTCCGCCTCCTTAAACCCTGCAAAACAAACCTAAGCTACAATGGAGAAACCTACAAACAATGTTAAATAAAACCTGCAACAAACAATGGTTAGAAGTCAAAGCAATCTAAATAACTAAGAAGTAAACACAAAAAACACAAATATACCTTCTCTTAGGGGGTAATGGGCCACCATGCCCTAGCTCCTGGAAGCCTCTCTCTCTGTTGGTTGCGGGAGCAATGGCTCAAATGGGAATGAATGTGGAGGAGAGGGAATGTGGGTGGTTTGAGAGGAAAAGGTCTCAAAGCATCCATGGGCAGTATAACAATAGGCAAGGGAGAGGTGTTTTGAGAGTGATCCCCCAGCCTCCTTTTATAGCTTTTCCAAGGGGTTTTATGGTTTTAAGCCCTTGGTCAAGGATTTAGACCCTTTTTTGGGCCTTTATCCCTAACTTTAGCCCCTTTTAGGGTTTTAGCCCCTTTTTGAGGGCTTTAGCTCCTAGGGGGCTATTTTGGTCTCCTTTTAGGGTTTTAGCCCCTTTTTGAGGGCTTTAGCTCCTAGGGGGCTATTTTGGTCTCCTTTTTGGGGTTTTTAGCCCTTTTCTTCATCCTTGGGCTCTTTTGGAGGTGTGGGGGTCAAATGGAAGGTCTTATGGAGTGAAATGAGCATTGTGAGATGGTTTCCTTGGGTGGTGTAGGCCATTAAGAGCTAAGTGGGGGATTTTTGGGTTAACATCATTGATAAAATTCCAATGTATTATCTGGTTTTTGATTGGGTCACACGCCATTCATGTGAAGGAACAACAAGACCCAAATAAACACTAGTTGTAGACAACATATAAGCTTTTTGATGGGGATCTGGAAGCTATTATTGTTTATTAGATCATGGAGTAGAATGAACTTGATAGCATCAAGGAAGTGTCGATGGGTCCACTAGCAGATGCACCGGTAAATCCTTTTCCAAACCCACCAAGTGACCAGAACTCAGATGAATATTGGATGTGGATGTGGACCTTTACAGATTTAGATGCATAGAGTCTATTTAAGGAATCCCACACAAATAATAGACAAGACCAGGGTGCAACCAACAATGCAGCACCAATGACTGAGGAGAAGTTGAGCCATATTATTGCATCCATTACAATAGCAACAAATGCAACGGGAGAACAGATGAAGAAGAAGATGACAAATGGATTTGGTGAGTTAAAAACTCACCTTTATTCATTGACTAATAAAGTAGTGAAAAGGGTGCCAAAGGAAACCAATTTGTAGCAGGCTGGTTCGATCAGCACTGGGATGCGGATTAGGAATGTGCAAATTCTATCGCATGCGGTCGAGACCAACAGTGAGGAACTCAATGAATCACTTCAAAAAATGAAGGATATTTCAGTATACATGAATGAACTATCAACCTAGACATTGGTGCAGTTGCAGAGGGTTTCCAATCAGGAGTCAACGGATAGAGAGTGGATAATCGGCGACCACCTTTTGAGGTCGCAGGAGAAAGATGCTGAAGCATGGAAGGATATTGAGGCATTGAAGAAGGATCAAGGTTGGATGAGATCAGAGAAAGAAAAGGATATTGAGGTGATTAAAAAGAAGCAATTTCAACTGATAGTGGAGAAATCACAACTCTGGGACAACATAGTGTGCTTAGAGAAGGCAGTTTCGATTGCTTGTCAACAAGTGTCGAAAAACACTGAGGACATGGACACAGAGGAAAATGCATAGCGACTTGGGAACGTAATTGCAACATTTAAGCATGACAACAATGATATACATTTAATAGTGGATACATCAAAACCATTGGAGGAAGTTTTGGAAACGAAACGGAGCAAGAAGAAAAGAGAGTCACTTTCGTGACTACACAATTTTGGGGTAGTGTAATCCAGGATGCACAGTTGGAGCAAATGACCACACAATTGTAGCAGGACAAGGGGTATGTGCCCACACTAAGGATATAACTTAAAGTGATGCCCCCTGTTAGTGCCAAAAATTGTTCTCAGACTACAAAAGAACAAGCCAACAAAATCTGAATAAACACAATTAAGTAAAATAGGTCTTTCTAGGGTTTTGGTTGTACAGTTTGTAGATAAGAGGGAAGAAACTTCATGAAACTGAATCAAACACTAAATCATGAACATTTGAAGGACTGATATGCATAACATATAAACTATAAACCAAACACAATAATCACAGCACTAAATTCCACCCACAATCAACAAGCATTTCATGCATAATAATCTTAAACAAGAAATGAGTATATCAATTGAGTGATTAACACAAATCAGAAATGAAACCAGTCAATAGTCTAAAAAGGGATTATAGTTGCGTATATTTCATAATTCAGTCATCAAAAACACATAATATTTTTTATGCTTAGCTCATAAACCACAACTTGATAGCCTCCCCTTGAAACAAAAATCGAACACTTGGTCCTTTCCCAAACTTACATTTATCTTGTTTTTTCAAAAACAGTTATATAACTGAACAAACTACCTTTAGGTCATCTATTGAATTGTTTAATAAAACCACCATGATACAAAAATGAAATAAATTTTAAAAACTAACTAATAACTACTTTTCTTAAAGTACTTTTACAAGTCTTTTGCTGCCTCTACTAAAAGAGCACTTCCTTCTAAAGCCTAGGTCTTTCTTTTGGCTTTTTGGTGATCTACTTCCAAATCTTCAAATATGTTTGTCAGCTCCTCATTCTACTGTGTCAACTCTTAAATAGTTTGTTTTAGTTCTATAAACAGGCTCGCTATCTGTCTCTTCCTTTTTAAAGCCTCTTTAGAAACTGAAATCAATTCCTGATAGTGACTATTTACTTCTTCCAAATCTTCTCTTAGTCTTTTATTTGCAGTCGCTAATCCTTCACTAGTTTCATGTAGGTACTCAATTTGATGTTTGTATTGCTTGATACTCCTCTACAAATTTTCATTTTCAGAATCAATGCATTTTCCTTGTAATACTGGCTACATTCCTTCTGGCATCCAAGGGATCTTCAGCTTCCTAAAAATTTCTTCATCTTCTTCCATATGCTCTATCAAGGTCAAAGGGATTTCTGAATACTCTTCAGCTTTAATACTGCACTGATATGATTTCTTAGCAACCTCTCCTTTCTCTATACAAGAGGTCTTTAAATAATTTTGATGCTGTTCTAGAATCATGTTTTTTTGAACCTCCATGAATATTTCTGAGATCTTGGTTTCAGTGAAAATTGGTTTATTTTCTGAAACTATTTTCTTTTTACCCTTCATAACTTCTTTATTTTTACCTTCATAGTCTTCTAGCTCTTCCTGAGATGAAGAGTCTTCAATTTCTGTAATCTTCTTTTCAGCTAGTTTAGGGTTTAACATCTTCTTCATATTTAATCCGAGTTTTTTCTTTGTCCTAGTCTTGGGCCTCCAAGCTATTCTGATTTCTCATAACATTTTTAAAACCTTCCCTTGATGTTTAATAGAATCTAATTGGACAAATTTTATTTTCCTTCTTTGTGACATTCTCTCTTCTTCAAAATGTGTATGTATATCCTGTTTGGTATGAACCCTAGCCTCATCATATAATGACCTTTCCTCTTCTTCAGAGAGTATTGTAATAGGAACCTTTTATTTCTTTTTTACATCTTCCTTTACATATTGATTCAATTCTACAGGAAAAGCATCTTCTACAGGCTCAATTTCCTTCATTTCTGACTTTGAAAATTTGTTTTCTTCAATATTTATTTGTTGTTCAATGCCAATGTTTTCATCTTCTTGGTTCAAATATTTTTCTGGTTCACTACCTTCTTCATTCTTGACCATGATTTTATTTTTAAGCGTTTTGACCAAATTCTGACCTTTATTTAATCGTCTCTTCTGAGACTGCTCTTCCTTCTCTATTTGAAAACCAGACCAAAATAGGAAATATTCCCATGTTTTCTTCCTTTTTTGAAGTACAGTACTTATAATTAGTTTTATAAGCCCATGATGAAACACATATTGTTTGGTGTGATCCTGATGTTCCTTCACCCCGCTAGACATCTTCTGTAAACTTTTCAAGAAGAAGAATGGGAGATTCATTTTCGCTTCATGGCTGAGATGTTGCAAGAACCTAAAATGATACTTAAAAACAAAAGCAAATCTCCCTTCACAAGTGATATAACTTTGTAGGATTTTGATAGGCTCTATCCATTCTGGTTTAAATTTTTGAATAGGTACTCACTTTCCCCAATCTGCTACTACATCTGGAAGTAAGTATTTCTGAGCATCAAAAGTGAAAGGAACTTTTTAAAACCAGTATTCACCCTCATCTAAGTAAAAATTCCTTGGTCAGCTTAAACTTCAAAGTATCAAAAGTCACCATATCCTTATCCAAACACTGAGAAAATTTATAAGAGACTTCTGAGTGATATCCCTCAATTCTTTCAAAAAAAACTAACCACCCTGCCTCTGAAAACAATTTTGCATAGTCTAGAAAAGTCTAAACCCAGCTCATGTATAGAGGTTCAACTGTATTGGTTTTACCACTTCTTTTCATTTTGAATTACTGTCATGTTACTTCTTTCAGTAAAACAAACTCTAAATCTATTCATGTCTTCAAATCCCTTGAGTGGACTCACTAATGTGCTAGAGTCAGGTGACATTCGGGGTCTTCGACCAAGCATTGTGCGGAACAAACCCTGTACGAATCTCAATGGTGCGATGATGGAGTTGAATTCAAGTGCGTGAGAAACAACCATCCCAAGAGGCATTAAGGACTCCTCTCAAGTGGTCCAAGGAACTCATCAATGATGTTAATGAAGCCAAGGTATAGGGACCTCTAGGTGTATCCTCTGGAATATGTGTGTTGGCATCGATAGAGGGAGACCTGCCCCTAGTTAAGGAAATGATGTTTCCTTGACTAGGAGCGTGAGGTGGATAACCGAAAGTTGTGAAGCAATCTGCAGTCTGACTCACTGAATTGGGGGGGAGGGGAGGGAAGGGAAGGAATTGAACAGGGTCAGGGGGGGAGTGGGAGACTCAAAATTTGTTTGTTTAGAGTATGATGGTAGGGCAGACCATGAAACAAATGAAACTGAATCATGGGAATGGGATCATAGCTGTAATACCAGGAATGTCGTTGCAGATGGGAAATACTTGGAGGAGGTGGAAACTTTTGATACTGATGGGATCCAAGGAAGATACATTGCAGAGTACTTTGAACAAAGGTGACCCAATGCGGGAATGCTGCCAAAATGTTTGCTGTGTGCGGGGGTGTCTAGGGACACCATTATGGTACGATCTCATGGATTTTTGGTGAGCCTAAGAAAGTAAATGCTCGATGGTGCTTTCAATTTTAGAGAGTCTCAAAGAAGGAAGAAGACTCCAGTGGGGGCTCTTTTTCATTGGTAGTCTCCTGTGCCCAAAAAAGGATAAAAGTATACATAGGAGAGCTCACTGATCGTGGAGGTGATGAGAGACTTCATTACCATTGGTAGTCCAATCAGGGTGGAAAAGGTTAAACCTATACTGACTGGACGGTCATTCAAATACTTTTACGAGCATGAATGAAACCAAGTTTGCTCGGAAATCTTTTCTTGTTGAGACGGCTGGAAAAGAGCTTAACGACAACTGGTGGTGCGCTTTTTCATAAAGTGCAGCCCCTCTGCCCGAGAAAGCACAAAAGTATGCAGAGGGGAATGGTATTAGCTTGAGTATGCCAAGGAGGTCCTTTTCATGAGATGGTCTACATGGTCCACAAAAGGAGATAAATGAGACGATGTAGACGCCCTTTCCTATACTTTAGCGAGCGGGAAAGGAAGCAGCTGTGCTCGACGATATTTTCAATGTTTTAAGGAGTTAGAAAAGAGATTAAACAAAACTCCAATGTGGTCAACCAACTGCGGTGGCACAAGCGGTGCCCCATTTCAGGACGATGGACAAAGATCCAAAGGTCATCCATGCAGTATGGATGGAGCAGCAGGTTCTCAAACATACCAATCCATGCGTGGGATATATCACGATAGAGGCCTACGAGTTGGTGTGGTAGAGGCATGCAAACTGAAGTGGCTCTCGGATAGAGGTCAGGAGAGCGTGTGTGTGTGTTGCGGTGGATGAAATTGACTACATGTGATGTGAGTGCAAGTTTGCAGGCATTTACATGCCAAATGCATCCAAGAAAAAGAAATCATTTTGTGGACAGTGGTCCAGAGGTCCGTGTAAGGTGCAGTGAATGGAAAAGGAAACTATGTGCAAAAAATGAAAAATAAAAGTTAAAATTATAGTCCTTAATTGGTGGTGGCTCGACCGCTCACATGAGTTGCAACCGGGAGGTGTGATACAAGTACAGGTCCGTAGACACTTGCATCATCATGTCATGGCTCATAAATCAAGGTGACTTGTGGGAAATGGTCCCTAAATTGACTTATTAAACATGAGACGATGGTCTCATAAGAAGATAGAAATTTGGGCCCGGAGGTGTGAGAGGTGTCTCGAACAGGTTCCGGGTGACTTTGAAGTAGAAGCTTATGGTGCTGCCCCTGACTTGTGGTAAATTTTTTTTGAAAAAACAAGAAAATAAAATGAAGCGACTCATTAGTGATGTTAAGCATAAAATCTCTTAAGGTATAGCTTGTTGCGGAGATTGTCCAAGAGTTGTCCATCAGAGTCAATAAGGGTGTATGTCCCCTTGCTGAGACGAAGGTCATTGGTAAGGCGGGATGATGAAATCTAGTATTTTATGGGAAGAACTAATTCCACACTATGGTTTAAAGGGAATGGGGTAAAATCGAAGGCGGTCTTACAGATCTCTTCGTCATCGCGTAAGTGGTGGTAGGATAGATCAGGTGGATTTTCCACAAGCGATGAGATGGAAGGGAAACTGGTGCTAGAGATCATGTAAATGGTATTGGTTGTTGTTTTTGTGTCCTTGACCCTAGTCTCTGTTGGAGGAAGAGGGGCAGGCCTGGAGACAAGAGGAGTCTTTGATGGACCTGGAGGTAGGTGCAACATCATCTCAATTGGCTGGACATGAGTCAACACATCTTGGGGCCTCAGAGGTACGGTAGGTGGTTCAAGGTACCACAAAGGCTCTCCTAGTGTGAAATCCTGTAGATGGAGGGTTTCCAAGGTAGACTTACTCACGATCCTGGATGGTAGGAAAAATAAAAGGAAAAGAAAAAGAAAAAGGATCATGTTGATTGAAAATGAACCCCATTGTTTTCCTAGTAACTGAGTGTTATACACCAGAATGGCACCTCTCCGTCCGAGTGCCGACTTTCCTTATGTCGGCGCACAAACGGACACTTATGGATTGAGGTTTGCCTAGAATACTATAGCTTGCTTATTATTGAATACATTTCTGCCTTCATCCAGCCAGTTACTTTGTTATTTAGCCTTG
>LPNX010131840.1:689794-707412 GCA_001517045.1 Pseudotsuga menziesii | reverse complement strand
TGACATGATCTACATTACCTTCTAGTGGAGTTGTTACTCATAATAGACAGGCCTCTAATGCAGGAAAATCCATGATTTACGTTCCTTCTACGAATATAGTTAACCCTCCATTCAATTCAGGTCAATCCTTAGGGGTACAACCTATTGTTAGTCAAGATTCTTGGGGGTATGGTTACCCAACAAATCAAGTACCTGTAGGAAATGTGAATTACCAACCTACTCCTACAGGCATGTCATACATTGGAATTCCATATCTTGGAAATACGTTTACTCCATGGGGGCAACCCAACTGGTCCTACATTCCAGCATTAGGAGGAATACCTATTCATACGGTTGGAGGTGCTGGAGGGCCTCCTTATGGAGGTCCTTCCCTCGCAGGTCTCGGAAGGCCACCTTATGGTGGTCCTCCTCCTAGTGGTCTCGGGGGTCCTGGTGGTCCTCCTCCTAGTGGTCCAAGGGGCCCTAGTGGTCCTCCTCCTAGTGGTCTTGGTGGTCCTAGAGGTCCTCCTCTNTGGTCCTCCTCCTAGTGGTCTCGGGGGTCCTGGTGGTCCTCCTCCTAGTGGTCCAAGGGGCCCTAGTGGTCCTCCTCCTAGTGGTCTTGGTGGTCCTAGAGGTCCTCCTCCTGGCGGTCTTGGAGGTCCTGGTGGCCCTCCCCCTAGTGGTCCCGGTGGTCCTGGTGGTCTTGGTGGCCTCAAAGGCCCTGGTGATCCTCCTCCTAATCCTCCTAATGGCCCTAGTGGTCCTGGAAGCCCTACCCTTGGAGGTCCATCTTCTGGAGGTTTATCATCTCATCATCCTTTTTAGCATCCTGTGTATCAATCCACTTATGGTCCTACTGGTGGTTACATGCCTTATCAGTATTACAAGTATGTTGAATTGAATCATCAGTTACCCTTCCTAGCAACTTTGGACTTGCCTGATTTGTCCAAGTTGATCAATGACCCCATTCAACACAATCCCACGTGGCCCCCCATTCTAGTCAAGTTACCATCGGATATCCCAAAATTCGATGGAAAACAGGGAGATGATCCCAAAAATCACGTTATGACTTTCCATCTATGGTGTTCGTCTAATTCCTTGATGGATGATTCTATTCAATTAAGACTCTTCCAGCGCACTTTGACTGGCATGGCCGCGAAGTGGTACATCGAACTTCCACGACACTCGTTTGTGGATTTTCGTGCTTTAGCAATTGTTTTCCTTATGCAGTTTCAACTACCCATTCGATATGAAATGGGTACAGACCTTTTAACCTATCTACGTCAAAACACCTCGACACACATTTCAGATCATATTCATGAATGGAGAAGGTGGAGAAGGCTCATTAAAGCTCCTATCCCAGACCAACTCTTGGCTGATTGGTTTACGAAATATTTGTTTCCACCCATTGCCTGAGATGTGGCTATGGGGGGTGTTGTTACTAAAGAGCAAGCCATTATCGCGCAAAATATCTAGACTTGGTCTATTCCCAGTTTGGAACTTTGTATGAACTCATTCCTCAGGCTCCTTAACCCTTCACTGACCTGTCTAAGCCACCTGCAGAAACTCCTATTGATGGGGTTATTGGTTCAATCCAGCCCCCGTCAATGGTTAAAGCTTCCGAACAACCCAATCCTTCCACTCCTTCTCCTTCCAACCCTATAGTTTCCATGGAGGTGAATGCTATTCAAAGTACGCAATCATCTGGTAATAAGAAGGAAGGAAAAGGTAAAAAAAAGAAACCCCAAAACCAACAGGAAAACCCCAAACCTATAGCCACGGAGAATGACAATAAAGGAAAAAGGAAAGGTAAGTATCCCTGCCTATTGTGTGGTGGATATCACTTCACAAAATAGTTTCCTTGACGTGATGAAATTAATAAATTTTTAAAGAGTAACCATGCACTGGCAGTTCTCACCGATCCTTTTCCTTCTCAGCAACAACTGGTAGACCACATGTCTAACCAGGCAAATTCTAGTTCCATAGAGGAAATTTGAATGATGTCATCAGATACTATTAATATAACAACTTGAAGTCAGTCATATGACAAACCAGAGGAGAATAAATTTGAGAAACCTTCTCCTGATAAAGCTCCTTCTAGTGGTTCTCCCACATCCTCATCTAATGGTCCCCTAACTATCGAGAAGCCTAATCTTGACATGATTTTGAATCCGCCCAAGAGTACTCTTAGGAAGGATATTTTTAACCCTAATGCCTGATTTGCACAGTTTTATAATGTTGTAGAAGACATAGGTCAGGCACCATGTGCAATGTCTACCTTAGAAGTGCTCCAAAATTATCCCACACAACGCAAAAACTTATTAACCACTTTGGGAGCCATGGACCCAAGTGACATGAATCTGATTCATTTCAATCCAGAGAACCTTAAACCTAGATTACCCCACCAACTCATGTTTCAAGTCATAACGAGAGTATTTGGGAAAATTTTCTTTAGGGCTGTTCTAGATGAAGGTGCTTCAACCTCTATTTTGTCTTTGTCCTATTGGAAATCCATTGGCTCTCCCGAGCTTGTAAAATCACTGACAACACTAAAATCCTTTGATGGAATAGGTTCCCAGCCCTATGGTCTCATGCCATCCTTTTCAGTTCAGCTAGGGGGGAAAACTGTTTCCATTCAGGTGGAAATAGTGGATGCCCCGTTAGACTACAATCTTCTCTTAGGAAGAAACCAGTTTTTTGTTATGACCATTGTCGCTTCGACGATATTTAGAACCCTCCAGTTTCCGCATTTGGGAATAATTGTAAAAATTGATCAACTTGATTTATGTATGCCGGATGTTACCACTCCTACGATGAACAATATCCCTTTTCTATGTCAGTTCCCTCCTCCTTACCAGTTGATTGGAGTAGGGATGTTGAAAGACTCTACCCTCATTGGCGTGTTTCCGTCAACCCCTTCTAGCACAAAAACGACAACATTCAATATGATCTCTTCAATTAATTATGATCCTAAGGGTCAACAAGTTGTTGAGACATCCTCCCTCAGCCCGCATGAAGCAGTTTATGATGCCATCCAATCTGTTTCCTATGTTCCTATGGATGATCTTCATCTAGTGGATTCGGATCCTTACCACCTGCCCTACTGGTTAAAACCTTCGCTTCCTAGTCTGGATTATCTCTCGCAGAATTTTCCATCAGACGAGTCTATTATAGAGATTATGGATACAACTACATCCGTATGGGAGGATCACCATCACAGATCTTCATTCCTCCCCAATACCAATTCGATAGATAATGATTTTGTATCTCTCTTGGGTACTAATATTGTCGACGATTTGCAAACACCTGTCTTGTTGCAAGATTCTGAGTTTGAAGGCAATTTATGAAACAATACCAAAACGGTTCCAATCGACATATCAGTCAAGTCTGGAATTATTGAACATGTTCACATAGCGAAAAACTGTTCAATAGATGAAACTAAAGAGTTTAAAGCACTTTTTAAATAATTCTGAGATATTTTTTCCTAGTCCTATGAATAAATGCCTAAGATAGATTCATATATTGTAGTCCACGAGATCAAAACCTATCCTACGGGAAGACCGGTTCGGTAGAAATTGAGACAAGTCCATCCGCGAAAGGCTGCAGCTATCAAAGCCGAAGTTGAAAAAATTCTGAAGGCAGGATTTATCTATCCTGTACCCTTGACAGAATGGGTATTGAATATTGGTCCTGTGAACAAAAAGCAAGGAACTATTCAAGTCTATATCGATTTCCATTATTTGAATAAATATTGCCCCAAGGAAAACTTTCCAACTCCACACATCGATCATATTATCGATAACTGTGCTGGGAGTGTCATCTTCTCATTTATGGATGGCTTTTCTACCTACAATTAGATTGAGATATTGCTCATCGATCAACATAAGACGACATTTATATGCCCATGGGGAACCTTTGCCTACAAGAAGTTACCTTTTGGCCTTAAGAACGCTAGGGCCACATTCCAATGTGCCATGTCCAATGCATTTGACGTCATTAAGAATATTGTGGAGCCTTACCTCGATGATCTCCCTGCGCACTCACAGCTATAGGAAGACCATCATCGACATCTTAGAGAAATTTTCCTGAGATGTTGCCATTACAAGATACGGCTAAACCCACACAAATGTGTTGTTTGTGTTGAGATGGGACGTCTCTTAGGATTCATAGTCTCCAATTATGGTATTTGGATTGATCCCTTAAATATTGCTTCAGTACTCGCTTTACCTGCCCCAACCAACCTACTTGAACTCTAAAGTTTGCAAGGGAAGGAAAACTTTCTTCATCATTTTGTTTGTAACTTCACTGAGAAAATGCATGGTTATATGCGTCTCCTTAAGAAGGAAACTCCATTATTTTGGGATGACCAGGCTCAGTGATCATTCGATAATCTCAAACATGCTCTAACTCATTCACCCATCATACATCCCCTAGATTACTCAAAGGATTTTCTCTTATATGTTGCTGCCTCTACTACTACTATCAAAATGGTTTTATCTCAAGAGGACCAAAACGACCTAGAACATGTGATTTATTACGCCAGTAAGAATCTTATGGATTCTGAAACTCGATACTCACGTGTGGAGAAGCTAGCATTGGACACGGTCATTGCTGTCCAAAATGTTCATCACTACATCCTGCTTCGCACCACTACTGTACTCATATACCAAAAACCTATGTACTACATCCTGACTCATCAGGTTCTAGGGTGAAAATACTCCCGATGGATTGTTATCCTACAGGAGTTTGATCTTGAATTTGCTAAAGCTACTTCATAAAAGTCATTAATTTTTGCCGAGCCGATGTGTGATCTTCCCTGTGCTTTCACGAATTCTGATCCTAGTGATTCATTCCCGGATGAATTTATGTTCCTAATAAGCACAACTGACCCGTGGTATGGATATTTAATCATTTATATCTAGACACAGCGTTTTCAGCCTAATATCTCTCATGAGGATCATCGATGCATTCATCACCATGCAAAGTACTATCTTATCCTCAATGATACATTATATAGACATGGTATAGATACTATCCTCCAGCGATGCCTCACCCATGACGAGGCTAAACAAGTTCTTAATGACTACCATTATGGGGCATGTGGCGGTCATCTTTCTGGGATGGATACAGCTCAGAAAATCCTGTGCATTGGATATTTATGGCCTTCTATTCTTAAAGATTGTCATGAGGCTATTAATAAATGCCCACCCTGTCAACACTTTTACTCGAAAAAGTGCACCCACCCTAATCCGTTACACCTTGTCATTGTCATTGGCCCTTTCACCAAATGGGGGATAGATTTCATGCATTGTAAGCCTACCTCAGTTAGGGGGCATGGTTACATCATAGCAGTCGTGGATTATTTCACTAAGTGCGCTAAGGCTATGCCTACATATGCAATGGATGGTAAGACTTCTACCCTCTTTATTTCTAACCATGTAATAGCTAGGTTTGGAGTTCCTTGGTCTGTTGTCACTGATCACAGATCACATTTCCAAAATCAAATGATGGTAGAGTTAAGTGCTAAGTTGGGATTTCGCCATGAAAACTCAACCCCCTATTATCCGCAAGCTAATGATCAAGTTGAGGCCATTAACAAAGTTTTAAAAACTATGCTATGTCAGGTGGTTGGAGATCACAAATCCAACTGGCACCAGACTCTCTTCTCTAATTTTTGGGCTTATATAACTTCAATGAAAACAACAACTAGTTTTACACCTTTTCAATTAGTATATGGACTAGAATTTGTCCTACCTATTCAGTGTCAGATTCCTTCTTTGAAACTTGCCGTTGAAATTCTCCCTAATACTTCTACCGAGGAAGAAAGGTTTTTTGTAAGGTTTTTCGTTACACCAAAACCTGCAAATGTTGGTGAATATTTGAAACCTAGCGTAAGGCCCTATGACCAGGAGTGGTAGTTAGTCCACTTGTTTTATATTCCCAGAGGTGCGGCAGTTATACCATGTGGAGGTACCCGATACTCCAACACCCCGCCTCTGGTGTAGCTCGGGGGAATTGAATTTGAGACCTTAGCTCTGATACCATGTAAGATTTTCCATTACACCAAAACCTGCAGATGTTGGTGAATATTTAAAACCCAGCATAAAGCCCTATGACCAGGAGTGGCGGTTAGTCCACTTGTTTTATATTCCCATAGGTGCGGCGGTTATACCATGTGGAGGTACCCGATACTCCAACATTTGTATATTTAACCAACCTTGACGAAACTAGACGAGATGCTACCTTGGTTAATGAGGCACACAAGAAACATGTCAAGGCGCAATATGATAAATTTGTCGAACCTCATGTGTTTAATGAAGGTGACCTAGTCCTAACTTATGATCAGAGACATGATAAGAGAGGAAAAGGGAAGTTTGAATCAATGTGACCAGTATGTGCTTTTATCATTTCCAAGGTTTTAGAAAAAGGGGCCTAAGAGGTCATGGATTATGATGGAATCCCCTTTGGGCAACCTCGCAATGGGTTGTACCTGAAGAGGCACTATGCCTAGGTCATTCAGGTATGGTACCTTGTATATATGTACATTATTTGACTTTTCAGTGTGTTTTGGTACTTTCAATATGGTTTTGAGTTTAATGTCTAGACTGTTTATACCATGTTTTGGTTATGCAGATCAGATGGCTTTTTATGGCTTCGTCGATGGTGCTTGCCGCCATACCCTGAACCTTGCCTCAGCTTCTTGGGTTCTGTATTCCCATGCACACAATCTAGTGAGTTCAAGAGAAATTTGTATTGGTCCTGATACCAACAATATCGCCAAGTATGAAGTAGTCATAGGTCTTTTGACTGAGGCTGCATCCCGGTACATTCGTGACTTGGTAGTGTTCATGGACTCACAATTGGTGGTTTGTCATTTAAACCAGGTTTACACCATAAAAAACCCTATACTACTCCATCTCTATCAGAGAATACGTTTATTGGAAAGGTCATTTGAAGTCATTACTTATAGGCATATCCCTAGGGCAGACAATGCAATTGCTGATTCGTTGGCAAATTATATCCTAGACTGGTATGTTGCTCATTCATAGCATGAAAGTTATACATGGTTCATAACATTGTAAATAAACAGTAAAGGACATATAAAAACTCATGTAAATTCATTTCCCATTTGAAGCATAAACATCGAAGGCAAAAGTCTGTATATATATATAACTGCTTTTACAAAAATATGTCACGAACCTCATCTGAAGCACTTTGGCTTTCAGGCAGCACAAAATCATACAAAAAATATAAATCTATGGAAGCTTTCAGTGATACATCATGTAAGAGCTAGTGATTCTCATGGTAGCACATAACAGTCTGCACTACTCTATGTAGCAGATGGATGAAGTGGCCTGGAACCCCTGCTATGTGCCTCTGATAGTGCATCGGGAGATCATCAATGGATGCATCAGATATGTTCAAAGTTAACCTCTCTAGGTTCTCCTCCAGCTCTCCCATAAGGTCATCGCCTCGTTGAACAAATCGAGATCCTGCTCGTCTATCCAGTGGGGATGATCCCCCAAGTCATGCATCTCCTACATCTGCATGAAAATTTCAGGTCTTGTTACTATAAATAAAAAATAAAAAGCATTAGAAGATGAAAAATGAAAATATCTATCTTAGGGTTTTGTTTCTTACCCATGTCTCCCCACTTCCCGCCAAGTGGAAGTGGTAGGTCAGGGTCACCCCTGAAATTAGTGCCTGCATAAGCATAATCCTCAACCATGAGGATCTGGTCACCAAGCCATCAGAAGAATGGAGACCCAAACTTCACCTTCCCTATGCCTGCTCCTGTACGAGCCATGATTCTGACCCAGCTTAGCATACAAGGGTCTCTCGCCCTTAGCTCAGTAAAAACCACTTGGGTTCTTAGCTGAGGGATCCACTCAAAAAAGAAATGAGCTAATATAGAACCATAGCCAAATTGTTTTAGTTCTCCCTGCTGACACTTGGTCAGCTGGTCTTTAAATACCGGCAGCAATGCCTCCGCCTAGTTGAAAACTGTAGGTGCCATAGCTTCTATCGCATACAACATATGTGCCCTAGAATCCTAATGAGACCCTTGGATCCCAACCAGCCTCTGCATGGTAAAAAGAAGAGAGCGGAGAGGAAGATCCACTACTGCCTTGATCAGAATATTCTTCCTTGAAGTTTTAGTACCGGGAAGGCAGTGGTGGTCAATCAGCTCCTGAGTAGTCATGTCCCCTCCACAAGAACCATTTAATGAAATTAGGGCACCCCGTCTTAACAATCTAGTCAAGAAGTAGATGTCTTCTACCTCAATGGTCAACACATGTTCCCCCATTGTCTAAGTATTGTTGTTCTGGGTTCCACATATGGAGTATATACTCCAGCAATCTCTCATGAGACACCATACTAGGTGTGCGGAAGAACTTGAGGAGGCCGCAGTTCCTCAATGTGGCGATACATCCTACATTTCTTTTAGCATGGGAATCATCATCATCATGCTACCGTTCCTTCCATATCACCATTTTCGACCGCTGGAAACATGTCAAAAACCATTAATGGACTAGTTAAAACATATCCAATCATCAAAATCAATTAAAAGCTTGTGTTTTTGTCTATCCATACATTTTTCCAAACTCATGGCCGACATCGCTTGACCTCTGTTTGTACAGAGCAGTGGCACTGCCTGAGTGCAGTGTTATAAGTGCGGTTCTCATGGTGCACCGCCGATCCCGTAAGGGGTAGGAGCGGTGCCCACATTTTAAGATTAGGGCCTGCCTAAAATGGCTAAAAACCCTCCTAAAATAAAAAATAAATGCTTGAAAGTAAAAGCTTAGGGTTTTGTCTTTTACCTAGCTTTGACGATGCTCAAATCGGACGGTCGGATCTCCCAGAATTAATAGCTGAAGATCTGGTTCAAAGTTGCTCCAAAATGCTCTTGACTAGTGGTAAATAGTGAAATGTTCTGAATTTTACTATTTGAAATAACGTTTATAGCTATTTTAGGGTTTTTTAATGTCATTTTAATATTTTAAAATAAGTATCATTATAAAATCCATCCATATGACTCATTAAAAGCCATTTTTCGAGAAATTAACGTTGCTATTGAGTTTTGCAGTGGTAGAAATGAAAATAGTAAAAATCTATGGGAAGTTTGTTTTTGAATTTTTCATGCTTCTTTAAAAGGAAAAAAGTCCTCAAGCATTTGTTTCGATACTTTGGTCATGCTCTCAGAACTCAGTATCAAAGTTTCGAGTCTTTTTTCTGATTCTTTTAAGGCTCGTAAAACTATTCATCATTAAAAAGAGACCTAATGGTGTCTCCTTTAAGCTCTTTTCGGACTCCCTAAATATGAAAAGATTGTCGAGTACTTGTGTTCTTCATACTCCTTAAAGTATTTGAATAATCGTCTCTCCGATGGTAGGTTATCTCTTTTTCAGTTCGGATAGACTATTTTACGAAAAAGGACCCTTTGGAGTTTTCTATTGTCTTCATTCATACTCTCTAAATATGAACGATGCCGAGTTTTCTTTCATTGGACTTGTTAAATTAAACACTGAGAGACCCTTTTTTGGGAATGAACCCCTCCTTTCTCAAGTTTGTGAAATATATGGGAATGGACTTGTCTTCGGATAAGCTTAAACGAGTGTTTGTTACCCTCTTTGAACTCATAAAAATGAAAAGAGGAACTCATCAATCATGATGTGGGAATTAAGGGAAGGGAATCATTTTGCAAATCCAATGGCAGTTGTTTGTCACCTTTGAACATGGCACTTATCTGCATATCATTTAGTCAATTGGGTATTCAGCTGACTTACAAGTCAATCCATTTTCATGAGTCATGTCACTCCTTTGAGTTTTTCAAAAGATTGCATTGTCCACTGTCGGATTGTGTGTCTGTCTGGTCTAGTCATGTTGCCAAGTATTTTGTCATGCCACCCAATGTTCAAAGGAAGAAAGAAGTTTACCTCTGCAGTTAAACATTCTTTGTGTCAGTACTTTGAGTCAGTCCTATGGTTACATTATCTATGATATTCCAAAACTTGTGTTCCAAGTTTTGTGTCATCGATTTCGGATTCATCATGGCCCTCCTTCGACGAGACTATTCCTGTCAACATCAACTCATCATCCAGGAAGTAGTCTTAGAAACAAGTTTAGTACCTTGAGATCTGTATGCCTTAATGACAAATTCTCTTGCTATCAACAAAGGTTCACATCATTGGCCTTTTATCGGAATACTCTACTGGGGGTTCGACACCAAGACATCTATTCACACTCAGTAGATTGTACTAGGGTACCTTGGGAATCATTGAAATCAATGGTGATCTCCCTCGCACTTGTTAATGGTTCACCTCATTGACTGGTAATCAATTGGTTTCTACCATGTTCAACTTCAAAACATTGTAATCACATGGATAGAATCATACTTTGTGAAAGATAAGACGAAGACCCTGGGTATTTGTTAAGCGCTCATAACTTACTCCCCAGGTTGTGATGGAGTATATTGTGTGAAGTACCAACATGGATCCACATTTGTATGGTTGTAGCTATGCTCAAATTTGCGTCTGTATGATATAGATCTACATTGTATATTTGGTAGCTATGTCCAAGTTTGATTCCTCTATCACATGGATCTACATTGTATTCTAGTATCCATGGTTGTTTACTCCTCTCATGGATCTGTCTTGTATTGGTCTACAGCCATGATGAGGTTATATCTATTCATAAGTCAAAGTATTGATGTATTGTAGATGCCTATTCAATGACACTCTCTGATCAAGCTGGCTTTTACCTTGAAGTGATAATTTGCTCTATCAAAGCTATCCCCTATCATATCCCTCTAGCCTCATGCTTTGGGGGGCATTATGTTACACTCAAAATATGTCACCAAGTGATAGGATCCCTAACACAGAAATTTTCCCTCAAATCCCAAACTTGAAGAGAATCCTGCTCTAGGTGTTGATTCCAACGTACAAAATTGCAGCACCGCTCTTACCCTCAAGTAGATAAGTGGTACCTTGTTTAGTACTACACTAGTTGTGTGAGAACAAGGCGGTTCCACTGCCTTTAACCTATGTTGTTGGCATGGTTCCTACCCATCACCGCTCTGTCATAAATGGGTATAAGCAGTGCCCTTGGTAAAAAGTGAAAAAAAGGAGTTTTCTCGAGGATTCTAGAACAAGAGCCTTGTGTATAACCTTATCCCTACTTACTTGGGTTGGTTAAGGTCGATATCCCTCTTTGTAGGATCTTTTGGCCACCTCACCCACCAATCTCTCAACCATCCTATCCATTTGAGCCCTATAAATACAAGCTCATACTCCATGGTTGAGGGGGAGAGATGAAAAGTAGAGTTATGTTGTTGAATTGATACCCTGGCATAATCCATCAAAGAGCAATTGTGGAGCAAGTTGGAGCTATCAGGGACAAGGTGCTAGTCTTGTGAAGGAGTGCATCGGCACTAAGGCACATGGTTGTAAGCTCTTTCATTTATTTTCTAATGCAAAGTTGATTTCCTTCCCACATGTTTATTGCGTTAATCTCACATATATGTTATTGGATTCCTTAGTCACTAATATGGATGTGTAGATGATTTTCTGGTAGCTTTGATGTCTTTGTATGTTTGATATGTTTTACAGGTATACAGGTCCTTCATCAGAGTTACATTCCAGGTGTCTATAGCATTCAGGGATGTTCTTCAACCGAGTTATTCACTCATTTGTTCTGGATCTAAACCATTCAGACCAGAGGAACAACTTCTGTCCGTAGAAGGTGATATATTCTTGATAACACCCAAAATTGATGGCTTCTCCAATTCGAATTTGGGTTGTCATACCTTTCCCATCCCATGCAATAACCAACTCAACCAACTTCTGGCAGTAATAAATCATTCGGTGAATAAGACAATAAAGGTAGCTGACAGTTTTGATGGGTTCCCCCTTTGACATTTGGCTTTTCCCCATTGGCCTCAAAGGTTTGAATACCCCACCCCTTATCCTTAGGAAATAATTCCCCCATCTCATTATTGTTGCATTGGCATGGCCAGTTGTGGGTTTTTAATTAAATTGCACATTTACATGATGTCCACAATTATAATGTGCTGGCTAGCACAAAAATACCATCGACAACGATTTAATCGTCGAAACATCAAAGCGATAATCCATGGTGGTCCTTTTTTTTTGTCTTTGGCTCCACACTACGCTTAGTTACAATATATACATCATATTCATTTAATGCAAATGGAGTCAAAACCGCGGTGTTATAGTTGGGTGGAAAAGGAATTCCTAGAGTCAAGCAAGGAGGCTTGAGGGGAATTATGAGAGAGTCTGTGATATCAATTGAAACACCTAGGAACAAAGTTTGACATATGGAAAATAGGATGTTGTTTGATTTTTTTGAGGGGAATGCTTTTGACTGGAAATCAAAAGGGAGAGTAAACTCAAATTTTAGCATGTAAGTCCAATTGGTGTCAACAACTCAATAGAGAGTTCTGTGTTCAGCAGAGAACTGTTAAAGATGAAAAAATAAAGGGAAAGTTTGTTGATCAACAAACGTGTTGTTGAAATTTGTTCAACTTCATGGTGAAACAATAAAAACACATATTAACGATTTTTCCTTGTAATTAGACTGTTGAATGTTTTAATTGTGAATATTATGAATTCTTTTGAGGGTAATCCTTCATTAGGTATTCTTATGATGATAAAACCACAAACAAAGGACAAAATATGTTCTGTGAATTGAAATGGTGTGTTGCAGAAAGAACTTATTGTTTATGTTATGAGTTGGATTATGAATTAATGACATGTTATTGAATCAATTTTGGAAAACCTGTTTTTTGTTACAAAAAAATGCAGGTTATGTAAGATAAAAGCATGCAAGAATCACGAAAGATTGAAGATGATCAAAACAAAGATGAAAACTGGAACAAAAGATAAACTCAAGGGTGGAAGACAAATTGTTGAAAAGCATGAACACCAAGGATGGTGTTAATTCTAAGGGGTAAATGATGTAACATCCCCTTAGTACATGACTAGAAACGACAAAGTGTAGGTTAAAAAAAGAACTGTAAGTACTAATCCTAGCCTCATCAAGTTATAAATGAAAATTAAAAATTCTAGGAGACTGAAAGCATGCACAACTAAAATGATGATTGGGGACGAATCCACTAGGGGGAGAGGTTGATGGCGAGGAAGCCATGGGAATCTAGTTTCTAGTAACAAATGACATCTTGGTGCTTCATATAATTGAAAAAAACTAATTCTTATTAATATCCTAGAACGTCTAAATGTCGTACTTAGGTGAGGACTCTAACTTTTAGCCACAATATTTTAGTAAAAAGCAAAGAATTATCTATTAGCACAAAGCTAATTATTATTATTATTTCATTTAATGATCATTTCAAATTCTTATAATCATTACTATCTTATGCCAAATAATTTTCCCCATAACTTTTAATAAAGATTTTCTATCTTTAAGAGATAGCCATAAAAAATTTAATTAAAAGATAGAAATATAGAAAAAAAATATCTTGATTCATTATACCAACATGACTTTGTATTATATACATGGAGAATAATTTCATGTAATTAACAATGTATTGTTTAAAGGAATTAGTTTTGGATTGCAGCCATAAGTGGAAATCTTGTCACAAGGTTGTCTCCTTGTTTGAAGTTGGAAAAAAATTGACACTCAAATAGACAGACTCCCATTTGTCATAGTTTTTCTTAGTGTCGTAGGAAGTGTGATCTCCTTTAGAGAGAACTTGGGGAGTGGTCTCCGTGATGGGAAAATGTGGAGGCCCATCTTTTCCATGTGTCCCTTTGGATATCTTGGGTTTTTCTTTTAAAATATTATGATTTTCTTTAAAAGGGGAGAGATCCAGTACTCCAAACCTTGAATACCGGTGACCTGTGCATTCAATCTAGTCTAAGAGGGAACCCTTCATTCATTGGTGAGCATGAGCTAAATCGATTCAATTTGTGTGTGAAAAGACCAGTATGGTACAAGTTCATGAATTGGTATGAATCGTGATCTACATTCTATTGGGGTTGCATTTTATAAACAAATATGAGGTATGGGTTGCAAATCTCTTTTTCCTGCATTCGAATTATTTTGAATGTTAAAATATTACCAGCATTGGATTTCAACCCAATCTGAATGTCGACGATTAGTTTAGATATGTGCACGTAAAACACTGGAGAGATGTGCATATCTGGAGTTCATTGTGATCTCTTTATTTACTAGTGGTTGATCCTAATATAGTAACCATATATGGAAATGAGAGCCATATTTTTGTTCAATATTATGAAGTGCAAGGAGGGTAGAATCATATATGTATAATCATAACCAATTGTTTGAGAATATTCTACAAAACGATAATGAATGTAATTAGTTTATATTTGTGAACATCAAATATGGAAAGATAAGTGGATTTGTTTGCTAAAGATTCTACAAAACGATAATTACTGTAACTAGTTTACATATGTGAACATCAAAGCTGGAAAGATAAGCCGATTTGTTTGCTAAAGATTCTATAAAACGATAATGACTGTAGTTAGTTTATATCTGTGAACATCAAAGCTAGAAAGATAAGCGTATTTGTTTGCTAAAGATTCTACAAGACAATAATGTTTGTGATTAGTTTATATCTGTGAACAACGACTCTGGAGAGAAAAGCGGATCCGTTTGCTAAAGATTCTACAAAATGATAATGTTTGTGATTAGTTTATATCTGTGAAAAACAACACTGGAGAGAAAAGAAGATTTGTTTGCTATGATTCTGCAACGATAATGTCTACGATTGTTCTAGATATGTAATTTCCATATCCGAATTTGCTTTGCATTTGTGGTTGGGGGGAAATGATATATGTACACATTTTATGTATGAAAGGGAAGGTCTGAATCTTGTTTTCACTGGAGTTTTGGAGATTGATCTCGGTACAAATCGCATATTTGATAAAAGTCTAAAAACATAACAAATTGTTTTTGCAAACATAATTTGTATCCAGAGTCGTAGTTGAAACAATCTCCGTAAATTTCATTAGATATGGTATTTCAGAAAACATTAGCTATTTCCAATTGCAAATGATATCCATGATAGACCTTGTTTTCTTTTAGGAAAAGTTAACCATTTGAATGGAAAACGTATCCATGTATTTAGATAGTGTAACATCTCCAAAAATTTTATCAATAAAAGAAAATTTAAAATATAGTTTTTAACTGCATATATGAAGGATAAGTGAATTCATACAAACTTAAATTGTTATATCCATTGGATCATAAATGAATTATTATGGCCACAAAATTATATTCACAAAACTATAATGCATAAACTGTTTCGACGAAATTACTTATGAACATAATGTCTCTTTGTGAAAATATTATGATGCGGCACGCTACTTTATTTAAAGCCAAGTTACTATTGAAAGAATGTTTAGTCTTTTATCCATTAACATAAATGTCTCTTTACAATCATTTAAGCTGCGAGTTATTATTATGGCGACACTACTTTACTTTTTCGTCCATGTCACTTTTATCTTATGTGGTTTAAGATTGTTGCGTTTACTGTTTATATTTTTCTTTGTATGTCGTTTCACCCTACTTAGTTGCTGGGAAAACAATGGGTTACAGGTCTTACTTAACATTCATGGTTAATGTAGAGCTTAATGTATCTCTCGTGCATGTGTTTTACCAAGAAGGCTTGTACAACCTAGCTATTGCAAGGTCCTAAGCGAGGATACACACATTCCTAAGGAAAGGACTAACCAAAAGATAAAAGGGAAACGAACTATCCTTACCATAAGACATTATAATTATGCAATAACAACACATTATGGCATCGATGAAAACAAATGTTTGGAAACTAAATTGATTTCATGGTTAGGTCCTTGGAGTAAATGCGACCTTGCATAGGCCATGTGATGGTTTTAAATGCACCCATTGGTGGCTTGAAAAGTTACATCCTAAAACCCTAAGGATTTAAAAGTTGCTAGATTTTCATTAATGTTCTAGTTCTACGTTATTTTCTTGTTTTATTATAAACTGTGGAGAAAGCAGAGGGGAGGAGAGCCGAGCCTTTGGCCTTATCCTATGGCCTCCAAGATATTTCCTTCACCCTTTAACATGTAATATCACATGTCAAACTTACTATGAAGAAGTTGGCTCGCGGCCTACACCTTCATTTTCTCTACAAAACTTGGTGGACTGATTTATTTTCTCTGTTAACGTTTTCATCAAAGGTGGAAACGAAACTTTTATTACTTTCTTAGCCTGTTGCAGGGTAATTTTCTTCCTTTGGTTATTTTACTGTTGTTTGCTATGAAAAATATAATTTAATCTTCAAAGTGTGACCTCAGAGGGTTTAATGTGCATGAGGTTCAGCTTTGGACTACTGCACTGGGTTTTTAATGGTCTCTACGTTCAATGGAGATATGTTCTTGGTAATACGTGTCCCCTTATTTCCCTGTGGCTCTATGGATTGTGGGACTGGTGGATTGACCGGCGTTCTCTTGTCCTAGATTGTTCCTATGTTTTCCTTTTTGTTAAAAAGTAATGGTAACCTCCTGGTTCTACCTTACGGCACTTAAAGTTGTCTTAAAAGAGACATATTCCTCAACTGTGATGTAGAAGGACTGTAATGCAATTTATTAGTGCTATGGGTTTTCAAAAGATAGAGATCCTCTTTTGTGGAAAGTTAAACATTCGTTGGATTGGATTTTGTAATATTTATTTTGTTGTAAGGGTTTTTGTTATAATTGCATAGTTGATGTAAAAACTGGAATATCAACTCTATCTCTTTCGTTTATATTCAAATCCTATTAATGTCAAAGGGTCGTTTTCTAAATTCCACTACTTAGTTTAAAGCAGTAAAAGGTTTGTGAAAAGTTATGGCCATGAGGCCGTTATTCTATTTCGATTTGCTTTGATAATGGGATGTGAGGCCACTGTCATGTCGATATAGTTTTTAAGTGGATGCCAATATTCATATAACAAATATTTAATGTAATTCGTAAGGCTTTTGTGATTCCTTGTTTATGGTTTTTACTGAATGTTTATTTAATAGATGGATCATATTAAGATGGTCATTAGCCTACAACTAGGGTTGTGGCCTGTTGATAATATAGATTTAGTATTTTTTGTTGACGTAAATACTTATATTGGGTTGGACCATAAATCACTACTATTATAGCTCTATTTTATTTAGCCGAATCCCTCGATAGGGTTCGATCTAAAAACCTAGTTATTTACTACTTGTTTTCTTTTGATGCTTAGTTTACAGTAACTGTAACTAGGGTTTAGGACATGAGGCCATAGTATTATTAGTTCTGTTAAGGATTCAAGTTATCTATTTTTGAAACAAATTTGAGCTGTAAGGTTGTTAATAGATTCTTTGTCTTAGTTATAGTTTAGCATTCGATATTCTTGATATTCTTAAAGTAATATAAATGTCCTTATATTATCGACGGTTTATAGGGTTTAAATTCTTGACATGTAGATGCTAAGTATTCTATCAATCACTAAGCAAAAATTGTAAATGGTTAATCAATAAAATTGTTATTATTTATGCTTTTGGATTCTAGACTTAGTAAATAATGACTTTAAAACTAAATATTTAAATACTATATATATATATGTATGTATGTATGTATGTATGTACATATACATACATA
>LPNX010131840.1:580047-689385 GCA_001517045.1 Pseudotsuga menziesii | reverse complement strand
ATATATACATACACACACACACACACACACACACACACACACACATATATATATATATATATATCCTACAGAGTTTTACATGGTTATCCATCTAAGGTCAAAAGGCCTGTTTAGGGTCATCATGTGGACAGAGGTTGAACTAAACTCTGTTGTTAAGAAATCAAACTTTTTCAACATACTTGATGAAGCATTTGGAATGATTTGTCTCAACATTTCAAGAGACTTGTTCTTTCATGTAGACATTCTGACTACTCCAAATGAAGTATGGTTGAAGCTTGAATCTTTGTTTGGAAAGACTAATGAGATGAGGGGTCACTAGCTTGAAAATGAGCTCATCTCTTTGAGTCTTGCTCAGTTTGAGACAATCCAATATTTCTTCACCAAATTCAAGTCATTGGTGCTTCAACTCAAGAATTCTAGAATAGAGAAGAAGGAGGAGAAGCTCATACTTCCCATACTTTCGAATCTAGGGCCAGAGTACCCTATCTTTGTAAGCACATTTTACTCTAGCAAGCTCACATCTCGAAACTAACACATGGCTGCATTGGCTGAGTTCATGAAGTATTTGACCCAAGAGCAAGACAAGCTAGTGCATATGGGTACCATAATATCCAGGAAAGACCAAGCTATTGTTGCAAGAGTTTCGAATCGATCTAAGGGCAAGAAGAAATCCAACGATTCGAAGATGCCATACAAGAAGAAATAAGACAGACCCAAATATTCAGATGGGGGTTCGAATCCTTACAAGGACAAGGACAAAAAGAAGTGAGAGAATACCAAATGTGCCTACTATCACAAAGGGTGGCTTCCAGAGAGTGCATGTATGAAGAAAAACATTGATATAATTGAATAGGTGTTGGAGAAGAAAAACATCCCAGACCCAGAGGGCGCAAGGAAGAAGGATGGAGGTTCACTCTCAGACAACAAAGAGAGGTTCCATGCATTGGTTTTTGGTTCTTCAGACTCTTCTTCCATCATCATTTATTCAGGAGCATCAAGGAACATGGCCTCTATCAAAGAGTTCTTCACATCCATGTATTCATACAGTGGCCCAACTGTTCAAATGGGTGATGATTCATAGATAAAGGCCAAGGGAATTGGCAGGATCGATCTTGAAGATGGGTATTTCAATAATGTATTGTTTGTAATAGACTTGGAAACAAATATACTACCAGTGTGCCAAATGACCCAGACTGTAAAATCTAAGAGAGTAACATTTAATCTAGACATAGTGGAGATAGCTGAAATATCTACCAACAAGGTGGTGGCTTTGGGATTTGTTTATCATCAAGCTAGGATGTAAAAATTCTCCCATTTCCTTCCCTACTCCAAAGGGAAAGTGCTCCTGTCTCATGCCAATGAAACCAACAAGATGTGTCATGAGAGGTTCGGCCATATGAACTACAAATATCTCTAGGAATTGAACAAGGGTGGCATGGTGGAAGGGATTCCCCCTATTAATACCTCCAATGGTGCATGCATTGGTTGTGTGGTGTGAAAACATCTAGAGCATGGGTATGAGAAAGGGAAAGCAGGGAGATATACTCAAGTGCTTGGATTGGTGCATTCAAATCTTATTGGACCTCTCCCTACACCTTCAAACAGAGGATCAAGGTATGTGTTAACCTTCATAGATTAGTTCTCAAGGTTTTGCTAGGTCTACTTTCTCAAACTCAAATTTGAAGTCTTTAATACTCTCAAGGTTTATAAATCCCTGCTTGAGAATCAATGTGGGAACAAGATCAAAGTGATTCATACTGATAATGGTAAAGATTATGTTAACAATAATTTACACCACCTTTGTGAAGAATGTGTCATCCAAATGCAAGATTCAGTCTGCTACACACCATAACAAAATGGTGTGGCAGAGAGGAAGAACAAGCGCTCAAGGAAATGGAAACCTATATGATTGAAGCTAAGGATTTGAGTCCTAAGTTATGAGATGAAGCCATTCATTTTGCTGCATACATTCAGAACAGATCTCTTCACAAATCATTGAATGGAAAAACACCATATGAGTCTTTGTTTGGTCACAAGACAAATATTTCATATTTCAGAATTTTTGGCTCAAGGGCTTGGGCTAGGATTCCTTCAGAAAAGAGAAAAGCGTTGCAGCCACAAAGCAAGGAGTTCATCATGGTGGGATATGGTGTTCATATAAAAGGGATACCATCTCTTTGATCCCTCAACTCAAAATACATTCACAGAAATAAGTATGCAATTCTAAGAGGGAGTCATTCCAGATTTTGAACTAGCACTGTGGAAATGCTCATCTCTTTCACCACAAGATGATGTAAGTGATAAATAATTTTATGATATTTTTTATATTTATGATTATTATATGGCTGAAGATTATTTTTCTGAACATGACTCCCCCACAATTCCCAAGTGGGTACAAAAAAACCATATAAGAAGCTAGAGATTTAGCTGGCAATCCACTAGATCCTAAGAAGATCACTAGATCACAATTTCACACTGCATCTTTTGCAACTGAAGTGTATCTTTCTGAAAAATGTCTCATGATGGTTGGATATGATCCAAAATTATATCAGGAAGCATCAATTGACCCAATATGGCAAATAGCCATGGAAGAAGATTTCAACTCTCTGCAAGAAAATGATACTTGGGAATTGGTTCCTTTGCCTCCCAAGAGGAAGCCAGGGAAATGACAATGGGTCTATAGGACCAAAGTTGTTGTTGGTGGGTCTAATATAAAGTATAAGGCTATATTAGTTTCCAAAGGCTTCTCTCAAGTCTAAGGATTTTACTATACATATCTATACATTTTTACTGATTGAAAAGATGGACTCTATCAAGCTAATTTTAGTCATTGCTGCAAGCAAGCGTTGGGAGGCTCACCACATGGATGTCAAAAGTGCATTTCTTCATGGCGAGTTACAGGAGGAGATATATATGTATAAACCTGAAGGCTTGCAATAGGATCCTTCTCTTGTATGTAGGTTAAATAATTCTCTCTATGGCCTTAAGGAAGCCCCAAGGGCTTGGTATGCCAAGATGGACAAATTTCTTCTTTCACTTAGATTTATAAGATGCAAGTACAATCCTAATGTTTATTTGTAGCTTATTGGTGATGTATTTCAAGTCATAGTACTCTATGTTGATGACCTTTTTATTACAAGTATCTGCACCAAAGAAATTGGATCAATAAAATCATCTTTGCACAATGAATTTTCAATGACCGATCTTGGCTTGTTGAAACAATTTCTTGGTTTGGAAAATTTTCACTCTAAAGCAGGAGTCAAGTTCAGCCAAAAAAATTATGCTGCATGCCTCTTAATGAAGTTTAAAATGGATTAATTTAAGGAATCCAAGTTCCCATTCCATTTTGGTATCAAACTAGGTGAAGTTGGTGACTCTCCATTGGTGGACAACTCATTGTATAGGAAAATTATCACAACTCATTGTATAGGAAAATTATCAAGAGTTTTTTGTATATTACTCATTATAGAATTGATTTAGCATATGTTGTGGGTGATGTAGCTAGATATATGAAGAATCCTCATGAGATCCATTGGAAGGAATCCAAGAGGATACTTTAGTATGCACAAGGCACCAAGTACTTCAGGGTACACTATGCTGCTAGTTCTCCACCAATACTAGTTGGATTTTCTGATTCTCATTGGGATGGCGATCCCAATGATAGGAAGTCCACTTCAGGTTATGTATTCATTCTTTTAAATTGTCCCATATGTTGTTCAAGTAAGAAACAACACACTATCTCCCTTTCTTTAGCTGAGGTCGAGTATAGAGGAGCAGTGAATTCAACTACACGATGTGTGTGGTCTCAAGGCATTCTTCTGGAACTTGGAGTTGCACTTGATTAGCCCATAGTCCTTTGTTGTGACAATCAAAGTGAAACCATCATTTCCACAGATCCAGTATAGAGATAGAGTACCATATAATTTGAGATACGCATGCACTACATCAGGAGCTTGGTGCATGATCAGGTGATAGCCTTGCAGTATTTCCCTTTTGCAGAGCAAACTACTGATATTTTTAGCAAGTGCTTCACAGAGAATACATTCACCTACGTGAGATCACTTCTTGGGGTGAGTGATACATGGTGATTGTTTTCATTCACCTAAATACTTTTGTCTCCATGTTCATTTTTGAGGAGAGGTTTTGTTCCCATGTGGTTTTCCTCTTTTCCTTGTTTTCAAGGGCAAATAAACTTTTATGTTGTATGAGGTGACTTGATCCTTTGTTGCCAAGGTCTCCATGATATTTTTGGTTAAGAATTACTAATTCAAGCTTAAGGGGGGATTTTAGATAATAATTCATCCTTATTACCATAGTATTAGAGCTTAAACACTTTCACTTTCTTCTATGCAATGATTTCTATGGTTAGACTTAGGGAAATTGAGCATATACCATAGTTGATGCACTCCTAGTTGATCATTCTGCCTAGTTTATGCAATCCGGGTTGGTAATTATGACACACAGTTGCCCACATTGATTGTAGAAAACCAGGAACTCACTCCCCTTCCCCAATTTTAGGTATTTGGTCCAACTTCAGGCACCAGTGCTTGGTTTGAGTGGTTTTTGGACTGTTTTTGGAATTTATTGCTCACCTAGAGCCACTTCCACTCACCCATGTAATACAATACGCCTATAATAGCTTCATTGATGTTCTAGAATCCCTTTCCTATGTTCACACTAGGAATTGTGACCATTTGGGATGATTTGGAGGCTTATTGGTACACCTAGGGGGGTTTGTGGTTCAAATTTTGGGTTGCCACTTGTATGCTTTCACATGGCCTCCAAGGCCTCACGATTTTTCCCTATTGTACTATATACCTATTCTAAACATCATTACAAGTTATAAAGTGACAATAATATCTATTATTGACTCCATGTGTGAATGCAATTTTCAGTCTTTTCAATTAATTTGTACATGTTTTGTAAACTATAGCGAATTGTGAGTGTTTCTTTGGATTCTAGATCCATTTGTGTATTAATTCTCACACCATTTCATGTGCAGATTCGCGTTTCACAATGAGAGGAGAAATACATTAGTTCCTGCATGGAGGCACTGGATGCATCACACAGATCGGATCCCTTTCTGAGGCCAATCACATAATGAAATCATTGGATTGTTGCAACAACTGACATATCTATGAACTCAAAGATATTTGGAAACACCACAATTGAGGGCGTTGCAACAAAAAAAACTTTAAAAAATCGTTGTAGTAGAGAGAACAATGAGACCAATTCAACATGGGCCAAAAAATACTGTTATGAAGTTTTTCAACTCACTTCGTACATTGAAATTCAAGTATACTTTTCAAAAAAATTACAACTCATGAATGGAGATTGCTAGATTTACAAATATTTGAAGCAATCTTTACAAAACAAATGTGTCATTTTTACAACCACAAGAGACCTATAATTAAAAATAATTGATTTTTGAGATCCCTCGCTATACAAATAACACATACAAATAATGTGTGATCCAAGTTTTCACAACAATTGTTGTAATGAAATTTTCCTTATTAATTTTGGACAATAGAGTTACCTACTGGAGAACGTTGTCGTCACCTCCTTTAAAAAAGACCCAAAACCTAATTAATATCTATAATCAAATACTAAGAAAATTCTAAATTAGTTAGATGCCCAACTACTAGAAACATGAGTTTATTAGGAGTTTGGAGGATTTTATTAGGAGTTCAAACAATTTTATTGGAGTTTGACTCTTACACGACTACACATTAGCTAGACTCCTAGATGCCAAATGCAGTTTGATTAAGCCTTAAGCGATTAGAGTTGAAGTTAAGCTAATAGTTGTATCTAAAAGTTAACATAATAGTTATTCAAAATAACCATTAACCATTATTAGAGTTGAAGTTCAGCTAATAGTGGTTGAATCATTGGAGTTAAGCTAATAGTTATATCTAAAAGTTAATTTAAAAATTAATATATCAGCAATGCACTTCAATTAAAAGTTATGATTGGAGTTGACATGAAGCTAATAGTTGTATCATCAATGGAGTTAAGCTCATAGTTGTATCTAATAATGGAATAGTTGAAGTTGGAATAGTTGAAATTGAAGTTTAATTTTTCCAACTATAAGGAACTTTACTTGTATGTTAACTAAGGTATTTTTTATTTTTTTGAAATTATTAATTAAGAATTTTAGACGACGTCCATGGAATCAATATGGACAGTACACTTGCCTCATTCTCGTTCGTAGATGAAAAATCATAGATGGTATTCAACCCCAAAATTCTAAGATATATACACGTACCGATGTAACTATTGGCATAACAAGATACATAAGTTTATTAGGAGTTTGGAGGAATTTATTAGGAGTTCAAATGATTTTATTAGGAGTTGGACTCTTGCATGAGTGCACATTAGCTAGAATCCGTGATGCCAAATGCACTTGGACTAAGCCTTAAGTGATTAGAGTTGAAGTTAAGCTAATAGCTGTAGAATTATTGGAGTGAAGCTAATAGTTGTATCTAATAATTAAGCTAATAATTATCCAAAATAACTGTGATTAGAGTTGAAGGTAAGCTAATAGTTCTAGAATCATTAGAGTTAAGATAATAGTTATATCTAGTAATCGATGGAGTTAAGCTAGTTGTTGTATCTAATCAAATATTTGAATATTAATTTTAATTTTTACAACTATCACTAATTGTACTTATCATTGGCTAATTAAGCTATTTTTTTTTTAATTATTAATTATAGATGATGCCCATAGAATCAAACTAGACAGTACACTTGTCTCATTCTCGTTTCATTTTGGATTACGCCCATATAATCAATTTGGACAGTACACTTGTCTCATTCTCGTATAGCTGAAAATGCATAGATGGTAGTCCACCCAAAATTCTAAGATATATATTCCTATCGTGCAATTCTAATTAAATTATTAAAGCATTTAGTTAGTTTATAATCATATTACATGTACATGCTCAATTATATAAAAAAACTTATTTTAATGTTTAAAATAATAATAGTAATAATAAAATTATTAGGTTAATTTATATTAATTAAAATTTACTTATTAATGTATTATGTTGGTTTGTATTACATGTGGAAAATAAGAATATATTATTAATTTATAAGGCCGTTCATGTTCATAAACCAAGCTATTTATGTACAACATAATTACATTAAATCCTTTTATAATTATGGTAATTGGTACAATTAGTGATAATGGTTTGTTATTAAGTTTTGTTTTCACAACTAAATTAATCTAATCAAATAATTTATTACAGAAGTTAGGAAGTGCAATCAATAAGTTAAAGTTGATAAATTTGATAAATAAACACCATTAAAGTTGTTTGGTCCTATGTCTTATATTAAGGTCATTAGTTAAATAATGGTGACTTTTATATCCTATAAAAATATTGATATTTATAGTAAGTCTAGAAGGAATGATACTCTACCAGCATAGATCCAAATCCTAGGCTCTATCAAGTCTCTAGAGGGATCAAATCTCTGGAGGTGCAAACCTCTTCTTAAGTATTTCACTCAAAAAGATATTGATTTGATTCAAACCAAAAGACACATCTTTTTATTTAACCTAGACATATAATTTTACTATTATTACTAATTAATATTATCTATGACCCACATATAATATTTTTTTTTATTTTTTATTTTGTGCAATAAAACCATGGGTTGTTTAAGAAGCCTTCCAACATTTTTTTTTGCTAATAATTCAATTTTTTATTTTGTTATATTGTGTTGTTTTTATGACCAACATTTAGTTTGGCAAATAATTAAAATTTTTATTTCTTATTATTTTGTTAACAACAAACTTTACAACATAATATCTACACAATTATTACATAATTATATATTATAATTATTATAATATATATAACTATTTTAATTATATGTTATAATTATTATAATAATTATATGCTCGAAATTATATTATTATATATATCTATATATGCACCAGATTCATATAAATGCTGAAATTGAGAAATGCTAATAACTGTAGGTATCCTTTCCAATCAAGACCTTAGAGTCTCCATCTGGTTTACTTGCTTGCTTGACCAGCTCGTTGGCTTGTTAGAAAAGCCAAGGTTTTGAAATTTTATATTTAGCTCGTGCAATTTTAAATCGTAGTCCTTAGTTCCTTAATATGACTAGCAACATTTGCTGCTGGAGTATATGAGAAAATGAAAATTGCCCCGTGTTTAACTCATCCTGTACTTTCAGAAGAGACGGCATTGCCTACATTCAAAGGTGAATGAAGTAAATAAATTTATTTGGAGGAATAAAAATAAATTTGAAACAAATTTGCTTTGGTCATGACGATTGCTTAAGGTTATTTGCTGTGGATTCATAAAAAATATGTCTAATTACTTCTTGGAGATCTGCTGATCGGATACAGATATAAGCATTAGCTCAAGATGCTCAAACCCTAAGGAAGACTATTCAAGATGATCAAACCTTATTCAAGATTCTCGTCTAAAATATTTGCATCTGCTTTGTAAGAAATGGTTCAGGAATCAAAGTTGGAGTGGTGGGCATTTGTGCAGCCAATCTCGAAATCTTCAGGTAAGAAGCTCTGAGATTCATCTTATGATAAGGTTCTGTGAACTTAGTTCTGAGATTAATTAACACGTGATAAGTTCTGTGAACTATATAGAGGGTCATCGAAGGTGCAGAACAAAATCTGGGCGAAGCAGAGATGGGGATATGGGCCTTTCTTTTGAGACTTAATCTTTCAAAATCCTTCAAGTTCTCTTGCAACATTCTTTCTTGTGTGATCGAGCTGAAATTCTAAGATTTAGTTCGCAGAGTTATTGCTGCGCGGCTGAAGAGATATTCGAATAGAGCTCGCAAGTCTGAATTTCCAGGTTTGTATTAGACAGTCTTCTGCTGCAGCATTTATATCTGAATTTGAAATTAGAGAGGAGGAACTACTTCAAATTAATTTGAAATTTAAAATTTAAAATAGATTACCTATTTGCAGATTGTTTTTCTCTTTTTTTGTTTGCAAATTGCTCTTCTCTTCTCTAACTTCTTTCTATTTTTTGGGCAGATTACCTATTGGCAAATTGCTCTTCTCTTCTCTAACTTTTTCAATGTAATTAATAAGTATCTTTTTTATTATTAATTTATATTTTTTTAATTTTAATTTTATAGCTTATATAACTTATGTAAGGTTGCAAGATCTCCTCCATAATGGATTGTAAAGGATGCAACTAGCAATTTTGACAATTGATATGAGACACATTTTATTTTATAAAGAGGCTGTGCTAAGTTAAATTAATATTTATAATAAAAATTAATTTGATATGATAACTAATCCATAGGGAGTAGAATAAATGGTGGATGGGTGTATTGTTAAGGCACTCATTGCTTAAGGTCACTGGTTCGAAACTAAGTGGGTGCTTGCTTAAAAAAAATGTTTAGCTATATGGTTGGGAAATAATATTTAATAAATGCACATGGAATAATTTATGCTAATAGGCAAGGATAAAAGAAGGGAACTATCATCACATCGATGAGTAGGGTTATGTGAGGAAAGTAAACAAAATGACTAAGGCAAGAAGATTGTAATACTGTAATTATGGGATAAAGTAACATGGATTTTTTTTTCATAAGAGTGAATATTTAAACAACCAAATATAAGTGGTTTTATCATAGAGAATGGAATGCACTACACATAGAGGTATAAAGGAAGCCAAAAATTATGGTAACTTAAATGCAATTTTAGGAAATTAATTTAGATCATAATTAGAAGAGGTAGCAACACATGACTTATAATTAAGAGGGTGTGGCAACTAAATCAAGTGACATTAATAATAAAATGTAGATAATAATAGAATAAATATGTATATGTTTCGTTAACTCATGGTTGAACTTTAAGATTAGGTTCATTAGACCAAGTACATACATGTCCTTTATGTTCACCTTATAAGCATAAATTAAACATGGATTGATGATACATGGTGTCATCAAATTGTAAAAATTTTTAAGGAACCCATCTATACCTATCAAGGAGAAATCTTAAAAAGGTCATTCCTATGAAAGGAATGACCTTAAATTATAACACAAAAAGGGTATATGGTAAAACAAGAAAAATACAGAAATATACAGAAATATAAGACAGCATATATTCTTATGAATGATATTATAAATTATACAATATACTTCAACAAGAATATTAATTTCTGTGGATTAAGAACGATTAAGAACAACAATGAAATATAATATATAGTAGCATATTGTTGTTTTATCCTTATGGTAAAACTGAACTGAATAAAAATACAGAAATACAAAACAAAACTTTTAAGTCAAACCAAAAGTCTAAATGAATTGAATGAAACAAATCTACCTTTTGAAAAGCGATAGCAGAACCCTACATAAAATATGAGTGTAATTATCTTATGATTGTTATTTAGTATAAAGATTTACATTTAAACAGATGTTAAGATGGTGTAAAACAAGGAAAAAAAAATTGTACTCTATCTCTGCAAACAGTGACAAAAAAAGATGCATTACATTATTACTCCAATAAGTGTTTATTCAATTTCAATTTTGGAGAGAAAATAGAGCACCGCCATTTATAAATTATTCATAAAAATGTTATCACTTTTACAGAAATGAAAGTCGTCACAAAGCTTTCAAAATAAAAATAAAAGTATAAGATCGGTAGAACGTACATGTCTTGCCACCTATGTTATGGGAAACCCTTATTGGGACAGGTGCAATTGCTGGAGGACATCCCTAAGGTCCTCCTTCCTGTTCCTGTCTACAAGAGTGAGCAGAATGGACATCACTCAACTAAACTCACGGTCTTCGGGGTGATGTTCGATGTACGAAGATATAGGCACCGCGTTTTCCGGGTGCACTGTATATGCCACTGGGCTGTCGTCCACAATTACCGTTTTGCTCGAGTCTCGACCCAGACGCCCCAGATCCTTCACATTCGCGGTCTCTTCTCGACCATTCTTCACCACCTTCATCTCAGAGCACTGTCCGTGGAAGAGGCGGAGGCTTATCAAAGTGCCGTTCACGTCCAGCTTCTTCAGTACTGCGTTGGCGTAGGTCCGATTGGCGGCAGTGAAGACCACAACCTCGAAGGGCTTCGCAGCCGCCTCAAGGAATTCGTGCACGGCGGGTGTCTTGAGAATATACAAGTAACCCGATGGACTAATCCCTAGGAATTTTAATCGAAAGTAGTAATCAGGTATTGGGAGATAGGAGGCATGGATTAATGTCTCGTCCTGTTCTGCCTGTTCTGCCGCCAAGGGAGGCAATAAGTATTCATCAGCTAGTCTTGCAGCAGCCTACTTCTCACGTTGCTCACCATTGCAGATGTAGCTCTATCGTTCTTCTAGTCCGAGCTATTCGAGGCCTTGGTATGGTTTGTTGCGATATGGACTGATTCTTTCCTATTCTTACCCATTCTTTCCTATTCTCTCCTATTCTTACCCATTCTTTCCTATTCTCTCTATGATTTTTTCCTATTTTGTAGATGGCTGTTTCCTATCATTTTTAGGATCTGCAGCATGACTATAGGATCGGCGGCTATATTGTAGGATCTGAAAATTGATCCATTGATGTATATGTACCTGTACAATTCATTGTAATAAAAACAGAATTATTTTTCTCTTGAACTCTGTTTTGAACTTGGTATCAGAGCCAAGAAGCTTAAATCATTAGTACTCTCCATTGAACCATGGCCGACTCAGATTCTAAAACATCTGGGACCAAATCTGCTCCCATTATTATTCAATCTGAAGGTTCGTCGTACTCGATGAAACAAACTATGATTTGTGGTCTCAAATCATGGAGATGCATATTGCTGAGAAAGAGAAACTCTTTTTCATTCGTGGTAATTCACAGTCACCTACCGAGAAGAATGATGGATATGAGAAGTGGTATGCAGACAATCAAAAGGTCAAGAGATGGTTGTTGATGTCTATGTCCCCAGAAATCATGAAGCGATATATTCGCTTACCCACCGCTCGAGATATTTGGAAAGCTCTTTTAAAAGCTTTTTATGATGGAGCAGATGAATTGCAGGTGTTTGTCTTGAATCAAAGGGCCTTCTCTGCGAAACAGAATGGCAGAACACTCTCGGTGTATTATGGAGAATTAACCGAGATCTTTTGTGAGTTGGATCATCGTGATAAGGTGATTATGGAAAGTGAGAATGATGTTGAATCTTACCGAAAATCAGTTCAGCGACAAAGGGTGCATATTTTTCTTGCTGGATTAGATGGTGAATTCGAACAAATCCGTGGTGAAATTTTGAGAAAGGATCCTATCCCCGAATTGGAAGCATGTTATGCTTTGGTCTGCCGTGAATCTGTTCGAGTTGCAATGATGAATGGAGAACCAGAAAAATCTGAAGCTTCAGCCATGGTGACTCGAAATCAGTCTAATCAGAACCGATCTTCCCAAAGCCAGCCTAAGAACACTAATGGTGCCGATAAATCCACCTACAAATGCACTTATTGCAATCAAACTACTCATACCAAGAGCCACTGCTTTGAACTTGTGGGGTATCCAATGGTGGGATCATAGCCGTGATTCACGCAAGAAGAATTCGAAGAGGACCTCCAGTGCTCCAGTGGTCGAAACAAAGACAATGGATGGTCTTGCTGGTCAGATCTCGGCATTAGCAGTAGCGACAGGTAATGGTGGTAAGGTTTTAAATATTTCTACACTTGTTTCTAATAGTGCATGGATAATTGATCCGGTGCTATGGATCATATGACATTTGATTCTAGACAAGTCTCACCTCTTAAACCATCCGCACAAAAATTTGTTTCCACTGCCAATGGCTCTTCGGCCCCAATTATTGGAGAAGGGTCTTCACCGCTCACTGATACTTTAAATCTAGATTCTGTTTTAGTTGTTCCATCTTTGGATTATAATCTATTGTCAGTTTCCCAAATCACCACTGCCTTACTTTGTATTGTAATTTTTTGGCCTGATTTTTGTGTGTTTAAGGACATTCAAACGAGGCAAATGATTGGTTGTGGTGTTAGGCGAGGAAAGTTGTATTATTTGGACTTAGTGTCAAAGAGTTCAGACAAGTTACATCAATATTTAATGATGGATGGCTCTGAGGGGGAGAAGAAGAAATATGAAATCTGGTTATGGCATCGACGTTTGGGGCATGCCTCCTTTGGTTACCTGAAGAAATTATTTCCTAGTTTATTTGTAAAATTTGATGTTTCTAGTTTCCGCTGCGATGTTTGTGAACTTGCAAAAAGCCATCGTGCTTCGTTTCCATTAAGTTTGAATAAAAGTCCAGTTCCTTTTATGGTCATACATTCTGGTGTTTGGGGTCCGTCCAAAGTTACTACCTTTGGTGGATCACGTTGGTTTGTTACTTTTATTGACGACTATACCAGGATGACTTGGGTGTGCTTGATGAAGTCTAAAAGTGAAGTGAATTTGTTATTTCAAAACTTTTATAAAATGGTTCGTACTCAGTACAATGCACATGTTTAGGTTCTCCGTAGTGACAATGGAGGAGAATATTTGAGTTCTAAACTTCAGCAGTATCTGAAAACACAAGGAACTATTCATCAAACTACTTGTCCTAATACACCTCAGCAGAATGGGGTGGTTGAGAGAAAAAAACGCCACGTGTTGGAGGTTGTCCATGCTTCATTGATAGAATCCCATATGCCATTATCCTATTGGGGAGAAGCACTTACCTCTGCAACATATTTGATCAACTGGGTACCCTCCAGCACTATTAATTTCCAGACACCATATCAGGCTCGCGCTGAAGCGATTGTTGCTCCAGCCGTCCCAAATTTATCTCCTCACATCTTTGGTTGTGTAGCTTTTGTACACCTCCATAAGCATCAGCGCAACAAGTTGTCTCCTCGAGCACTACGATGTGTCTTTCTTGGATATGCTGCTTATCAAAAGGGGTACCGATGCTATCCTCCTCCAACCCAACGAATGTTTATTACATTAGATGTAACTTTTCATGAAGACTCGATGTATTTTTCCTCTGAGCCTGAACTTCAGGGGGAGTACCAGAAGGAAATTCAGACTCTAGACTATGATGATCACATCTCTGAAGATGTGGTTGTTCACATCCCGGAAGTAGGGGAACTCTCTGATGTGCTGAATCAAGAAGTGGGCGAATTGGATGTGGGTGGTTTGACTTTGGATCCAACTAGTGATGAACACCAAGAAACTGAAGTTGTGGCTCCACCCATGTCCGAGTCTCTCACACCACAGGAAGCTGATACACCAAACCAATCTCTTGCTGAGGATGCTCCTGAACCATTTAGAAGACAACTATCACAACGTCACACCAGAGGTATTCCTAAACCCACATATGAACCCGAGATTTCCAGTAACATTAAATACCCCATGAGTCATTATGTGTCTAACCATCGTTTGTCAGAATCAAATCAGTCATTTGTAAATCAGTTATCTACTGTATCTATTCCTAACAATGTGCAGGAAGCCTTAGCTGACCCAAGGTGGAAATCCGCAATGAATGAGGAGTTGAAATCTTTGTAGGAGAATAAAACCTAGGAACTTGTTGACTGTTCACCAGGAAAGAAACCAGTTGGATGTCGGTGGGTTTACACTGTGAAGTACAAAGCAGATGGTGCAATTGAATGCTTTAAGGCGATACTGGTGGAAAAAGGATACACCCAAACCTATGGGATCGATTATACAGAGACATTTGCACCTGTAGCTAAAATCAATACAGTACGAGTCTTGTTGTCTCTTGCTGCGAACTTGGGTTGGCCATTACAACAGTTTGATGTGAAGACGCCTTTCTACATGGCGAGTTGTCCAAAGAAGTTTACATGGAACTCCCACCAGGATGCATGATACTAGAAACACATAGTCGAAAGGTGTGCAGATTAAAGAAGTCACTATATGGGTTGAAACAGTCTCCGAGAGCATGGTTTGGAAGGTTCACAAAGTCTATGAAAGCCTTTGGTTACCGTCAGACCAACTCAGACCACACTTTATTCTTGAAGAAACAACGGGGTAAGATAACTGCACTTATTGTATATGTGGATGACATGGTGGTTACAGGAAATGATCTTGAAGAAAGGGAGGCTCTACAGGATTACTTGTCTAGAGAATTTGAAATGAAAGACCTCGGCCCCTTGAAATATTTCCTTCGGATCGAAGTGTCTTGATCTGATAAGGGGATTTTTCTATCTCAAAGAAAATATGCCTTAGACTTGTAACAGGAAACTGGCATGTCAGCGTGTCAACCCGTTGATACACCAGTGGAAGAAGGATTGAAGTTATGTGTTGGGTCTGATCAGGTACCAGTTGATAAGGAGAGATACCAAAGACTTGTAGGAAGATTGATGTACTTAGCACACACAAGGTCGGACCTTGCCTACGCCTTGAGTATTGTTAGCCAGTTTATGCATAATCCTTGTGAGCAACACATGAATGCAGTTATGCGTATTCTGAGATATCTGAAATCTGCTCCTGGAAAAGGAATTTAATTCACTAAAAATGAAGATTATCAAAGCATGGATGCATATACTGATGCTGACTGGGATGGAGCAGTCGATGATAGGCGTTCTACTTCAGGTTATTTCACCTTTGTAGGAGGTAACCTTGTTATGTGGAGAAGCAAAAAACAGAATGTTGTTTCCCGATCAAGTGTAGAGGCTGAATTTAGAGGTATGGCACTTGGAGTATGTGAAGCATTGTGGCTAAGAATTCTCCTCAAAGATTTGGGCTATCCGCCTAGGCATCCAATTTGACTGTATTGTGATAATAAAGCAGCATGTAATATTGCTCATAATCCGGTTCAACATGATCGAACAAAACATGTGGAGGTAGATAGATTATTCATTAAGGAGAAGTTGGATCAAGAGATTGTGGAGTTGCCTAAGATTCGATCAAAGGATGAGTTGGCCGATATTCTCACCAAAGCAGTTTCAAGTCGAGTGTTCTCAAAGTTTTTGGGCAAGTTGGGCATGTGTGACATCTATGCACCAACTTGAGGGGGAGTGTTGCGATATGGACTGATTCTTTCATATTCTTACCCATTCTTTCCTATTCTCTCTATGATTCTTTCCTATCCTGTAGATGGCGGTTTCCTATCCTTTTTAGGATCTGCAGCTTGATTATAGGATCTGCAGCATGACTATAGGATCGGCAGCTCTATTGTAGCATCTGGAAATTGATCCATTGATGTATATGTACCTGTACAATTCATTGTAATAAAAACAGAATTATTTTTCTCTTGAACTTTGTTTTGAACTTGGTTATCATTGCCCTTAGAATCCATCTCAGACCCTGTTGAAGTTGAGATATAACATCCTGAATATTTAGGATGAATGTAATCGTATTTGCTGTAATAAGTGTACCAAGTTTCTTTGTCATTCTCACTCAACTCCAGAATGAATGAGCGATGTTTGCAGACGCTCATTTATAGTTCTTGAAATGGCGGCGACTTAATTAAATGACGCGGTTGTAGTGAAACATTTAAATTTTAGAATTCATAGTCGTTTTTAAATAAAAAAGTTGTTTCAACCTTGATTTAGATACTGAAAACTTGAGTTTAAATTTTATTTTTGGTTATATATTTAAATTTTAAACTACAGATTTATAACCGTTTGTTAAACTAGCAATTGCCCCTAGGAAGGTGCAATAATACGCCGATAAGGTAGTTGTTAGCAGGTAAGCGAGGAAAAAAATGCAACATTAAAGCGAGGTAGTGGGAGATTGCAAGTAATACCAAAAAAAATGGAGCACTTCAATGTATTGAAAAATCAAAAAATTAACAGTTTAACATCACATTATACAGTGAACATGCCATTGCATAGGAGAAATATATCTTATGAAGAAAAGAAGCCAATGTGTAGTCATAATCTGGAATTACTTGATGTCCATGTGGTTCCAAAGTTCATAATTGTGCTAGCATAGGTTGTCAAAGCAGCTTGGAAAACAAACATTTAACGACGGTTTATATAGTTCTAACTTCTCACATTAACAAAAGTCATGTTCAAGGAGTAAACATGATAGCACTGTATGGTTTGGCAAAACTTGTACAAATTTAAAGACATTTCCTGCACTTCATAAATACAAAAAAGAACATCAAGAAGAGTAAAAGAAAAGATTTCAGTATATATATACATTTGATAATTCAAGGTAATAACATAGTATTGGTGAACACTCTTGACACTGTATGATAAGTAGACAAACTAACCACTATCAATCCACCATACATCAATTGACACAATTGAAGACAATATCAGTACCCATGATACTGTTTTAGATGATACAATGAGCTGCCAGCCATGATTCATTATCATCCAGTCCATTAATAGATGATTGAAACAATTGCAAACAAAGTATTTATCAATAATTACATCTCTAGCCAAAACCATAGGTATTTGTTTACCCTTGCAAGCATCATCGCTTCCAAGAGTCAGGATTGCCTTTGGTCCATCAGGTTTTGAGAAACTGTGCAAAGTGAACCTTAAAACCTTTGGAGTGTTATCATTTGCATATTTTATTAAGGAGTTGTATTATTTATTGTTCTAGCTTGTCTGCATTTCAACTTATTATAATTATCTGCTAATTGATTGGAACTTGTATTGAGGTGAACCCGTTATTCGCTGAATCTAATTGCACTAGTGTATCATCCTCATATTTCAGATCACAAAAAGAAATATCCTCCTCATTAGACAACCCTGTTGCAGAATGTACAGATGCATCACTTTTACCTGGTTGTGCCTACAGGAAATTATCTACATCTGCATCATCATCATTATGCTCCACATCCTCAGTAGACGTTGTGTGATTATACAAATTGTTTTTCCTAGAAATATGATAATCACCTTCAGAGTTATTGGCAATTTCTAGTGCCACTATTTCTAGAGATACAGACTTGAAAGAATCTTCCTTTCTGTTGCTGTCTGTAACTGGTGAAAAATGATCAAACTTCTGCTCTTGGAGGAATCAAGAGAATGTTCCTTTCTGGACTGCCCAAGCTTCCTCCAGCATTGGTTGATCTGGCCTTGTTTATTTTCTTTGAATCCTCTGAAAACAATGCCCTGGCCTCTAATATCTGCAAAACCAAAATAAAAGTATCAATTTTCTTCTGTCCTCAATACTCAAAAGGCCAAAGGCACCAAATGATCTAGATAATTTATTTTTCACCTAAAGGAATTATAATTTTACTCATCAGAACATGTAGAAGTTTAATTGAGAAGACAATGAATGTAGTAAAAATAAGCGACCATGCTAATGCAATATGAAAAGCATTGCTGATGAGAAGGATAGATTTTCTTATTTCAAGCAAGCAGAACTCTGTGAAAAATGAGACTTGTAAGATGAAACCTAGTCTAAGATGCAGATCACACATGATTGAGCCAAGGTCTCTTATTGCATTTCCTTCCACCTATATCAAGATATTGCAAATTCAAAAAGCACATCTACTATTAAAAATCACACAATTTCAACAAAAAGCATAATTTCAGAGATCCAAATCACCATGTATAGTTCTTTTTGCATATGTCCAAGAAACTAGAACTGAACGAGCATACAGAATACAGATGCTATAGAAAAATCTTTTTATAACCTTGACTTCAACTACTTCATAGGAGATATCGGTATCATGGCCATGGAGAGTGTTAAGTCATGAACTTGTTTTCTTTAGTTTTATATTTTGCTTGTGATTTTTTTACTTTAAGTTTGCTCATTTGCTTACTTTAGAAAATTTTTGGTTTTAAGTGAAATTTTGATTTTTGCTTTAGGTTTTCATTAGGTTTGTTCTTCTTATGGTTTTGAAGGGTTCTATATGACATTATGTGGATTAATTGGTTCACAAATAGCACCATGATCAAATTTTAACATTAAAACCTCATTCAAAATAGAATTAATGATTAAAAAGCACCAAATTTGATTTTAAAATATTCTTGTAGCGCAACGACTAAATTTTTACACTACGGCGCTACAAGAATATCGCGGGCTCTAAAATTGCCGATTTTTAAGCCAAATTCTCTCATGATTTCGATCTCTGGATGACTGATCACATGTGTAAAGGGTTTTGATACATGTTTCATCGGAAATGATCATGCAAACAGGTGTGGTCTGTGACGTGAAGGAGATCGTGGCGATCAGCAGTTAAAGTTGGGCGAATGATGATAGATCGAGGAACGAGCCTAGATTGATGGGAAAGAATTTCTCCACATATGCATTACAAGGCTGGAGGCGAAGTGGAGTGAAGACATATGCTTGAAATATGGAATTTGCAGTTACAGAGGAGATTTAAGGTTTTCTCGTCGCGTCAGTTGGAAGTAAATTGAAGACCTACAGACACCTGGACAGTTAAATTCGATGGTCAAATAGTCCAAAGATTGATTTTAAACGTCTGCAACAGGCCGAGAGTGAGGTATTCCGCGTAAACTTGGTCGTGGATGCTAAATTGGGGGTTTTTTTCATTAAGGTTGGTTATGTTAAAAATGATTAAAGAAATCCTTAATTCATGTTGTTAACAAGCTCTCAACGATCAGATAGCAGTCTTAAAGGTTTTATATGTTTTTTCAAGTGATAAGTTGAAAAACAACTATTACATTGAACAATTTCCCTGTCAAGACGAGCAAGTATGGTAGGTTGAAGGTCTGTATTGTTTATGGGGACCAGAGTTCACAGATTTGCTTGTTACATGTAATCAATGCAATGAGTTAGCTGAGCATGTAGATTGCATGCAAACCTTATCTGAATATGGCCAGAGGCTGATTGGTTTTGTGCTTAATGTAAGTTGAAGCAGAAAGTTAGCACTCATAATATTGCTCTCATATCATCTCATCCCTTGTGTCAAACAATCACATTCTGAATTTAAGAATCGAGCAGTTGAAAGTACTAATACAGAATCCCTATGGCTAAAAGATAACTCATTAAGTGGTATTAAAAGGAGCCAAGGGTGCTATTTGTGCAGAAACACAACACACAGATGTTTCCATGAATTCTAAAGATGGTCTGGCATCGAAATGAACATTTTGGATGTTAGTTAATTTCAGCAACAACTTTGTGAAAGGAGTTTTGGCACTCTGTTGAGCTAAATTACCCAATATTAGTGTAAAACATTTCCTGCATTTGAAATAGAATAGATTGTAAAAAACTCTGAGAGCTTGAGAAAGAAAGGGTTGTTAGGTCATTAACAGGGTTTTAAAAAGCATACAGAAAGTGCATTCATCCATTGGAAAACAAATGAAGAAAAGTGGGAAGACCAACAGAGCTGAGCCTACTGAGGTAAATTGGATTTACAAGTTTCCAGGTTGTGCAGAGCTCTTCCAAAATGCTGGATGGTTGGATTTCTTCAAGAAGATTGATGGCTATAACACCGAGGTTTCTCATAGATTTGCCCAATGTTATAACCAAGACATGGTATCATTTGATACCCTGAAGTTTAAGTTGACTATGCAGTTGGTGGCTGAAGCAATAGGAGTCAGAAATGAAGGAGAGTTGTGGTTCAAAAAGCTTCCTTTTACCTTCAATGCCCAAAGGTATCTTTTACCTGGAATTATTCCAGACTGGAGCAAAGGAGTGCTCATCCAGAATTTCAGAGAAAAATGGGTGGAGCCCATCAAATTCCTACAAAGCTACATCACCTGTGAAGGGAGGTATGCTTTTGTATTCAAATATCATTTCAGGTTCTTATAGCACTTGGCTGGTGAATCAAGGATGAGTCTCCCCTTCTTCTTGTTGAAGAGTTTGCAGAAGATGTCAAGCAGGATTAAAGAGCATCATGATCACACTTCACAGTCCATTTTCCATCATGGATTAATCAAGCTCATTATCAGCACTGCTCTGCAAAGAGAAGGAAAGACATGGGACTATTTCCTCTTTTGGTCTGGGTTCCAGATTAAGCAGGAAGAACAGCCTACCAAAAAACATGTGGACAAAGGACAAACCCTAATTAGAAAATTAGGGAAAAAAGTCAAGTCTGAAGATAAAAAAGGTGTCAAGATTGAGGAAGTGACAGAACCTTCAAAGGGAGATGTTGAATCTCAGCAGCCTTCAATTGACAGTAAGGGAAAAGGTTTGCTGGTTATTGAAAAAGAAACTCAACCTGTGCAAATTATAGCACCAGCAGAGGCACTTATGGATGAAAATGTTGTTGTCACAGAGAAGGTTGCAGTAAAGGAAGAATATGCTAAGGTACAACAAAGAAGCCCAATCACTATTTTATCTGAATATGAAGGATATTTGCTAGAAGGAGATGAGTTGACAGTCCATGCCGAGTCTAGGGTTGACACACACAGAGAATGCTACAGTCCACAGGATAAAACAGAAAGGTCAAAGAAAAAGAAGACCAAGGTTAAAGCTATGGAGTTAGCCACAGTTAGACATTAAGGAAAAACTTTGAAGATGGTGAAATACCTTGCCCCAGGTTGGAGACCTAAAACCAGATCAAAGAATAAACTGAGGCTGAATATGAAAAAGCTTCTAAACCCTAAATTAAACACAACAGAGGTTACTATGATCAATACCTCTTCTTTAGAGGTAAACCTAGAATCTAGCAAAGGTAAAAGTAAAGGAAAGAAACCTTTGAAGACAATAGAAGAGTCCAGCCTCACCCAAACTAAACTATCAGCTGTGTTTCTGGAATTAAGAGATGAAATGTTGAAGGAGAAACAGAAAGAAGAAGTGGATGCCTCTTATTCAGAAAATAAGTTGCTAATGGACGAAAATGCGCCTGATGAAACAGACAATCAAGAAATTCCAAGTGTTCCGGGTGTTTCTACAAATTTGCTGCAGGAGGATGAAGACATTTTCATAAATTTAAATATCCCATGGCTTCCTAGTGAGATACAGGATACCACAACAGGGAAGGATTTTGACTCAGAAAAGGAGAATATGAAAAAAACCATGGCAAACAATATAAGCATCAAATGGATTACATGCAGGAAGTAAATGATGGTTTGATCCTAGCAATTAGAAGACTGAGGGAGGACTTACAAGAAGTAAATGATCATTACCAAGAGCTTACTGCAGTCTCCAAGGAGGCCCTAAAAAGGAAGAGAAACACAGATTTATAATGTGCAGAATTGAAGCACACTGTCAGAGGCTTACAACAGCAGAATGAAGAGCTTACAAGAAGGTTAGCAGATATGGAAGCTGAGCAGAAGAGAGCCAGGAAGAAGGCCCAAGCTTTGGATGGAATAGCCTTATTTGCAGAAGCTGCTAAAGACCTTTGAGTATTGTTAGTTAGGCTGTTACTTGTTATGTTTTTTTTGAGAAATACTTTATTTTGTAAATTGTAATTTTGACATTATCCCATCGATGAGTAGGTTAGAAACAGTTAGGGTTTAAACCCTAACTGAATTTTTGAAAAATAGTATTTAGGAAGAGGAGAAAGAGAACAAAGGGTTCGATTTTTGGTTGGCTTAAGGAGGTCTTTGACTTGTTTATGAGCTAAGTACTTAACTCTCATGTTTATTTGATGAATATAATTATGAAATATATGATCCATATTACCCTTTAGTCTGTGTTTTGGCTTCATTTTTAGCTTGTTTAGCTACATGATTGATAAATTCATTGTTGGTTTATGGTTTCTTTGCATGTAATGCTTGTCAGTTGTGAATGAACTTCAAGGTTATATTTTGTTGGTACATGGTTATTATATTATGCATCTATGTTCTTATTTATTTCTGATTTAGTTCCTGCTTGGGTTATGAATGTATTCCCTTCAGTCACCAAACTTTATAACCAGGAAAACCTTTCAAAAAACCCTAAACCCTAGGTTTACTTGATTGAATATTTGAGATTGTGTTGGCTTGTTTCTTTGTGGCCTGGAAACAATTTCTGGCACAAACATCTTTGGCGCCATTGCTGGGGACGAAGTTGAAGACATATTTTCCCTGGGATAATTATCATTTTTACTGGTTTTAGGAGGTGAACTTAAATCAGCACATTTTTAAGGCTACTTTTCACCAAATTTGTCACAGTGGCTACTAGAGGAGTTGGAACTAGGAACAGACCTACTTCACCATTGCAGTTGGGTGTTACAGATCCTGAACAAATATTGAAGAAAACAAGAAAGATTAGAAGGTCTCAGTCATTACCTTCCCTATCTGACCCTGACCAGTTGGATGGTTCATTAGCTTCATCTATGTCAAGAAAAGAATAAGAAACTTCACCTTGGGTAAAACCAACAATTCCTGACAGTAGTTTCCAAATTTTTACCAATCCTCAATCCTTCAGAAAAGAAAAAACTGCCTGTCCTAGTAAGATACCTCTCTTTCAATTGAAAGTAGGTAAAAACCCCTTTCATCCAAGTTCTAGACAAACCTCTTAATCACCAAAATCAGTCAGTCCTAAAATGGCAGCCCAAAATCAGCCCATAGACATGATGGACCGGATGGTTGCAGCCAGATATGCACCATTGGTTTTGCCTCATCCTTTAAATGCATTGCCTGGAGGTGACTATCAGAAATATTTGCCTAGATTTAATGGGCAGGGGAAACCATAGCTGAAGAACATTGGGAAGCTTTCCTTAGTTATGTTGACAACCAAAACATTGAGGCCAAGGATGTATGGATGAGAATGTTTGTGCAGAGCCTTGATGGAGATGTTAGGAAATGGTTTAGGGAGTTGCCTCCTAATTCAATCACTATCATTGAAGAACTTCGTGATCTCTTCATGAGACAGTGGGGTGACACTAAAGACCATACATACTATATAACTAAGTTTGGAGCTCTTAGGAGGAAAAAGGATGAAACTATTGCAGACTTTTCAAAGAGGTTTAACAAGATGTACAGTAGAATTCTTGTAGAAATAAAACCTACAGAAACTTCTGCAAAATTGACATATGCAAATGCTTTCGACCATGAATTCTCCTTATTACTAAGAGAAAGGAGGCCTATTTCTTTATTGAATATGCAAGATGCAGCTTTGGAGGTAGAATCTAACATATTGGCTTCCAATAGATTGAAGAAGGAAACAGCTCAGCAGCTTTATGACAGAAAAGGAAAGAAGGAAGCAACTCCTGGAGGTTCAGCTTCTCATTCTGCTGAAGGGAAGATTGATGAAATGGCTAAGTTGGTGAAAATTTTGACTACAAAATTGAATAAATTAGAGCTTGAGAAAAATTCCAGCAAGCCTGTTCCAGAAGGTGAACGAAATCCAAACAATCAGAACCAGTTCAGAAGGTAGTTTGCTCCCCGTTTCATGCCTAGAGAACGAAGGAACAATGATATACAGTGAGAAATGAGAGAAAATGAGGACCAAAGAGTGCCACCACCTCTTCAGAACAATGTAGCTGATGAGGAAGAAGTTGATGATGAGCTGATCTTTGAAGAGACCGATCAAGATATGAATCATTTTGGAGAAGGATTGTCTGGGGGTTTTGTTACTGAGGAAGAGTTTCAAAATGCAGAATACTATAATGCTGACATGTTCAAAACAGAGGATGATTTAGGTCTGGAAAAGACTACTGTAACTACTGTTGTCTGTCAAAATGAACAGAAGAAGACTATGAATCTAAGGTCGGGTCCAAAATAGGTGGTACAAATCCTGAAGAAGAAGGCAGCTGTCCCTGCTAAGCAGTCATCTGATCCTGTGACAGAGAAAAGACAAGTTTCAGAAAAACAAAAGAAAAACACAGAGGTTGAAGAGGTAAATAAAACTGTCCAGAATTTCAGTTTGGAGAATGAATTAGAAAAGTTAAAGATTCCTGTACCTTTAACTGAATTAATAAAAAATCCTTCATATAAAGAAACAGTTCTTAAGGTGATGAATTCAGCAAGCAATCAGTCTATTTCTGATACGGTGAATTTGCAAGAAGAAAATCCTAGGATTTTCATTAGATCAGCCTTGGCTAAAAATACTGAAAATGAAGCAGGTGCTTCACCTCCATTCTACATCACACTGACAGTCCATGAACAAATGATACACAATTGTTTGTTAGATTCGGGAGCTTCACACAATTTGATGCCAAAATCTGTTATGGAAGCTTTAGGTCTGAGTATCACCAAACCCTATCATGATCTGTATGCATTTGATTCCCGAGCAGTGAAGTGTTTAGGGGTAATAAAGGAAATGGTTGTCATCCTGGCTCAGTTACCCATGAAAAGTGTGATCATGGATGTAGTGGTAGCTGATATTACTCCTAAGTTTGGGTTACTTCTTTCTAGGTCTTGGGCAAAGAATATTGGTGGGACCTTACAAATGGATCTATCATATGCTACTATTCCTGTGTTTGGAGGAGAAAATAGAAGGTTGTACAGAGAGCTTCAGTTTGCATATATTGTGACGGATGATAAGAACCCAACCAACCACCCACTGTATGTTGTTGATAAAGACCTTGGTACTTGCATGTTACATTTCAATGAGGAAGATAATACTGCTGGTTTGTTACAAGTTGAGAGAGAACAGACAATAAAATGCAGCAGGGAACAGGAGGATGAGTTGTGGCAATTATAATTTGATGGGTCCTCTTGCAAAGAAGGTGCAGGTGCAGGGGTTCTTCTCATATCCCCTGGAGGTGAAACAATAAAGATGATGTATAAATTGGAGTTTATTACTACAAACAATACTGCTGAATATGAAGCTTTTCTATTAGGATTAAAAGCTGCCAAAGATTTGGGCATTCAGCAGATTGCTGCATTTGGCGACTCCGAATTAGTTATTCAACAGGTGAAGAGCAACTATCAAGTGAAGCAGGGTTTGCTGAAAGTATATCGAAATGAGGTATGGGACATTCTTGAAAATTATTTTGTAGCTTTTAACATTACCCATATTCCAAGAGACCATAATCAGACTGTAGATTCATTGGCCTTGGCTACCACACACTTTAGAATCCCCAAGACCACTCAGTTGAGATATCCCATTGAAGTGAGGTATAGACCATATGTACCTGATAATGTAAAGAAGTGGAGAGTGTTTGAATATGACATTGAGATTAAGAGGTTTCTTGAGCTTACCCATGAGTTTTCAAATTCCATGATTGATCAAGAGGAAGATGAGGGGGATGAAGAGGTGGAAGAGATTGTTGAAAATGAGATTGCTGGACATAAAATTATTGAATTAAAAGGTAATTTCATTCCAAAGGGCTTGGTACCTTTGGAAAGGATCTTTTCAAAAGATGATACACTCTTGAAACCTGTAGTACAGTCCTCAGAAGAAAATGTGGTGGATTGTAACATCGGTTCTACAGAACATCCTAGAATGGTCAAAATTTCTAAAGCACTTACAGCTAAACAAAGAAACAGGTATATTAAACTGTTAAAAGACCATGTAGATCTTTTTGCATGGTCTTATGAGGAATTTGAACTTATGACACAGGAATCATACAGCATAAAGTTCCTTTAAAACCAAATGTCAAACCTTTTCGTCAGAAACTGAGGATTAATCTAGCCTTGTTTCCTGTTATTGAAAAAGAAGTGAAGAAACTGTTGGATGCCAAGATCATAGTACCTCTCAGGTATTATTCATGGGTGGCTAATCTAGTTCCTGTTAGGAAAAAGAATGGAGAAATCAGGTTATGTGTTGACTTCAGAAATTTGAACAGATCTTCATTAAAGGATAATTATCCTCTGCCTAAAATTGAGCAAATATTGCAGAAAGTAGTTGGGGCACAGAGGATCTCTATGGTTGATGGTTTCTCAGGGTACAATCAAATCTCTATGCATCCTAATGTTAAGGAGAAGATAGCTTTCACTACTCCTTGGGGAATTTTCATGTATGATAAGATGCCCTTCGGTTTAATGAATGCTAGAGCCACTTTCCAGAGGGCGATGGATATTGCTTTTGTCGGAGAAAATGACAAGTTTGTGGTAATCTACTTGGATGATATTATTGTTTTCTCACAGTCAGATGATGAACATTTGAAGCATTTGAAGCAGACTTTCCTGAAATGTAGAAAATTTGTCTTGTCCTTGAATCCAAAGAAGTCACACTTTGTTGTACAGGAAGGTAAATTGCTTGGTCATTTAGTGTCTGCCGATGGTATAAGGATTGATCCTAAAAGGGTGAAAGCTATATTGAAAATAAGTTTACCTAGGATTAAAAAGGATGTCCAATCTTTCATTGGTAAAATCAGCTTTCTGCGTTGGTTTATACCAAACTTTGCTGAGACTATCAAACAGATCACTGTCATGCTGAAAAAGGATCAGGAAGTCAGATGGACCACTGAGGCAAAGAATGCATTTGAGAAGATCAAAATGGCTCTTACTGAAGCTCCTGTATTAGTAAGCCTAGATTTTACCAGAGAATTTATTACATTCTTATTTGCATCAGAGGATACAATAGTAGCTGTTCTGTTGCAGAAGAATAAGGAAGGACTGGAGCAGCCTATTGCATTCTTTAACAAAACTCTCAGGGATTCTGAACTGAAATACAGTATCTTAGAAAAACAGGCCTATGCTCTGGTAAAATCTTTAAAAATTTTCAGAATCTATGTTTTGCATTCTAAAGTTATTTCATTTGTTCCCAATGCTGCTGTAAAAGATGTTTTAACACAACCTGATAGTGAAGGGAAAAGAGGCAGGTGGATTGCTAAAATCATGGAGTATGATGTAGATATCAGACCTACCAAACTTGTCAAGGGACAAGGTTTAGCCAAGTTGTTGGCTAAATCAAATTGTCAAGCTCTAGGATTGCATGTCATGGCTGAAGAGTTAGCTCAGGACGAAGATCAAGCAATCTTAGAAAAAGAGAAAATCATGGACTATTATTCAGCATCCACATGGTATGCAGACATTGTGTATTTTCTATTGTTTTTGCAATGTCCTGAGAATTTAGATAGGAAAACTACTAGATCTTTAAAGCTTAAAGCTACTGAATATTGTCTAGTAGAAGAGCAGTTATTCTGGAAGGACCCAGGTGGTATTCTACTCATATGCTTGGATAAATCTGAAATTGAAGGAGTGATTTCTGAATCTCATGAGGGTTCCTGTGGAGGTCATAAGTACTGGAAGACAACAACATATAGGATTTTAAGAGTTGGATACTATTGGCCCTCTTTGTTTGCAGATGTTTATCAGCAGGTAAGAGCCTGTATCCCTTGTTAGAAGTTTGCTGGCAAACAAAAATTGTTGTCATTGCCTCTGAAACTTATTGCAGTAAGTTCTCTTTTCCAACAATGGGGTCTGGATTTTATTGGGGAAATAAATCCAACTTCCTCAGGACAACACCGTTGGATTATAACTGCAACAGACTTCTTTACCAAATGGGTGGAAGCCATCCCTACTAGGAATGCCACAGACAAGGTAATCATGGAATTTATTGAGGAAAATATCCTTAGTAGGTTTGGTTGTCCTTAGAAATTAGTAACAGATAATGCAAATGCTTTCAAGTCCAAGGCAATGGAATCCTTTTGTGAAAAGAATGGTATCTTGCTGAAACATTCAACTCCTTACTATCCCCAAGGCAATGGTTTGGCTAAGTCCTCAAATAAGAACATCATTCAGAGTATCAGAAAGTTGCTCAAGCATAACAAGAGATAATGGGATTGAATGCTGAAATATGCATTGTGGGCTGATAGGATAACAGTCAAACAAGCAATTGGAACTTCTCCCTTCCAGTTAGTTTATGGTACAGATGCAGTTTTTCGTGTTCAATTGGGAATCCTAGTGATGAAGTTTCTTCAGAATTTCCAGGAAGAACCAAATGATATGCAGAGAAGGATTTATGAGATGATAGAGTTGCAGCAGAACAGGGAAAAGGTAAAAGAAAGGGCACAGCTGTACAGATTGAAGATCAAAAGCAGGTTTGACAGGAACATCAAAGAAAACACTTTCTCAGTTGGTGATATGGTTTTGAGGTGGGATGCAAGGAAAGAGAAAAAAGGGAAGCATGGTAAATTTGACAATCTCTGGTTTGGCCCTTTCCTAGTGTCTAAGGTTCTGGAAAATAACACTTGTTTCCTGCAGTCTTTGGAAGGTGAGGAATTGTCAAGTCCAATCAATGGATGATTCCTCAAGCATTTTACAGTCTTTGAGGAGATTTTCACTTTTCATTGTATATACCGGTGTGAGTGAAGCATAATAAGGACTCCATAACCCAATGGAAATTTTTGCAGACTAGTAGGTAGCAGAAAAGAAGGCACTGGTCTACAGGTTCTTGAAGCCTCACAGGGAGGACGTCATCCCGCAGCTGGAGCCAGATGTTAAGTCATGAACTTGTTTTCTTTAGTTTTATATTTTTCTTGTGATTTTTTTACTTTAAGTTTGCTCATTTGCTTACTTTATAAAAATTTTGGTTTTAAGTGAAATTTTGATTTTTCCTTTAGGTTTTCATTAGGTTTGTTCTTCTTATGGTTTTCAAGGGTTCTATAGGACATTATGTGGATTAATTGGTTCACAAATAGCACCATGATCAAAGTTTAACATTAAAACCTCATTCAAAATAGAATTAATGATTAAAAAAGCACCAAATTTGATTTTAAAATATTCTTGTAGTGCAACGACTAAATTTTTACACTACGGCCCTACAAGAATATCGCGGGCTCTAAAATTGCCAATTTTTAAGCCAAATTCTCTCATGATTTCGATCTCTGGATGACTGATCACATGTGTAAAGGGTTTTGATACGTGTTTCATCAAAAATGATCATGCAAATAGGTGTGGTCTGTGACGTGAAGGAGATCGTGGTGATCAGCAGTTAAAGTTGGGCGAATGATGACAGATCGAGGAACGAGCCTAGATTGATGGGAAATAAGTTCTCCACATATGCATTACAAGGCTGGAGGCGAAGTGGAGCGAAGACATCTGCTTGAAATATGGAATTTGCAGTTACAGAGGAGATTTAGGGTTTTCTTGTCGCACCAGTTGGAAGTAAATTGAAGACCTGCAGACACCTGGACAGTTAAATTTGATGGTCAAATAGTCCAAAGATTGATTTTAAACGTCTGCAACAGGCCGAGAGTGAGGTATTCCGCGTAAACTTGGTCGTGGATGCTAAATTGGGGTTTTTTTTCATTAAGGCTAGTTATGTTAAAAATGATTAAAGAAAGCCTTAATTCATGTTGTTAACAAGCTCTCAACGATCAGATAGTAGTCTTAAATGTTTTATATGCTTTTTCAAGTGATAAGTTGAAAAACAACTATTACATTGAACAATTTCCCTGTCAAGACCAGCAAGTATGGTAGGTTGAAGGTATGTATTGTTTATGGGGACCAGAGTTCACAGATTTGCTTGTTACCTGTAATCAATGCAATGAGTTAGCTGAGCATGTCAATTGCATGCAAACCTTATCTGATTGGTTTTGTGCTGAATGTAAGTTGAAGTAGAAAGTTAGCACTCATAATATTGCTCTCATATCACCTCATCCCTTGTGTCAAACAATCACATTCTGAATTTAAGAATCAAGCAGTTGAAAGTTCTAATGCAGAATCCCTATGGCAAAAAGATAACTCATTAAGTGGTATTAAAAGGAGCCAAGGGTTCTATTTGTGCATAAACACAACACACAGATGTTTCCATGAATTCTAAATATGGTCTGGCATCGAAATGAACATTTTGGATGTTAGTTAATTTCAGCAAGAGCTTTGTGAAAGGAGTTTTGGCACTCTGTTGACCTAAATTACCCAATATTAGTGTAAAACATTTCCTGCATTTGAAATAGAACAGATTGTAAAAAACTCTGAGAGCTTGAGAAAGAAAGGGCTGTTAGTTCATTAACAGGGTTTTATAAAGCATACAAAAACTGCATTCATCCATTGGAAAACAAATGAAGAAAAGTGGGAAGAACAACAGAGCTGAGCCTACTGAGGTAAATTGGATTTACAATTTTCCAGGTTGTGCATAGCTCTTCCAAAATGCTGGATAGTTGGATTTCTTCAAGAAGATTGATGGCTATAACACCGAGGTTTCTCATAGATTTTCCCAATGTTATAACCAAGACATGGTATCATTTGATACCCTGAAGTTTAAGTTGACTATGGAGTTGGTGGCTGAAGCAATAGGAGTCAGAAATGAAAGAGAGTTGTGGTTCAAAAAGCTGCCTTTTACCTTCAATGCCCAAAGGTACCTTTTACCTAGCATTATTCGAGACTGGAGCAAAGGAGTGCTCATCCAGAATTTCAGAGCAGAATTGGTGGAGCCCATCAAAGTCCTACAAAGCTACATCACCTATGAAGGGAGGTATGCTTTTGTATTCAAATATCATTTTAGGTTCTTACAGCACTTGGCTGGTGAATCAAGGATGAGTCTCCCCTTCTTCTTGTTGAAGAGTTTGTAGAAGATGTCAAGCAGGATTAAAGAGCATCATAATCACACTTCACAGTCCATTTTCCATCATGGATTGATCAAGCTCATTATTAGCACTGCTCTACAAAGAGAAGGAAAGACATGGGACTATTTCCTCTTTTGGTCTGGGTTCCAGATTAAGCAGGAAGAACAATATACCAAAAATCATGTGGACAAAGGACAAACCCTAATTAGAAAATTAGGGGAAAAAGTCAAGTCTGAAGATAAAAAAGGTGTCAAGATTGAGGAAGTGACAGAACCTTCAAAGGGAGATGTTGAATCTAAGCAGCCTTCAATTGACAGTAAGGGAAAAGGTTTGCTGGTTATTGAAAAAGAAACTCATCCTGTGCGAATTACAGCACCAACAGAGGCACTTATGGATGAAAAAGTTGTTGTCACAGAGAAGGTTGCAGTAAAGGAAGAAGATGCTAAGGTACAACAAAGAAGCCCAATCACTATTTTATCTGAAGATGAAGGATATTTTCTAGAAGGAGATGAGTTGACAGTCCATGTTGAGTCTAGGGTTGACACACACAGAGAATGCTACAGTCAGCAGGATAAAACAAAAAGGTCAAAGAAAAAGAAGACCAAGGTTAAAGCTATGGAGTTAGCCACAGTTAGACATCAAGGAAAAACTTTCAAGATGGTGAAATACCTTGCCCCAGGTTGGAGACCTGAAACCATATCAAAGAATAAAATAAGGCTGAATATGAAAAAGCCTTTAAACCCTAAATTAAACACAACAGAGGTTACTATGATCGATACCTCTTCTTCAAAGGAAAACCTAGAATCTAGCAAAGGTAAAAGTAGAGGAAAGAAACCTTTGAAGACAGTAGAAGAGTCCAGCCTCACCCAAACTAAACTATCAGCTGTGTTTCTGGAATTAAGAGATGAAATGTTGAAGGAGAAACAGAAAGAAGAAGTGGATGCCTCTTATTCAGAAAATAAGTTACTAATGGACGAAAATGCGCCTGATGAAACAGACAATCAAGAAATTCCAAGTGTTCCTGGTGTTTCTACAAATTTGCTGCAGGAGGATGAAGACATTTTCATAAATTTAAATATCCCATGGCTTCCTAGTGAGATACAGGATACCACAACAGGGAAGGATTTTGACTCAGAAAAGGAGAATATGTAAAAAACCATGGCAAACAATATAAGCATCAAATGGATTACATGCAGGAAGTAAATGATGGTTTGATCCTATCAAATAGAAGACTCGTGGAGGACTTACAAGAAGTAAATGATCATTACCAAGAGCTTACTGCAGTCTCCAAGGAGGCCCTAAAAAGGAAGAGAAACACAGATTTACAATGTGTAGAATTGAAGCAGACTATCAGAGGCTTACAGCAGTAGAATGAAGAGCTTACAAGAAGGTTAGCAGATATGGAAGCTGAACAAAAGAGAGCCAGGAAGAAGGCCCAAGATTTGGATGGAATATCCTTATTGGCAGAAGCTGCTAAAGACCTTTAAGTATTATTAGTTAGGCAGTTACTTGTTATGTTTTTTTTGAGAAATACTTTATTTTGTAAATTGTAATTTTGACATTATCCCATCGATGAGTAGGTTAAAAACAGTTAGGGTTTAAACCCTAACTAAATTTTTGTAAAATAGTATTTAGGAAGAGGAGAAAGAGAACAAAGGGTTCGATTTTTGGTTGGCTTAAGGAGGTCTTTGACTTGTTTATGAGCTAAGTACTTAACTCTCATGTTTATTTGATGAATAGAATTATGAAATATATGATCCATATTACCCTTCAGTCTGTGTTTTGGCTTCATTTTTAGCTTGTTTAGCTACATGATTAATAAATTCATTGCTGGTTTATGGTTTCTTTTCCTGTAATGCTTGTCAGTTGTGAATGAACTTCAAGGTTATATTCTGTTGGTACATGGTTATTATATTATGCATCTCTGTTCTTATTTATTTATGATTTAGTTCCTTCTTGGCTTATGAATGTATTCCCTTCAGTCACCAAACTTTATAACCAGGCAAACCTTTCAAAAAACCCTAAACCCTAGTTTTACTTGATTGAATATTTGAGATTGTGTTGGCTTGTTTCTTTGTGGCCTGGAAACAATTTATGGCACAAACAGAGAGTTTGCAATGAAGCTTCAAACTCTTGATTTCCAGTCTTGGCCTGCAGCATTATAAACAAGGAATTCCCAAATTAAGTTTTCATTAAGCTTGTCACATTGAATACTGACATGTTAGAGAACTTCAGATGACTTTGGTGAAGAAAACTAACTCATATAAAACTCACCAGCCATCTTGGAGATTCTGGGATGAAAAAGAGTCCAAGCATCAAGAAGGTACAAGGGGCAATACCTACGCTTTGGGTAACAATATGAATGACGATTTCTCAAAAGAATCTAAAGATAGGAAAATGAACCGACTCTGGAAAATTATACTTACTAATCCTACATACCAGCGATTTCCAAATGCCTCCAGTCAAGGAATAGCCCACATGAATATGCCAGCATAATACCAACTGTGACAGTGAACTGTTTTAAAAAGACAACAATTAGTCAGTAATGATTCACAATTTTGTTTCAATGATTCTTCATATAATGAATTAGTCTTGCTATTCAATATCACGTGTGACCGTGCCAAGGCTTCCTCACAAGTGCTTGGGATCTATTTCAGCGATGTACACCAGTACCTAAAGTGATTATGTCACACCTTGTCTATCAGATTCCTATCATACCAATAATTTTGACTTGACAAAAGCATAAATACGTGCATGATACATACATAGAGACATAACACCCATCCCTCCCTCCCATATACATGTAGTGACCAAAAATTAATAACCTTCAATAATTTGGATTGTTTCAAAGGAAGGTATCAACTTACAGTAAATGAGATGACTCCCACTCCAAAACCTATTCGCAATTGAAGAGAAAAACTACTGTAGCTCTGAGCCTCCTCCCAAGAGCCATAGGAGCTAACTATTTGTGTAAAAAAATATGCCTAATAGAGAACAGACTGACATTCAATTATCCAAGAGTCGAAGTCGGAATTTGAAGACTTTACTACATAAAAAGATCCAGACCAAATAAAAAATACATTAAAAAACTCATACCACATAAAAACACATTAATGAAGCAAGCTACTTTAGATAGTATGCATAATTTTTTTCAAGATCGAGTTAGAGTTTACAACCAGTCAATCAAACAATTCTCCAATACAAAAAGTGACAATGAGCTTGCTCAATTGGAACTACAACTAAAATCACAGGATATCTAAATACAATAAAAATATATATTTGAAGACTTTACTACATAAAAAGATCCAGACCACATAAAAAAACATTAAAAAACTCATATGAAGGCTATGTTAATTAGTTTTACATCGTTTACGTCTAGTCCCCCATTCTATAGTAAACCCTTTACTGTCTCCCATTTTACCAAGTGGAATTTTTAATCAGTGAACTTACTACCTCCTTGCCATTAAAAGTTTTTTATTTATTTGCTTATCTGATTCCTAATATTGATTGGAACTAACATGGTTGAGCACTGAAATACAAAAAGAGATGAGAAAATAGAATTGTTTGAGACAACAAGATGGATTTAACCAACTCACTTCCCCATCCTAATATTAGACTTAATATTCTGGATGGCATGAACTCAATGTATTGCTTTGGACTATTTTAATGAAAGGTAAGTTCCCAGATACTTAATTAAGCTCCAAATCTGAGTTCCTGGAAAGCCAGCTATTCTACAGAACCTTTGTAGCAGAACAAGTGTTTGTTGTGAAGTTATCAAATATATAACAATGATCGTTTCCTCCCTAAGAGATCAATTATTGATCTACATAATGAGGCCAGTTCTTCAATATAAATTCCAAGGGCATAAAATACTAATCAATAGATAGTTTGAAAAATAACTCTAGATATTACAAAATAAGAGAATGCATCTATTGCACTTTGAAAATATGGAAATATACATACATGATGACATGAGATGTAACTTAAAACACATACCATAGTTTAATAGAGAGAAAAAAAATTGAAGGTTGTAAGTGTATCAAATTACAAGGTTACACGAGTTAAACCATTGTACGACATACCTGAATGCTAATCATTTTCTCTCCATAAACACTTTCTCCTGCAACCATATTCTTGGTGACAAGAGCATCCTCCTTTGCCTTGGCAATGAAAAAAAACACATTAATGAAGCTAGCTACTTCAAATAGTATGCATAATTATTTTGAGGATTGAGTTAGAGTTTACAACCAGTCAATCAAACAATTATCCAATAGGAAAAAAAGTCACGCAAAAAATTTACAAGAACAATAGGGATTCTGCATTCCATGATATGTACAAGCTCGTGTGAAAACCAATCAAGTTAGCGTTTACAACCAGTGAATCAGACAATTCTCCATAATGATTAGACAGTACAAGCTCATGTGAAAGCCAAATACTGAAATGAAATAAACAGACAACAAGCAAAAGTATCGAGTTTTTTTCATTTTTTGTAAGAGAATCCCTTTACCATCAAAGCAAAATCATAAATCCCAAAACACCTCTTAAAAAGAAGTAATAAGAAACATTTGGTAAAATTAAAATACTCTTAATGGATATTCCTTCTACTATTTTCCTAACCCTAATGGCTGAATATTGGGGGCACTAAAGTAAAATGATCAAATCAAAGCAATAGAATGTGTTATGTTTGGATTAAAGAAGGAAAAGATCAAACCCTTTAACCATTGACCTGAAAAACATGCATTACAGTGCTAGTAAAATGGACAACATGGCTTTGTAAAGACATTTTGGAAAGGAATATTGCAGGTCACCAGACCATGATTTGATGCAAGAAATACAACAATTTGTTGATATTGGATGATTCAAAACACTAGTGTGGAGTCTGCACTGCAACAAGACTATAATGGAAATGGCATCAACCCTAACCAGTAACACTACCTCTAAACTTTGAATAAATATTCAGAGTAGGACATAGAAGGCCTCTTGATGACAAATGGTCCAATGGACAAACATTAGAGTTTCTAGGAACTGTCTAAGTCCTCGTATAGATAATGGGATTGCACAAGAAACTCCCACAAAGGACAATACTTGGCAGGCTGGCAACTTGTCCTCTGGAACTGGAAGCTAAAGAACATCCAACAAGTTTGTAGGATGATAAAATTTCCAATGGCTAGTTCTTTATACAGGTGAAATGGATTGAAGTGAAGAAAAGGAATGTAAAGAAAAGCAGCACTATTGAAGAAAAACTAAAGAGGCCCTCCGGTTGTAGAAGTTTTGAGTGTTTGGGATGCAGGGTTCGCATGCATTAAAAGGGCATAATATGGCCCTCCGGTTGTAGAAGTTTTGAGTGTTTGGGATGCAGGGTTCGCATGCAGTAAAAGGGCATAATATGGCCCAAAATATTTAGAGCACTCATTATGAGGCAATTTATCTTGGGGTTTAACACCTACAGATAATCTGTGCTACTTCTTGAAGAAAGATATGAATAGATAAGTTAAACCTCATAACACCAACAGCAGGAAAAGACTACTGACCTCATATCGTGGCTCATATCGAGAGAGGGATTCTATTGAGCGATAGCAAGCCTCTCTCTTCCTATCTCTTAGCCACCATGAAGAGACACCACCACACTTTTGTTGTACCTAATTGATCAACGAATGAGGCAATTTATAAAAACAATTCAACCTGGGTTGTTCACTCTTTTAGGATGTGTACACCTTGTACGCACTTCAATCCACTTCTAGTTAATGACGTAAAAGTGAACATCCCCCATTACCAAACGTAAACATGAAGATCCAATCTCTATTTGTCATCAATAATCAGAGATCCCTAGAAACAACATAAATTTATTATAGATGATCTATAATCTAGACCAATTTATGTAATAAGCTTTAGTTTGCATTCTAAAACAAATGCATCTAAATTTAGAGTAAAATTTGAAACAAATGGGAGCACGTCCATGTTTTTAGGGAAATTGAAAATTGGTTCAACACATACGATTCCAAGAATATGGTTGTAAGCCAAGCCATCATAGCAAGCATTGATAATACTAATGAAGAGTTGGGATGTTTTGCTTGTGGAATATCAATGCATTGGTTAGCTTGAAATGGGAGAGACCAGTGCATTGTTGGATCTCAGAGACAGCAGAGTAAAAACCCACATGAAAAAAAAATTGGAAGTCTAGATCATGAAGATAAAGGTGCCAATAAGCATGATTTCCCAAAGGGTTCCCCATAATCAGTAAGCATAGATGAATGTATCATAACTAATAGTAAGATCGAACCAACAACTTAGTTAAATATAAATTCCTCTCTATAAAATGAAAATTAAGTAAGATGGGTTACCAATTTTCATGAGGATATGGATAGTCCTGACGAGGAATGATTGGTTGTACGAAGATAGAGCCCTCTGCAACTCTTTGTCATCGATGAATCTGCTCCCATCTTGATCACACATATGAAAAGAACTTATGATTTATGTATCTGTGCCTGGTGCAAATGTTGGTTGTGTAGGAGGGTAACACTAAGGTTGTGGACCTCCAGACCCACCATTATCTGAATTTATTTCATACCAACACTAATATAAATCAAGCTGAGGATTACAAGACAATCTACCAAGCTAGGAAAATGTTTTGAATTAGGAGAGAAATGAAATTACCCTTCTCTATTTCTCTATTCACAAAATGCACAGAATGATACACATTCATACCCCCAAAGCACAAGCAGCCAAATGACATCCTATGAGAAACTGTGACAATAATATTTAAATAATCATCAACAAATGGACTCTATAAACAGCCAAACGATAACAAACGGACGAAAATTTGTGGAAAAACACCCAAATAATCAAAAGCTATTGGAGTCTACTAACATAAATATTCAAAAGGCTCTGCAAAAAGAATCTATTGTGCTGAGATCATGATTGCTAGATAAAAGCTCCACCTAGGCCAGAGGTAAACACTAAAGTTATGAAGAAAGAATGAAGGAGAAATTACCAGATGCACAATGTACTAATAGAACAAATGTCATGACCCTATGATTGCACTGCTTATATTCATCATCGCTGAAAGGGGTTTGATTACAAGAAAGATCCAAGGCTTCGGCTTCATTATATCCCCTTGTTCTCTGCGCAATAAAATCCCTACATTCCCCTACATTCACAACATACAGATTTTTGCCCCTTACGAGCACAGTAATAGCCGTGGTGCCACTCATAGAATCATCAGAGCTGCTCATTAGTAGCCCGAAATGCAGAATGATAGGATGAGATGGCGTTTGTGGATAAAAGAGGCTCATACCTACATTCTAATGAGCATTGAAAAGGATGAGGTGCGGGAAACCTACAATCTAATGGGGGAATAGTTCTAACATATAATACAATGAAAGAATGGGATCATATATTTACATAAACAAAAGGATGTTGGCCAAGAAATCGATATGTGAGAAGGATACACTCATCAAAAGGGTGGAAAGAGAGATATTAAATGGCATATATTCCACGCTACTTGTTTCAATTACCAGCTTCTGCAAATCAAAGGAAAAGTCTATGCTTTGTTACAACATGTTCTAAGAATCATCACTAAGCAGCAGAAATCATTTTCAAAACAGGACTTGCTCCCATCCATTGATTTTCTGCAGCTCTTAAATTCCCAAGGCCTGCTATGCACAAAATAGTAATACTACTAAGGTTAGTTGTGGGGATATCACATATTTATATTCAATTTCCTAATACTTTATCCCTACTTTGCCTTGGTGGTTAATCTCATCATTGTTTCTTAAATTCACCTTAAATTAACAGTTAGTCAAGGTGGCACTAAGCAAAGTGACCTTCTCACTGTAATTGTTTAAAATCACATTCTACATACTGGTTCATTAAGGTAGATTTCCTTTGTATAAATTTACGCTGAAATAATTCAGAGACAAGAAATGCAAGACAAATATTTCAAAGACGATAAAAGGTAATGATTTTCTTATACCGAGAGGCTTGTACAATGATAGATAAAGGCGATGCAAACATGCTAATGAGGGAGAATACACTAAGAAATCCAACGAACATATTTCGCAGTGGTTGCTTCATAAACTCATACGTCACCAACATTATTGAAGTAAATATTACCATAACCAACAAAAGCACTGCTACCATTTTAACCTGCCATTTGAAAAAGACAAAATCAATTACACTGAACATTTTCTCAAAAATATATTTTTTCATGAGAGAATTTGTATTCTTACCACCACAATTGTCAAACCATGAACATCAGCAGAGCCTATCAAATACAGTTCATGTTGTACATGAATTTCTCAGTATAAATCCAACCATATATATATATATATATATGTTGTTCATGTGTGTTTGTGTGGGCAATGTATATCCCAGATATATAATATAATAAGAGCATATAAGCATAATTTTAGTACCGTAGGCTTACACTAGGGTACTAAAGTCTAACATACAATTAATTAGCCAGCATATCAAGCTACAGGAATATACAAATATGTTCAAGCAAATATAAAATAAACTTTCCACAAAACAAGAACTGATAGATATACCTGTGCTTCCTTTTGGGAATGTGCAATAAAGAGTGAGATGTATAATAGCTGAAAAAATGGCTCCCGTCCCATTAACAGTGGTCACCAGTATATTGTTTTTTGATACAAAAGGAAGGCCATTACATGTGCAAATCAAGCAATTCATGAGTGCAAAAATATAAGGGAGGCTTGAAAATTGCTCGGTAGACTTATTTCTTGTTATTCTGCTGAATGTAGGGCTGCAAATGACAATAGCCACAGATGTATTAATATTGATTTGAAATATTAAGATCAGAAGAACAAAAGAAATGTCAACGAGAGATTTGGGGTCAGTTCCTACAGTGTACCATGTTAAAAGTAGTAATCATAATGACACTTAGATTTATATAAAAGTCTATGGATAGTGACCCTGAAATGGGTGGTTGCTATTACAGGTGAAGTAGATATCAGAAGTGGAAACTTACATTGGGGACAAGAACAGCCCCAGAGTAAACAAGTTGCCTGCACCAAAAACAGAGAAGCTAATTTGTAATAAACAAAATATGAAGTAACTTATCTCATCAAACAAATAATCTACCTTCATGAGAAAACAAAAATGAAAGAATAACAGAATTCAATTTTGGAAGGAGAAATACTCCCAAATGCCTAAGGGCCATTTTGCACTGGCTGAAGCAACATATATTTTAGTAAAACAATTTTTATGCCATGTTAATATAAAGCGAGTCTCTACAATTTACTTGAATGTCATAATTTAGTTCAGTTTTGCACAAGTTACATGACTTACCTTTAAACATAAATCCTTAACTAACTCCCTTGCAAAGATACAAATTGATGGATCAATCAGTAGTCAAGCTTATCCCAGCTTATCTTTGATGAAATGGCCTCTTTCACATATGCAAGTTATGATGCAGATTGAAAATTTTGGAGCTATACTTCTTCTTCCTTCTTTATTTTTAACAATCAATTTGAATAACCATATCCTATAAATATATACTTTTACCTTTGAAGTTAATTTATTATTAACATGATAGAGATTTACACATTTACAAGAACCAGGCTTGGAAAAATATGGCCACTAAAAAGAAGAGTAGTTTGAGGTCTATGAAGCAGGATCACTTTATCTTAAACGTTGTGAAATGTATCACTCTTGATATTTCACTACATAACCAGACCATATAGCCCAACATGACATCTAATGATCGAAGGGAAGAGGGTTTTCTCCATTGGTGTCCTTTCTAATCTCTAAGCATTTCACTACTTACTGGAAATTCCTTCTGACACTGTAGCATTCCAACTTGGAAGTTCCCAATGCCTCTCCAAGTTTAAGCCATGGGATTTAATAGTGGCTTACAATCCACTTACAAGGGAAATCACTCTGGATAATGCTTGCACCATTTGTCTTATTGCAGTTTCTGGGATAAGGGGCATGGTGAGTTGATGCCATATTCATATGCCCAACAATCTGTTCAGGATTCCAAACTTCATTATGGAAACTAAATGAAGGGTTGTGCTCGTTGGAGGTCTTAACCCAATACCTGATTGTGAGGAGCTGACAGCCATGCACCAAATTTTCAAAATCAGTCCTCTCTTTGAGAAGGATTCACAGCTCGATAAGACTTGGCAAGGTTAATAGACTTGTCTGATAACTGATAATAAATTAATTGCTCTCTTAATGATGACTAAAGCTGAGTTGTGATAACTCCAATCATCATAAGTGTTCCATGGGATGTCATTTAGCCTTTTATTTTACTGAATTTGGATTAATTTGGAGTTTTAGTTTTCTCCAAAATAATCATTTTTTTAATAAAAATCATTTTTTAATAAAAATCATTTTTTTACTAAAAATCATTTTTTTACTAAAACTCATTTTTTTACTCAAAACTGTCTTTTTTGAGTAAAAAGGCATTATGTGTCTGATTGCTGATCTGAAAGATGGTTCTGACTGGCTGGCTGATCAAGAATGGTTTTTGGCTTAAGGTTAGAGCCATCAATCACTGAATTCGGAGTCCGGATCACGAACGGGTTTTTTCCATTTAATTTATGGAAAAATTAACCCAAAAAAAACTTAGGAAAAGTAATTAAAATTTTAAAATTTTAAAAATAATTTTTCACTGCTCAAAAAAGATTTTTTCGAAATTTTTTTGTGTCCAGATGACTTAGGGCATGACCATGATCTCTCTAAATAATGTCTAGTAGGCTTATAACACTCAGTTGGGCTCTAATAACCCCCCAAGGCCCAGAATTCAACATCAGGCATTCCAGCTTTGGAGGAAGCAGGAGAAAACCTCGTCAATTATACTCGGCTGAAGGCAAAGCATAATTTTTAGAGGCAAAAAACTCTGTGGAATACCCTATTTGCGATTCTACGTCTTAGGAGACCGAACCACTCAAAAATATCCTACTATCACATTTTATTACAAACCCCACGGGGCCATGGTCAAAATTATTCAAATAAAAAAGTGACTATCCAATATTGGCTAGACAAGTAGATGGATCAACTGATACACTGGAATCAGACTTTGAACAAGTCTGTCAACCGGCGGCTCCTCAAGTAACCCAAATTATGGTACAAAAAGTTGGATAACAGACTCCAGATCATTAAATAATAATAAATAATCATTAAATAACATATTTAATGAGAGGAGGCACCTTAACTAACTGGTTGAACTGATTGTAACCACCAGTTAGCAATTAGGTGCATTAATATCACTCAGATCACCCCTGGAGTGCTCCAGTTATCCTCCTTGACTATAGGAGAAGTCTAAGTTAGCCTCCTTGACTGTAGGTAGGCATGGGTGTGACTGGATGATGTCAATTAATGCTCCACTGATGTCAATTAATGTCAATTATACTTAGGATAGTGGTTTAACTAGGCCAATTTGACCAAAAAGAGTGTGTATGGTGGTAAATGTCTCCAACAAAAGGAGTCCCATGTGTGAAAGTTGAAGAAAGCCCTAAATGGGTTAAAGAAATATCCCCAAGCTTGGTATTCCATAATAGATATCTACCTTCAAAATATGGGTTTCTTGGATAGTGAAGCATACTCAAACTTGTACTTCCAAGTAGTGGAGAACCAACCCTTGATATTGGTTCTATATGTGGATTATCTATTTCTTGCCGAAGAGGAAATATTGATTGTTGAGTGTACGAGGGAGCTTACCTCATAGTTTGAGATGAAATACTTAGGTCTGATGAAATAATTCCTAGGCCTGGAGATTTGGAAGAGGAATGATGAGATATTTCTATCTCAAGGGAAGTACACTATGGACATATTACACAGATTTGGCATGGTGGATTGTAAATACATGATTACTCCAATGGTTTCCATCTTAAGGAAACTTCATCAGACTAAGACCAGATCTGATCCAGTAGAACTCACTCTATACATATAGTTGATTGGCTCGTTGATGTTACTGATACACTTGAGGATAGATGTTTTCTATGTAGTCAACATTTTGAGTCAGTTCATGGTAGTTCTGAGACACAGACACTGGGTTGCAGCAAAGCATGTTTTGAGGTACCTCCATGGTATCATTGTTCATGGAATCAAGTATGCTTCTAGTGGAGGGGCATTATTACTTGGTTTTACTGACTTTGATTGTGGTGGCAGTATTATTGATTGAAAGAGCACTTCTAGGTACTTTTTTAGCTTAGGTTATACTATGATGGTATAGTAGAAAGCAGGGCTCAGTTGCGTAGAGTACCACTGAAGCTGAGTACATTGTTTCTAGTACTACTTGCAGAGAATAAGTGTGGCTAAGAAATATATTTGGAGGATTGTTCGATGAAAACATTGAGCCTACAATGATTAGGTGTGACAACCAAAGTTTTATAAATATTTACAAAAATGCATTCTTTCATGACAAGTTGAAACACATAAAAATGAAGTATCGCCTCATTCGAGACATGGTACAGAAAGGAATTGCAAAAGTTGAGTACCTAGATACTGATGAGAAGATCGCATATGTTTTTAAAAATCATCTATCTGTGATGAAGTTCATATACTTCCAATATAATCTTGGTATGACAGAGAATGTCTACCTCACTGAGAGGAAGAGTTTATTGTACAACTTCAGGAATCATTCTCTGGACTTGTGAGTAATATCAATTTGGACTTGTGAGTCATATCAATTCATATGTATACTCATATGATTGAGGTGATGATGTTGTATTGTAAATATTGTGAGTAATATCAAGCCGAGTCTTGTCAGTAATATCAAGACTAGACTTGTGAGTAATATCAAGTATGTGAACTTGTGTGTAATATCAAGTTTGTCTTGTGAGTAATATCAAGATAGTAGACATGTGAGTAATATCAAGTCCTACAAATATCCTCATTGTTTTGAGGTGGCATCCTTTACGAGGTAAAGTGGTTATACTATGTGATTTATTACTGGTCATGGTCACCAAGTGCTATGAGTCTCTTTTAGGGATTAACTACGGCTAGAATGATATACTTTAGCATATTACTATATGAACCGGGGTAATATGTATGATCATCAATATGGAATAATTATTATGAGTATGATATGATAAGATTGATAAATAATTAATACACATATGGACCGTGCAGTATTTAATTAATGATAATGAGATAAAACATAGAGAAAGAGAGAAAATTCAAATTGCCTATGTATTCCTCAAGTGAAATCAAATTATGAAGGCCTTAGTCAAGCCTAAGTTGTAAATAAAGAATATGTAAGTTAAATAAGGAACATCTCGTTAATTAATCCAAATTATTTGTGCATGGGTGACACTGATAGTGAAGTAACAAAGGATTTTGATTAGTCTCCCAACATTCAATTGGAGATTAAGTTCATTTCAGTTAGTTCACATTCAGTTTAGTTAGTTCATATTCAATTCAGTCAGTTCACATTTAGTTCATTCAGTTCAATAAGATCACATTCAATTCAAATCATTTAGCATCTAGTTAAAGCTAATTAAAGGAGGTTGCATATCTTTTGTATGCAAGGGTAACTGAAGTATTAGATTGACACTCGATATTAGGAGAGTTCTAATGATTGCATGAGAGGAGTCCTATTTCATGCTACTCTTAGTGAATACACCATGTATGACCTCAATGTTCTTATTGAACCTCCAATTCGCCCCCATCCGTTTACTAGGTTGTTTTGGCTTGTTGTTAATATGAAAGGCATATGGCAAGTTCAATACAATTAGCATTCAGTTATTTTTATAGGGTTGCTTTGTACCTCTCTCCTATACTGTTGTGGTGACATATCTTATCAAGCAATCTACTGATGTGTTGTAAATCATTCTCTGCAAATATATCTATCATAATCAAATAATTGCTAAGTTTTTCATCCTCCGTATTTAGAGGGTTTTCTCAGGGTATATATTGTCTCTTGTTCTGATTGTTTTATGTCGATGATTTATTCTTGAAAATTCATATATTGCTCATATAAATAATGATATATGGCTGACATAAAGATTCATAGATGTCTAATATAAAGTTTATTATATGGCTGATATAAATTTTCTTATGTGGCTGATTTAAAGTTTCTTAAAGTGTTGAAATTGTCTCATTAAATTTTTAAAGTTCAAGCAACATCAATTATTCTCAAACATTAACAATTTGAATGATACGTGTGTTGTTCTGATTCCAAGAAGTATATACCTAAGACCTTCAATGACTACAATACTATTTCTTTATGTAAATTGATTTACAAAGTTATCACGAAGGTCATTTCCAACAGAATCAAGACTATATTGGAGAAGTGTATATCATAGGAGAAGTTCGGATTCTTATCTAATAGACAGATCCTTGATGTCATGGGAGTAGCACAAGATGTATTCACTCCATTAAGACAAAGAATATTAATTATTTCATCCTAAAAATGAATATGATAAAACAATATGATCAGGATGATTGGACGTTTTTTATATTCATCTTGATTCAAATTGGTCTCCCCTATGAGGTCACTAAATGGATTATGGCGTCTATTACTTCAACAAATTTCACCATTTTGGTAAATAGTTCTCTTTCTTTTCTTAGCAGTGGCATAGGAATTCGTCAAGGATATCCATTATCTCCACTTTTATCCCTTCTGACCATTGAGGGTTTAATTAGACTTATAATTGCAGGAAAAAAGAGAAACTTTTTCAAGTTATCAATATCTCATAAACTCTTTCTATATCAGATATTTTCTTTGTTGATAATGTACTCATATTTGGAAAAGGATTGGTGAATGATTGAAATTATCTTCAGGATATTATCAACATTTTTTGCTCAGCAGCTAGAATGGAGATAATCCCATTGTTGCAGCTGCAACAATTTCCCTAAATTCTAAAAAATTTCGAGACCCTCCTTTTAATTTTGTTTTGCTCAGCTTGTTTGGGTTTGCTTGATTTTACTGATGATTGGTCAAGGAATATCTTTATGCCAAGGTTGTTTTACAACTTACATTGATTTCTTACCCTGCTATCGGAAGCTGTTGAGGCTATGAATCGAAACTACAGTTAACTACGCGCCCACCGTTGCAGAGATGCAGTGGAATGACGATCCAATACAAGGTGTACTTGCCTCCAATGCGCTTTATTTTATTTTATTATCGATGGCCTTATTGGAATACCATCGGAACTCTTTGTCTCTATAGCTTCCATCGTTGCGGATGACATATTGTGAGCACCATGATGGTTTTTTTGATCTTTTCTGATTCCCATAAGTTTTGATTCGCAAGACCTTAGTCTTTTTAGCCTCTGTCGTTGCGGCTCTAGAAGGGACTTTTATTCGGATTTAGTTTGGTTTATGTTTGCCGCTTTGCCTATTTTTTCACTTAAGTCATGGTCTATGAAACTCGTTTTTTTTACGATTTCCGCCGTTGCGGCGTTCCAACCAACTATTGGTCCGAGGTTTTAGTCTAGTTGAGCTCTGACGCGGAGTTATTTTCTATTTTTCTCGCTGATGCTTCAATTGGCACTGTGGAACTCGCAGTTGTTTCACTTTCCACCATTGCGAAGATGCAGCTGACCTGATCACTGATCCCTTAATCACTCTATCACATGATAGTCATGTTTTCCCGCCGAGTGTTTGTTTTTACCAGGATGTATATATTGGGGGTCTGGGGCATATTTTCTATTATTTTACCTGCAAACCCGTGCATGAGCTGTCATTATTGTTTCGAATGGGACATTGTACTTGCTGTCGGTATCTCATTCGTAGGTGGTGCCGCCGTGGAAGTTTGCGGATTCTTCTTGTCAGCTGCACAGCTCCTTGCCAGGTAGGCCATTCTTCTCGTTTCTACCCTTTCTTTCGAATTGTTGAACTAGGGTTGTCGTCCTTGGTTAGTTTCCACCTCCATGGTTAATGAACACCTAGGTTTACGATTTTTTTAGCATATATCTAGTTCATCCTCGACAGTATGGTCGTCCAGTGGGGGGTTTTTGTTTTCTTAATGATTAATTTCGATGCCGTTATGAGTTTGCGAACCTTACCCAGCTGTTTGGGAAATGGTGCAGACGAGCGTTACGTTGTCTGCACCAGTTCCCTCCAGTTTGTGTATGGTCGTCCGGGGGGGGTGGTTTCCTATTCGTTTGCAGAAGAGGGCATTTTTCCTGTTTGATTCAAAGTGCCAAAAGTTTTGGTTTTCCAGTCTTTTGGGTCGCTCGCATTTTTTTTGGGGACTAGGGTCACGGTTTTGAAGTGCACCTCATTTTGAATGAGATTGGGAATAGGATGATTTATTTTGGAATCATAGCGCCGAGGGTGTAGTTTTGAGACTATTTTCCTTGACCGAGGGGAAATTCTTCATTGTTAACAAAGCCACGATGTATTTGGTTGATCACTCCAATTTTTAGTCATAGGCAGGATTTAGTTTTTTGCAGATTTGTTTTTGTGCAGGAATACTTGGTAGTTAAATATGTTTATGTATTTTACCTAGATTCCATCATGACTAGCATGACCGAGGTAAATGCTCATGTAGTTTGTCTTCATTCTTTGAATATTGGGTGAATGGCTCAACCGAACCTAAAAGTTTTTTGTGTATGATAGAGTAATCTTTCCGAGTACGAGATGTCTAAAAGGAAGAAAAAGAAAGCCCCTATGGTGGAAGAGGAACCTGAGGTAGAAGTTGTCATAAGGGTTGAGTATACTTACGAAGATACTAGATGCACAACATGAGTGGAGCCTGAATACAAGTGGGGGGGAATTTACAGGCTGATATCACACCATGAAGTACCTAACATTGGTTTTGAAGAAGAAACCATAAATGCAAATATTGAGAGATCGGCTTTAATGAAGATTGCTACCAGACCTAAGCTTTTTCCATGCTCAGAGGTAATTGGATGGATTCTGCCCAGGGCAAACGTAACTACCATGATTTTGGCCAACACTGACAAACAGGGTTATGTTGCTTATAGCCCTAGTTATGTATCATTAGCCTAACACTTACCAGAAGCCCAGGTTTACTTGACTGACGATTGGTTAAAGGAGATTAATCTCGACCTAATTGAGAGATTGAAAAAAATGCTAGTACCTGGGAAGAGTTTCAGAACTAGACCAGCAGGGGAATATGACACAGCCACCTCAAGGACCCCTTATAGGTTCATTGCCTTAATGCTAAATAGAATCTTCGGGAGAGCCCATGGTGAAAGTTTTAAGTTGGGGTGGGTTCCTATCATTTTCTTTGTTGGCACCCAAGGGACTGTGTTCAATTGGGCGAACATTGTATCAAACAGTCTCTCGGTTTGCATTGCTTCAGCCTTGGGAGGGGTGTCCCAGAAAAAAACAGAGTTTTACATGAGCTCCATACTGATTGATTGCATATTGTGCAACCAGCCATTCCCAAACTTGAGGTGTACTTGGGACCAAGATAGAACACCGATATACTCAGCCTACAAGCCACTGTGGGTGCATAAGTACTACAATCACTACAGAGAAGTGTGTGAACACTTCATTATGCCGTTATATACAATGATTTTCTTAAAAATATACAATTGCATGTCTGAAGAAGCGTTGCACGTCATTGAAGAGTATGCTAATTATTACTTAACCGAGGACAAACTATATATTAGAATGTATGGCTGCTCTACAGCACCTTCACTACTTCCAAAATACGCCACTGATTATGTGGTACACAAGGAGGTAGTCAGGCAGGTCTTCTTGGATGGCATAGGGAGTTTTTTATTTCAGCATAAGAAGACTACTTATCCTCCCATACCATTCAGATTGGGAAGTTATAAGTTCTCAAGAGTTAAGAAAGAGGATGACTTTGTAGAAGAATTAGAGAAATTTCATTTTGGAGAAATAAACTTTCATAGGAATGATTCCTGGAATAAAGTGGCAGAACACTGCAGGGAAGCAAATGTACATTTTGAGTATACAAGCCATTGGGATAAAGATGAATCAATTTTCTGAAATGCAAAAAACATAACTGCATTAAAAAGAAAATTCAAGAAGAAGATCACTACTAAAGGTGAGAAAGGACAAGATGAGCAAAAGAAAGCAAAGGAAGAGGAGGCTAGGAAAAGAGATGAATATGCTAAGAGACTAGCACAGGAGCCCGAAAGTTGGCTTAGAAGTGAGGAGGAAGAAAAGAGGAAGCTGAACAAGAAGCAACTAGAATTGCAAAAGAAGCTGCCAGAAGTGAAGAAGAAGAAAGGAAAATGAAAATGGATGAGGAACTCAAGAAGAAGGAAGCAGAAAGACTAAAACTAACAGGGTCTATGACAGAGCAATAAGCTTCCGATCATGTAGATATTCAGGTTCAGGATCTGGGTAATCCTGATTCTCAAGACCATGGGGCAACTGCTAGCAGCACCTTAGGACAGGTTGTTGTTTCTAGCCTAATACTGATCCCTTTCGAACAAAAGAAAGGGGAATAAGTTCCAAACTTTAATACTATTTTTTATGACAAGGAAACGAAAAGAATTATGAAGAGGACCGAGAGGAAATTCGAGACTGGGGGGTAGTTAGGGAAAATGATAAATGATACAACCATGGTGCATGGAACCGACAAGGACCCAAGATTCACTATCCGAGCTGGAGCAGCATTGATCCATGCCTCTGAGGACAATGTGGATCGAATAATGACTGACCTTGAACAGTCAAGGAAATCTGCTGCCCAACTAAAAGATATGTTATGAAGGGAGAGAGAGGAAAGTAATAAATTGAAAAGGAAGTTTGAAGACATGCAACACGAAATAAATTCTTCAAAAGTAGAACTCTAGTTCCTCCAAGTAGAGAAGAGGTCTTTGGAGGTTTCCTAGGAAAGTCTAGTAAAATTGCAGCAGGAATATCAGGGGCTAATGACAGAAAAGGATGGGTTGAAAACGGTCTGTGAAGGTCTTCATATAGAAAAGAATCAGCTGCTAAGTAAGATAGGGGAGTTGGATTTACAAAAGACTACCTTGGAGGTCTCAGAGAGATAATCTTAGGTGCAAGCAACAGGGATTAAAGAATAGGTTGCTTCATTAGCAATAGCTTTGGAAGAAGCCAGGGAACAGCAAGACAGCATTCAGCCTTTCAAGGAACATGTTTTAGCACAAAGAAGCAAATCGGATAAGCTGGAAGTATCCATAGAAGAAGAGAGGTGCAAGGTTTTTCAGGTAGATAGTAGACTAGAAGAAATTTTGGAAACTTATTCATATTTCGTGGACAGATCACGGGACATTTTAGAAGTCCTGATGGGAATAATAGCAAGATTAGATGCCAATGAGGAGATCCCTGCAGACCTACCGGAAAAGGATCAACAAGGCCTGAAACAAGACTATGAATTATTAGAATTTGCCGTAAGCACAGCTGAGGAATTTAAGAAGGTTGTAAAGAAGACAAATGGAGCTTGTACATATTTCTGTAGGAGACTTTTGATCACTTACAACCATTGCTAGGTTGCTGCTGAACAAAGAATGGACACATTTCCAAACCATGACCTATTTATAGAGATGTTGCAGAATAGATATCAGGAGGATGAACAAAGAAGTCAATAGATCAAGGCCCTAGACGAGCAGATCTTGAGAAATGAGGTAGCTCATTCAGCGGTCAGTGTACAGTTGCTAGAAGATCAACTATGCTTGAGGTTAGCCAGGATATAAGTAATAAGAAATCAGGCTGCTAAATTTGAAATCAATATTCATTTTCTCGAACCTTCTAAGTTTGAAAACATTGCCTCAGAAGCTTTAGCATGGAATAAGTTCTTGAACAATCAAGCGGGGCCCTCCACCTAAGTGCTTTATTAGTTTGTTTTATTGTAATATCTTGTAAATTATATAAGCACTTAATGTGAGAAAATTGTGGGAGGTGAAGCGTTGGAGAAGACCAAGAGTCATTTGTGGGCAGCCCAACAATTTTGCTTTTGTATAAATATAGGAGAATTAGATAGAAGAAAGGGGCTTTTTCCCATTGAGACTTATGAACTACTTGTTGTAAGAGGAACTATTTCGTTTTGCAATAATAAAATTACAATTTTGACTATTGGAGAAAGTACTGTGTGGAATTTTCAAATGTGATGAAATGAACAATGTTGATGGGGAACTATTTCGTTTTCAGCTGTGTTTCATTAACTGTGAGATCGTTCTAACTTTCTGAACCTATGTTCTTGTATGAATGTTCTCTAGTTTATTTTGTGATAATTTCCACTATGAGTAATGAATGTTTTAATAGACGACGAGCTATCTTGTTGTGTAGATCTTTTTTCATGTTTATATGTTTTGATTCTAAGAATAGCTATCTGTGATTTATCTTAACATATGAGTAGTAATACATTGCTCATTAATTGATAATCTTGCTCCCTAGGGACATCTTAGTAAATCTTGTTCTTTTTAGTTGTGTGTGATTTAGATACAAGAGAGTCTAAGACGAGAGGTAAGAACCTGTGCATCACATTGTGACCACTCCTCGTATTCTTTATCAATCTGCATCTTAGATAGGCACTTGCATATCATACTTAAAGTAAAAAATACAAAAATATACACGGTGGATCGGGCCGCAACCAGTAAAACCTTTGTTTTTGTTACTTGACCTATGGTAGCCGGACCACAAACCGGATGGATTCCACATTCCAAACAGTCACGGGCTAGTTGGGAACGTTGACTGGGGAGAATCCCTTTCTATTGTTTCCTTTGAATTTCCAGGCATCAACAGTTTCTGGCGCTAGAAGGAGGGCCACCAGTGCATGGCTATCCAGGGAAATCCTTTTCCTCAAAATTACTCCACCAGTGATAGTTTTGAGAGCATTTTATTTCCTGATCCAAATATCGAAGAGAATAGAGAACATCTGTATTCTGTAGACAATGAAGTTGTTAATAATCTAAGGGGACACACTAGAGCATATGTAAAGAGTATTGGAGGATTACCCACTATCCCTAATTTACCCCGGAGAGAATACAAGAAGAAAGATCATCCCATCTTGGAAGATTCAGTGTTGGTTGGATATTTGGAATAATTAGTAGAAGTAACATTACAGGAAGTTGTTCAACCTTTGAATCAAGTAGGCCCAAACACACCTTACTGTTCTCCTATGCATACTCCTATTCTCTCACCTCCTCACTCTCCACCCAAACTCATGGCAGGCGTTAATGCAAATCAGCCACTTAACCCACCAAATCCACCACCTTCTTGGAAATCCAGATAACCCCTGAACTTAACACCTCCGTTGCATGACTTACCTCAAGCTTTTGAGAAGATGCTGCCCAAGTTTGATCCAAATGAGAAGATGTTAGTAGATGACCATTTACAAAGTTTCTATTTGGAAATATAAGGATTAAGGGCTGGGGAACACGAGGATGTAGTTTGTAGACTTTTTCCACATACCTTTAAAGGAGCAGCAGCATCATGGTATTTTGGTTTGCCTGCAAACTCTATCCCAAACTGGGATACCTTTGAAAGGATTTTCAGAAGTAAATATGCAACCTAGAAGACACATGCAGTACTAATGAAAGGTTTAGGCGCTCTAAAAAAAGAAAGGAAGGAAAAGGTACATAATTTTACTCAAAGATTTTATGCTTACCTTAAGAAATTCTCTGTAACTGATAAGCCCTCTGACAAGGTTCTGATTGAGTATTATACCTCAGCTTTAGGTCCTAACTTGGCTATGTTTGCAAAAGCTCAGGTTAATCCTACGTTATCAGAGACTTATGAAGAAGCTGAAAGAGTAGAGGTTGAAAAGGAAACTATAGAAGATTATCCTGAGCAGTATAGAGAAAAACCTTCTGGGAAGAAAGCCTTATTGCTGTCTAAACCTAAAGAGGAGCAATCACATGATTTTGAGGGGATGTTAAAAATGATGCAAAAACTTTCCAACAGAATAATATATTGGGAGAAAGAAAAGGAAGCTCAGAAAGCATATAAGCCGTATTTCAAGAAAAGAGAGGATAACAACCAATCCAAACCTCCTCCATACAGTCTGGCATCAATGAATTTAACAGAAGTGGGGATGGATAACTTTTGCACTTTCCATCAACAACCCCATTCTAAAAAGAATTGTCCTCAATGGATAAATTCGATGACATTGGTGATGAATCAACTGTTGGATTCAAAATTAACTAAGGACAGTGATGAAGAAGAAAAGGGTGGTAAGACCTCAGGAAGACAAGAGAATGATACCATGTTTTTATGGCATTGTGTCTTGATTTTTGATACAGAAAGAAGTACTCTAAAACATGAGGGTATACCAGAAATTAAAATGACAACAAAAGGCTTGGATTTGGTGAGTTAAGATAATTCAATGCTCTTGAATATTAAGAAGTTGCAAGAGAATGTCAGGAAACAACCAAAGAACAATGTTGATGGTGAAGTACCTAAAATCACCATTATCAGCCAAGATCCGAAGCAAAATGACATGCCTATTAAGCCTATGGAGGACCAAGTAGGTAACGACAAGGAAAATATTAAAAAGCCTGAAGAACCAGAAGAAGAATTACCCATAGAAAACCAACCTGTGGAGGAAGATGTCGAAGCAATTGGAGAAGGGAAAACTAGGTTTAAAACCCCACCTTTCCTTTTGACTTTGGAAATTTTGAATCATAAGGTGCATAATTGTTTGGTAGACTCCGGATCATCAGTGAATGTTATGCCACTCACAATTTGCAAAAATATTAATGGACAACCAAAACCTACTACTTGGAAAGTTAATTAATTAGACAGAACTAATGTGAAAGTAGTGGGGGAAATGGAGAATGTTTTCATTCGTTTATCTACAAGTGAAAATATATGCCAATATATTGATATTGTGGTGGCAAACATACCTGATGGTTATGGACTTATTTTGAACCTAGACTGGTCCGCTAGGTTAAAGGGGTATTTTGCTTCAGATTGGTCAAATTTATGGCTTCCTCATAAAGGAATCATAAATCAGATCAAACTTTTAAGGGAACCCTACATGAAACACACTATCACTAAGTTGGAAGAAGAAAATGAATCAGAAAATTCTGTTTTGGGGAATTATCTAATTGAGCTTGAACTAAGACATCCTGCATCAGAAGAAGCCAACAATATAACAGACACTCAGCCCAATCTCCTTCAATGTTCACGGGCTGATGAGATTGATTGTAAAGTGGTAGATGTAGTTTTGGTTTCAAAAATAGCAGAATTAGATAATGGTTAGGTATTTCACATCTACAATCGCGCCTAGCCCCTTGACTTACAAGTTGATAGACCTATAGGGGTGGGCAAAGAACTGATTAGGTAGTGGCTTAGTTCTCAAAATTTTACTTTTTATTTTGGCTTTTATGGCTTTGTACATAAATAATTTGACGTAGTTTTCACTTTGATTTGCCGCTGTTGTTTCTAGTTATTTTTGTTTTGGTTTTGAATAAAAGAGGCAAACTGTTGGTTGCATGGAAAGCATCAGGGTTCTCGATTAACTGAAATATTTGGATAAGACTGTGTATTCTTGTTTGAACTGATAGAATCTCTTCTAGTAAGTAGTTGTCCTAAATGGCAATGAACTCATTGAAGCCTTGCTTAACCCTGAAAATAACTCAGAATCAAAAGGTCTGGAATACTATTTCAAGGCTCCATCCATTTCACATCTAAAAGGTCTTAGGGGGTGATAGTGAAGGACCCACGGAAAGGAAGCAAGGTAAAACAGTTTATTATATATAAATGACCCCATGCCGAGATTTAAAATCCTAGAGGCTAATAAGAGTAAAAACTCCTAAAAGAAGCAATACATATCAAAGCAAAGTATCAAAACACATGAATACAAAATTGCCAAAAGTTCTTTTCTGTCCGTGAGCTGAAAAGTAAATACATCTCTCACACAAAAGGACACTATGGATAGAAGAGCCTGAATAAAATTTAGAAAGAAAGGCATGTGGAGGACTCAAAAGAACAAAAGGCACAAAAGGGTGTAAAATGGCATGGGAATGTGGAACGAATGAATTTTTTTGTTTACCATATTTTATGATCCTATGGTGTCTAATCTGGAAACTACCCAAAGACAGAGGTAAAATAAAACTCATCTACTAAGCCTTAAAAGAGTTATCCGAACTTTGAGATTTTGGTGTTTCCATTTCCAAAATTGACTGTCATCAATGATTTAAATGCATGTGCTTGCCATTATAGGAATACAAGCATCTAGAAGAATTCAACCTATGAGTTTAATGACTAAACAATATTTTACTGAGAAAAGAGTTGATTCAAAAATATAGGGTTCACCAGGTAGTCGCCAATTGTTGCAGCTGCAACAATTTCCCTAAATTCTAAAAAATTTCGGGACCCTCTTTTTAATTTTTTTTTTGCTCAGCTTGTTTGGGTTTGCTTGATTTTACTGATGATTGGTCAAGGAATATCTTTATGCCAATGTTGTTTTATGACTTACATTGGTTTCTTACCCCGCTGTTGGAAGTTGTTGAGGCTATGAATTGGAACTGTAGTTAACTACCCGCCCGCCATTGCAGAGATGCAGTGGAATGACGATCCAATCCAAGGTGTACTTGCCTCCGATGTGCTTTATTTTATTTTATTATCGGCAGCCTCATTGGAATACCATCGAAACTCTTTGTCTCTATAGCTTCCACAGTTGCGGATGACATATTGCGAGCACCGTGATGGTTGTTTTGATCTTTTCCAATTCCCATCAGTTTTGATTCGCAAGACCTTAGTCTTTTTAGCCTCCGTCGTTGCGGCTCTAGAAGGAACTTTTCTTCCGATTTAGTTTGGTTTATATTTGCCACTTTGCCTATTTTTTCTCTTAAGTCATGGTCTACGAAACTTGTTGTTTTTACGGTTTCCTTCATTGCGGCGTTCCAACCAACTATTGGTCCGAGGTTTTAGTCTAGTTGAGCTCCGATGCGGAGTTATTTTCTATTTTTCTCGTTGATGCTTCACTTGGCACTGCAGAACTTGCATTTGTTTCACTTTCCACCGTTGCGGAGATGCAGGTGACTTGATCGTCGATCCCTTAGTCACTCCGCCACCCGATAGTCATGTTTTCCCGCCAAGTGTTTGTTTTTACCAGGATGTATATAATGGGGGTTTGCTGCATATTTTCTATTATTTTACCTGCGAACCCGTACCTACGGTGCTGTTGTCGTTTTGAACAAGACATTTTACTTGCTGTCGGTAGCTCATTCATAGGTGGCTACAACGTGGAAGTTTGTGAATTCTTCTTGTCAGTTGCACAGCTCCTTGCCAAGTAGGCCATTCTTCTCATTTCTACCCTTTATTTCGAATTGTTGAACTAGGGTTGTCGTCCTTGGTTAGTTTCCACCTCTATGGTTAATGAACACCTAGGTTTACCATTTTTTAGCATATATCTAGTTCATCTCAACAGTATCGTCGTCTGGTGGGGGGTTTTTGTTTTGTTAATGATTTTTTCAGTGCCATTATGAGTTTGCGAACCTTACCCGGCTGTTTGGGAAAATGGTGCAGACGAGCGTTACGCTATCTACACCAGTTCCCTCCATTTTGTGTATGGTCGTCCGGGGGGGGTGTTTCCTATTCGTTTGCAGAAGAGGGCATTTTTCCTGTTTGATTTGAAGTGCCAAAAGTTTTGGTTTTCCAGTCTTTTGGGTTGCTCGTGTTTTTTTTGGGACTAGGGTCGCAGTTTTGAAGTGCACCTCGTTTCGAATGAGATTGGGAATAGGACGATTTATTTTGGAATCCTAGCGTCGAGGGTGTATTTTTGAGACTATTTTCCTGATCGGGGGTGAATTCTTCATTATTAACAAAGCCACGATGTATTTGGTTGATCACTCCAATTTTTAGTCATAGGCAGGATTTAGTCTTGTGCAGGAATACTTGGTAGTTAAATCTGTTTATGTATTTTACCTAGATTCCATCATGACTAGCATGATCGAGGTAAATGCTCATGTAGTTTGTCTTCATTCTTTGAATATTGGGTGAATGGCTCAGCAGGACCTAAAATATTTTTGTGTATGATAGGGCAATCTTTCCGAGTACGAGATGTCTAAAAGGTAGAAAAAGAAAGCCCCTATGGTGGAAGAGGAACCCGAGCTAGAAGTTGTCATGAGGGTTGAGTATACTTATGAAGATACTAGATGCACCATAGGAGTGGAGCCTGAATACAAGTGGGGGGGAATTTACAGGCTGATATCACACCATGAATTACCTAACACTGGTTTTGAAGAAGAAACCATATATGCAAATATTGAGAGATCGGCTTTAATGAAGATTGCTACCAGACCTGAGCTTTTTCCATGCTCAGAGGTAATTGGATGGATTCTGCCCAGGGAAGAAATAACTACCATGATTTTGGCCAACACTGAAAAACAGGTTTATGCTGCTTATAGCCCTGGTTATGTATCATTAGCCTACCACTTACCAGAAGCCCAGGTTTACTTGACTAAGGATTGGCTAAAGGAGATTAATCTCGACCTAATTGAGACATTGAAAAAAATGCTAGTACCTGGCAAGAGTTTCAAAACTGGACCATCAGGGAAATACGACACAGCCACCTTAAGGATCCCTTATAGGTTCATTTCCTTAATGTTGAACAGGATCTTTGAGAGAGCCCACGGTAAAAGTTTTATGTTGGGGTGGGTTCCTATCATTTTCTATGTTGCCACCCAAGGGACTATGCTCAATTGGGTGAACATTGTATCAAACAGTCTCTCAGCTTGCATTGCTTCAACCTTGGGAGGGGTGTCCCAGAAAAAATTAGAGTTTTACATGATCTCCATACGGTTTGATTGCATACTGTGCAACCAGCCATTCCCAAACCTGAGGTGTATTTGGGACCGAGATAGAACACCGGTATACTCAGCCTACAAGCCATTGTGGGCGCATAAGTACTACAGTCACTACATAGAAGTGTGTGAACACTTCATTATTCCTTTATATACAATGATTTTCTTAAAAGAATGCAATTGCATGTCTGAAGAAGCATTGCAGGTCATTGAAGAGTATTCTGATTATTACTTAACTGAGGATAGACTGTATATTAGAATGTATGGCTGCTCCAGAGCACCTTGACTACTTCCAAAATACGCCATTGATTATGTGGTACACAAGGAGGTAGTCAGGCAGGTCTTCTTGGATGGCATAGGGAGTTTTTTATTTGAGCATAAGAAGGCTACTTATCCTCCCATACAGTTCAGATTGGGAAGTTATAAGTTCTCAAGAGTTAAGAAAGTGGATGAGTTTGTAGAAGAATTAGAGAAATTTCATTTTGGAGAAATAAACTTTCATAGGAATGATTTCTGGAATAAAGTGGCAAAACACTGCAGGGAAGCAAATGTACATTTTGAGTATACAAGGCATTGGGATAAAGATGAATCAATTTTTCGAAATGCAGAAAACATAACTGCATTAAAAAGAAGATTCAAGAAGAAGATCACTACTAAAGGCAGGAAAGGACAAGATGAGCAGAAGAAAGCAGAGGAAGAGGAGGCTAGGAAAAGAGATGAATATGCTAGGAGACTAGCACAGGAGGCCGAAAGTTGGATTAGAAGTGAGGAGGAAGAAAAGAGGAAAGCTAAATAAGAAGCAGCTAGAATTGCAAAAGAAGCTGTCAGGAGTGAAGAAGAAGAAAGGAAAAGGAAAATGGATGAGGAACTCAGAAAGTACGAAGCAAAAATACTAAAACTAACAGGGTCCATGACAGAGCGACAAGCTTCCGATCATGTAGACATTCAGGTTCAGGATCTGGGTAATCCTGATTCTCAAGACCCTGAGGCAACTGCTAGCAGCACCTTAGGACAGGTTGTTGTTTCTATCCTAATACTGATCCCTTTCGAACAAAAGAAAGGGGAAGAAGTTCCAGACTTCAATAATATTTTTTACGACAAGGAAACGAAAAGAATTGTGAAGAGGACTGAGAGGAAATTCGACACTGGGGGGCAGTCAGGGAAAATGAGAAATGATACAACCATGGTGCATGGAACCGACAAGGACCCAAGATTCACTATCCAAGCTGGAGCAGCATTAATCCATGCCACTGAGGACAATGTGGATCGGATAATGACTAACCTTGAACAGTCAAGGAAATCTATTGCCCAACTAAAAGATACGCTACAAAGGGAGAGAGAGGAAAGTAATAAATTGAAAAGGAAGTTTGAAGACATGCAACATGAAATAAAGTCTTCAAAATCAGAACTCCAGTTTCTCCAAGTAGAGAAGAGGTCTTTGGAGGTTGCCCAGGAAAGTCTAGCAAAATTGCAGCAGGAATGTCAGGGGCTAATGACAGAAAAGGATGGGTTGAAAAAGGTATGTGAAGGTCTTCATACATAAAAGAATCAGCTACTAAGTAAGATAGGGGAGCTAGAGTTACAGAAGGCTACCTTGGAGGAGTCAGAGAGACAATCTCAGGTGCAAGCAGCAGGGCTTAAAGAATTGCTTGCTTCATTAGCAGCAGCTTTGGAAGAAGCCAAGGAACAACAAGCCAGCATTCAACCTTTCAAGGAACATGTTTTAGCACAAAGAAACAGAATGCATAGGCTGCAAGTATCCATAGAAGAAGAGAGGTGCAAGGTTTTGCAGGTAGACAATAGATTAGAAGAAATTTTGGAAACTTCTTCATATTCCATGGATAGATCGCAGGACATTTTAGAAGTCCTGACGGGAAGAATAGCAAGATTAGAGGCCAATGAGGAGATCCCTACAGACCTGCCAGCAAAGGATCAACAAGGCCTGAAACAAGACTATGACTTATTAGAATTTTCCATAAGCACAGCTGAAGAATTTAAGAAGGCTGTAAAGAAGACAAAGTGAGCTTGTACAGAGTTTTGTAGGAGACTTTTGATCACTTACAACCGTTTCCAGGTTGCTGCTGAGCAGAGAATGGAAACATTTCCAGACCACGACCTATTTATAGAGATGTTGCAGAATAGATATCAGGAGGATGAACAAAGAATTCAACAGATCAAGGCCCTAGACGAGCAGATCTTGAGAAATGAGGTAGCTCATTCAATGGTCAATGTACAGTTGCTAGAAGATCAACTACACTTGAGCTCATCCAAGACCGAAGTAATAAGAAATCAGGCTGCTAAATTTGAAATCAATATTTGTTTTCTCGAACCTTCTGAGTTCGAAAACATTGCCTCAGAAGCTTTAGCATGGAATAAGTTCTTGAACAATCAAGCGGGGCCCTCGACCTAAGTGCTTTATTAGTTTGTTTTATTGTAATATATTGTAAATTATATAAGCACTTAATGTGAGAAAATTGTGGGAGGTGAAGCATTGGGGAAGCCCAAGAGTCATTTGTGGGCAGCCCAACAGTTTTGCTTTTGTATAAATATAGGAGAATTAGATAGAAGAAAGGGGATTTTTCCCAGTGATACTTGTGAACTACTTGTTGTAAGAGGAACTATTTCATTTTGCAATAATAAAATTACAATTTTGCATGTTGGAGAAAGTACTGTGTGGAATGTTCAAATGTGATGAAATGAACAATGTTGATGGGGAACTATTTCGTTTTCAGCTGTGTTTCATTAACTGTGAGATCGTTCTAACTTTCTGAACCTATGTTCTTGTATGAAGGTTCTCTGGTTTATTTTGTGATAATTTCCACTATGAGTAATGAATGTTTTGACAGACGACAATCTATCTTGTTGTGCATATCTTTATTCATGTTTATATGTTTTGATTCTAAGAACAGCTATCTATGATTTATCTTAACATATGAGCGGTAATACATTGCTCATTAATTGATAATCTTGCTCCCTAGGGACAGCTTAGTAAATCTTGTTTGTTTTACTTATGTGTGATTTAGATGCGAGAGAGTCTAAGATGAGAGGTAAGAACATGCGCATCACATTGTGACCACTCCTCATATTCTTTATCAATATGCATCTTATATAGGAACTTGCATATCATACTTAAAGTCAAAAATACAAAAATATACACAGTGGACCGAGCCGCAACTGGTAAAACCCTTTGTTTTTGTTACTTTACCTACGGTAGCCGGACCACAAACCGGACGGATTCCCCATTCCAAATATTCATGGGCTATTTGGGAACGTTGACTAGGGAGAATCCCTTGCTGTTGTTGCCTGCAAATTTCCAGGCATCAACACCCACATAATTCTATGTTTTTGTATTAATGTTTTTGTCCAAGGATTATGAAACAAATTGCTCATTTATTTCCATTCAAAATGGAACTCTTGGATGTTGGATTCAAATACCTGGGGTATTTACTTAAGCCGAATTGTTACAAGAAGGAGGACTAGTCTTGGTTAATAAAAAAGATCAAGAAGCGAATCATTCATTGGAATTTTATATATCTCTCACTTGTAGGTAGATTGATTTTTGCCAAGACTGTTATTGAAAGCACACCAATGTATTGGTTCTTCCTTAATACGATTCGTGGTTATGTTATTTTAACATAATAAGGAATAGGTTGTACCATTTTCTATGGGTGGGTAATATGATATCTAAAAAAAATCATCTTTCCTCTTTGGAAAGTTTATCCCTACCTAAGAAGATGGGGGGTTGGGGTTTAAGCATCTTAGCTAGTTCAGCTCTACTATGAGCTTAAAGAGTCTTTGGAGGGAATTAACAGGTAATCGATTATCGAGCAAATTTTTATTTTCAGAATAAATTACAAGCTGGAATATTAGTCAATGGTTACATAATCCCATTAAATATGTTTCAAATGCATCAATCATATGGAGAAACTTCATGAAGGTATATCCACTACTAGGTGAAAGACTATCATGGAATATTGGTTGTGGTTCCCATGTCTTTGTGGGGGAGGACCCTTTTGTGTGTGATGAAGAAAGCTTCTTATTTCCAATAGAATTATATTTTCTCTTAATCACAAAAATATACATTTGTTCACTCAACTCAGGAAGGATGAAATTAACTCTGAAGATTCAAATTATTGACTAAGTTCTCGAGATCTATATCTTAGTGATGATTTGGAAGAATAATGGAATTTGTTTTTTTTTTTAACTCCGAATAGAATCAGGATCTGTTAATAAGAGATTAAGAGGATACCAATATTTGGGATTGGGAACATTCGAATGGTGTTCTAACAACTAAAAATGTCTGTGAATCCATTGCAAAAAATGTCCTGAATCATTCCCCTGAATAGTGGTATTCATCACTTTCGAAGTAGAAAATACCAATAAAGGTAAAATGTTTTATCTGGTTGTGTTTAAATGATAAAATAGGCACTTGGGACAATTTGAGAAGAAGAGAACTAAGTGGATCAGGTATTCCCATTCTATGCAACAATGAGGATGAATCTGTATCTCATATTTTGGTTCATTGCGAATTTGTCAAATCAGTCTAGCAAATCAAGGAAAATTCTATTTTTTCAGGAAATTTGGGGAGGTTATGATCTCAATGAAAGACTTTCCTCTTGGCTTAACATGAAATACAATTTTCTTAAACTTCCTCTCTTTTTTATTTAGGAAGTATGGAAGGAAAGGAAATCACAAATTTTTGAGAATATAAAACTGTCAATTTTTGTTTTGTGCTCTACAACTATATAATATTTATTTTCTCATTCTAAGAAAGGAGGAAGGATAAGACAAGAAAAGATACTAAACCTAGTTTCCCTATTATTTTTCCCTCCGGGAACATTGATGGTGTAGAAAAGGAAGGAATGTGTGGGGCAGGTAGGTGTCTGAAATTTTTTAAAAAGATGGTCATGCAAAAAAAAATTGGATGGGTAGAGGATTTGGGACTAACACTAAAATTTATATTCTTGCATTTTTGTGTCTTTATTGGTTTTCAAAAAGAAGGGATATTGGGTCCTTATAGGTTCTAGGTGACTCAGATGTAATTATTGATTAGTTCACTAGAAATTTTCAGCTTCATGTTAATGTTATTGATCATTGGATTAATAGAGTTAGATATCAAATCAACAGTTTCCCTTCTATCTTTTTTTCTCATATCACTACAAGAAAAAGGCCATGTAGAGGAGGTCATAGAGGATGATTTTAGTGTTACAAGATTGAGAAAAAAAACTCCACTACAACCTATGCCAATGATAGTGGATATCCTAATAGATTTCATAATGGATAAAATTTATAATAGGAAAAAATTGACGATCAGATGCTTTAGTAGGAGTTTTTTTATCGGTATGTTTTTCTAAAACTAAGTGCACCAGTGCATTTTCTAACAAAATACATTAGTGTTGTACACTGTATAATATATACAATGTGTTGGGATTATTATTAACCATCCCTTTGACCACATAGTCTAATTATCTATTTTCCTAGCTTAGGAGGACTTCATCACTCCAATAGTGCATGGGAGACACCTAGGGGACATCTACCACTTACTACACCTAACTGCATGAGTTTAGGTGCCCCATGGACCAATCCTTATAATTTAGAAACCCACTCTAAGTGCCACCAGTAGTATCCTTCAGTTGACCTTAGTAGGTAATCAACTATATTTAGTTATGCTCTAGTTACCATCCGTTACATCACAATCAATTAGCCTAGCACTAGTTTGCATGATTGAAGGGAGTGTGGGTGCAAGAGTTGCATATATATGGAGAAGTATTGTAGAAACATTTTTCACAACACACCTAGGGGACACATTCCACTTAATGCACCTAATTGCATGAGTTTAGGTACCCCAGGGACCAATCCATAAAATTTAGGAACCCACTCTGAGTGCCACAAATAGTCGTATTCAGTATTATATCGAGTATCCATACCTTCCTTAAACCTCAAAAAAATCCATTGATGCACCAGAAGCCATTGATTTTCCACATAATTCCTGGAATAATTGTATTTCTCCATCTAGATTATGTATAGAGAAGTATATCCAAGTGTGATTACTCAAAGAAAGTGCACATGTCGAAGTGAAGGGTATTTGAGATAAATTAATTCAAATTGAGTTGTTTTGTAGTGTTTTTGCAGGTACAATATTCAAATATTTCTTGAATAATTGTTGATCAATATAGTTGTGAAATGGAGAATTCAGTATCTCTCACTCCCAGAATCCTTACACACTTTAATTACCTTGATTAGAGGGAATATATGCAAATTTCCTTATGCAACAAAGGTATGTATAGGATTACCATGGGCAGAGCAGTCGAACCCTAGTAGTATATTGAAAAGTTGAAGAATCTAGATAGGCTTGATGAATATTTTGTATACATGTGCATCCACATCTCCAGGGAGCTAATGTTCCATCTTTATGGAGTCAAGACTCTAAAAGAAGTATAGGATAAAATAAAATCCTTATTTGGAAAAGAATATGAGTTGAGGTGCCATATCCTAGAGAATACACTGATGGCACTACAACCCAGTAAATTTGACACAATACAACCTTTCTTCACTAAATTCAAATCATTGGTTATGCAATGCAAGTAATGCAGGATTGAGAAGAGGGATGATCAATTGGTCTCTCCATACTGAGCAAAATTGGCCTATAATTCTCAATTTTTGTATATACATTTCACTCTGGGAGATTTACTACTCCTAATTGATGAATTCCATCCTTTGATGCCTTCTTAGAGTCTCTAATCCAAGAACAAGAAAAGTTGATACAGATGGGATATTTCAAATCCTCTCCAAATCAAGCTCTCTTAGTTGGTGAGACTAGGAATGTGCAAGAAATAAGGAAGAAGAAGGGTAAAGAGAAAATAAACATTGAATTTGAACCTAAAGATGACTTGATCCATCAAATGAAGCGTCAGGCTCTAGGAAGGACAAACATCAAAGGTATGAAAATGGAAAGTTCTCTTACTATAAGAAAAGAAACCATACATAGAAGTATTGTATGAATAAGACCATTGATCAGATGGAAAAACTCCTTGAGCAACACAATGTTTCCCTCCCTGAAGGCCCAAGGAAGACTATCTCTAGAGAAAAGGTTGAATAAAATGATGAGAGATGCCATGCATTGAAGGCTAGATGTTCAAAATCGCATTCCTTCCTGATTGATTTAGGAGCCTCCAATCATATGGTTGCATCCAGAGAATCATTCTCTTCATTACAAATTATTGATGGTCTAAGTATTCATATGGGTGATGACAACCAAATTCAAGTTGAAGGAAAGTGTTCAATCAAGTTAAAGCATGGAGTGTTCAAAGATGTACTCTATGTTCCCTCTTTAGTTGCAAATTTGTTATCTGTATACCAGATGATACTGGACCACCAAAGCGAGTGTTATTTGGTCCTGAATCAGTGGATATATCAGATATCTCAACTAGGAATATTATAGATAAGGGTGATTCAAACCATGCCTCTAAGGAATATGAATCCTCACACTTTCTTCCATACTCATATCCAATACATTTTCAGCTTCCATTTGAAAGGGGAGGTAAAACCCATTCTACCTACACCTTTTACATATGATAATTTTTCTATTAATGTTTCAGATTCAGAATCTGGAGCAGAGGACCCAAATGAATCAATTTATGAAATCAAAGATGAATTTCACAATGATCCAGATCCAAATCTAGTCCTTGCTCCCAATTCTAGGCCTAAATGTGCACAAAAGGTTATTGAGGAAGGTGGGAACATGACTGCAGATCCATCTGACATGAGGAGAACAAGATCCTAATTTCAAAAATAGAACCTTACAATATGTCAATAAAATTAACTTCCTTCAGAGAGGTGCAACAAAATCCCATAGAGATGCTACATGATCGTAAGGATTAATAAACAATTCTTCTCACTAAAGAACAAATTGGATCATGTCACTCTTCCTCAAGAAATAAGAGACAAAGGAAACATTCCTTCTCCTGTCCATCATCAGATTGGAAAAAGATGGATATGTTCCCATGCATAGTCCCAGGATACTAGTGCACACAAGGACCATCACACTACTTCACTTCACCATAGAGATGCAGGTTGAAAAAACATTTTCACAAGTTTTTATTCAAAAATAAAATTTATCTTGATATGAAATCTTGATCTTGTTGATGTATATGTAACTTCATAATGTATTTCACTTTTATTTCTTATATATTGTAACCCGATGTTTATTCCAGGATGTACTTGAGTCATGTCATGCCCCAATGTTCCTATCGAGAAGTTCTATAATGTAATCAAGTCATGTCAAGTCATTGTGGGTAACCCTCCTATTGGTTAAGGGTTAAAGTCCCCATAGTTCTATGGCACTAGGGCTATTGGACTCTCGTACTGAAGTCGGCCCTAGTAGGGTTTAGTCAAGTCGGGAATTAGTATAAATAGAGAGTTGGTCTCTCTATTTATCACACATCTCATACACACTCAAGTGTAGCGCATAGTTGAGGAAGGAGAAGACACTAGGGATAGATAAAAAGAAGGTTACTGCTATCGGGAGTTCACCTTACTATTTTTGGGTTCTACTTTTGGTGTTGATTCTATCTCTAAAAAAGTTGCGGGGTTTTCACCATTTATGTTTTCCCCGAGAATAAAAACTGTGTTCATTGTCTCTTGTGTTTGATTGTTGTTCTTGTTATTCTCTCAGTTAAAGATCCTAATGTATTGCTAGCTTAATGATAAAAATATAACATGGTATCAGAGCTAACTTGAGAAGAAGACACTATGCAACTGAAGGAACTAGAGCTTCCTACTTAGTGGATCTGCCTCCATAGATTGTCAGCAAAATAAGGTTGGATTAACTCTCCTCCTTAGGGCACATCTTTCTGTCGAAGCAGAATCCAATTCTGATGCTTTTCAGTTTTGGACCCAACACTACTGCTGGAAATTAAGGCTTTTCACAGAAGAGGAATTTTTCAGTGAGCCCAGGCCTAGATTGATCTCCTTCCCAAAATCGAAGTTAGGGATCAAATTCAAAGCATTTGGTTGGACAAAACTCTGGAAAAGAAAAACCCTAATTTGTTACTGAACCAACATTGCAGGACTTTAACTCCAAATCCAAATCCGACATCTTGACCTGGTAAGATCTAAATATTTTGTATTTCCATTTGAGGTTCTCAGTTAAGATGTCTCATCATACCAAGCTTGATGAAAAGCTTGAGCGAGCTGATAACTTCCAAGCCTGGAAGTATAGGATCTCCCTGGTCCTGGAAGAAATTGAGTCAGACTCCTATATCAATGAGGAGGTTCCAGTTCCAGAGAGAGATGAGGCTAAGGCCTTACATATGAAAAAGTTGGTTATGGAAAAGAGGATTATTTTTTATTCAATCAAGGATCACCTCATACCACATGTGTCCTCCCTCAAGACACCTAAATCTATGTTTGATGCCCTAACCAAACTATTTGAAGGGAAGAACATAAACAAGAAGATGACTCTGAGAAACCAATTGAAGAATGTAAAGATCCATAATGTTGAGACTATCCAGTCTTATTTTACAAGGGTATCTCAGATCAAGGAACAGCTGGAAGCAGTAGATGAAGAAGTGGAAAATGCAGAGATTGTGATGACCACCTTGAATGGTCTCCCTAGATCATGGGACTCTTTCATTCAAGGGATCTGTGCCAGAAATAAGTTAGTCAAGTTCAGCAGACTATGGGAAGAATGCTCTCAAGAAGAAGCTCAGATAGCAACTCGAGAAGAGAAGATGGGAAATGAAGATCAAGCTCTCACGGTTCACTCCAAGAAAACCAGAAGGAACCATCATCACTCCAAAGGTAAGATCTCACACCCTAAAAGAGATCTGTCTACCATTAGATGTTACACATGTGATGAGAAAGGTCACATATTTAAATTCTTCCCTAATAAATGGAACTTAAAGAATAAGAAGGAAAACAAGAGAAGACATCATGCTCATGCTGCAGAGGATGATGAACCTTCCACAAAGAGAGTTAGACAAGAAAGTGATTCTTCAAGTGATGAAGAATATATGCTGATCTCCACTCTTACAGGAACTGTTTTACATGGAAGCAATGATTGGCTCATATACAGTGGTGCTTCCAAGCACATGACAGGATTCAAAGAATCATTCGTGAAGCTATCTAAACATGAGTCACCTCACAAGGTGAAACTTGGGGATGACTACCAGTATCCAATAAAAGGTAGTGGTGAATCCTCCTATATACTAGACTCTGGAAAGTCTATGAAGATGAAGAATGTATTATTTGTTCTAGGATTAAAGAATAGCCTCCTCTCCATATCGGCATTGGATGCAAAAGGAATGAGGGTTGCCAAGTTCTTATGTGGCCAAAGGGAAAGACTTTTGATGATGCAATAGTGATTGGGGAACAAGAAGGAGGTCTATACAAGTTGAAGGGTCAACCAGAACAAGCTTTGGTTCATGACTCAGTAGAACCAAATGAACTTTGGCATAGAAGGCTTGCACATGTGCATTATAGAGCACTACCACTTGCAAGAAAAGTTGTTGAAGGTCTTCAAGAAATTCAAGCAAAACATGATGGAGTCTACAAAGGATGTGTGAAAGGAAAGAATACACAGAAGACATTTCCAAGTAGCGAGAGCAAGGCAAAAGGAATCTTGGAAATCATCCACTCCGATGTATGCGGACCAATGTCATCAAGTTCTCTAAGTGGGTATGCATACTATGTTTCTTTTATTAATGAATTTTCTAGGAAGACATGGATTTACTTCATGAAGAACAAAGACGAAGTATTCAGAAAGTTCAAGGAATTCAAAGCCTTGATCGGGAACCAAACTGAAAAGAAGATTAAGACTTTTCGATCAGATAATGGCAAAGAATTCACTTCAAATGAGTTCAAAGAACTATGTAAAGACTTGGGGATTAAGAGGGAGTTGTCCACTCCTTATAATCCACAACAGAATGGGATTGCAGAAAGGAAGAATAGAACTATCATGGAAGTTGCGAGAGCTATGCTTCATGATCAAGATCTCCCTATGCATATTTGGGCAAAAGCAACAAGAACATCATTGTATGTACAGAACCGTACTCCACACAGAGTACTCGAGAACAAGACTCCTGAAGAAGTCTTCTCCAGCAAGAAACCAGAAGTCAGCCATCTCAGAATATTCGGCTGTCCAGTGTACATAAACATTCCAAAAGAGAAAAGGACAAAATTGGATCCTTCAGGAAAGAAGGGTATATTTGTGGGATACTATGAAAGCTCGAAGGCTTACAAAATATACTTCCCACGGTTCAATAATATTGACATCAGCAAGGATGTAACATTTGACAAAGATTCATCCTACATCAAATCTAGAAAGAAACCTGCTGAAGAAGTAGAAGCTCCTAGAATTCATGATACAACCATGAACGAAGAAACTCAAGAAGAAGATCAAGAATTTGAAGAACCACAAATACCTGTAGATCCACCACAGGAGAAGAATCCTCACAAGAGGAACCTGCTTGGGTAGAGATTATCCAAGGTGTGGAAAGATATGGGGTTCCAGAAGAGAATCACAGAGAAAGAAAGAGGACCAGATCCTATTCTAGTTATGTAGCATTACTATGTGATTTCATTGATAAAGAACCTTCCAATTATGAAGAAGAATCAAGACGGAAAGAATGGAAGGATGCTATGATCGAAGAGTATCAATCGATCATGAAGAATGATGTTTGGGATGTTGTCCCAAGACTAGAAGGGAAGTTAGTTGTGACTTCCAAGTGGATCTACAAGATTAAGCATGCTGCAAACGATAGCATAGAGAAATATAAAGAAAGATTCATTGCTCATGGTTTCTCCCAGAAAGAAGGAATAGACTATGAAGAAACCTATGCACCTGTAGCTAGATACACTTCCATCAGATCGGCACTTGCTCTGGCTGCAATGATGAAATGGAAGATACACCAAATGGATGTCAAGATTGCTTTCTTGAATGGTGTAGTGGAAGAGGAAGTGTATGTGGAGCAGCCACTCAGTTTTGAGACACATGACAAGGATTCTCATGTGTGTATATTGAATAAATCCATGTACGGCTTGAAACAGGCACCCAGGACATGGTACGGCAAAATTAATAGCTTTCTATCAAGTTTGGGCTTTACCAAGAGTAAATTAGATTCCAACCTTTACTATAAGGTTGAAGATGGCAACCTGGTGATGCTCCTACTATATGTAGATGATCTGTTTGTGACAAGTATGGATGGGTTGATTGCTGATACGAAGAGAAACCTTGCTGCTGAGTTCTAAATGAAGGACTTGGGTATGATGCATTATTTTCTAGGTATGGAGGTGTGGCAGAATACAGATGGAATCTTCCTTGGACAAGGGAAGTATGTAGTAGAGATCCTGAAGAGATTTGGGATGATGGACTGCAAGGCATTAACCACACCTATGGAATTGAATCTGAAGCTATTGGTGATGCTTCATCAGAGTTCATTGATGCCATGATGTATCGTCAGATGATTGGGTCCTTGATGTACCTGATGAACATGAGACCAGATTTTTGCTTTGCTATGAACACCTTGAGCCAACACCTGACAGATTCGAGACATGTTCACTTGACTGTTGCAAAGCACATTCTGAGGTACCTAAAGGGTACGGTTGATTATGGGCTCAAGTATAAGACTGATCAAAGGATTAACCTGGAGGGTTATGTTGATTCAGATTGGACAAGCAGTGCCATCGATAGGAAGAGTACTTCAAGGAGTTGCTTCAGTATGGGATCAGGTATGATCTCTTGGTTTAGCAGGAAGCAATCATGTGTGGCACTGAGTACAGCTGAAGCAAAATATGTCGTAGCCTGTTCAGCTAGTTGTGAGGCAGTATGGCTGAGGAAGCTACTATCTGATTTATTTGATCTCCAGTTAGATGCTACTTGTATATACTGTGACAACCAGAGTTGTGTAAAGTTGTTAGAGAATCCAGTATTCCATGACAAATCGAAGCATATCGAGATCAAGTATCACTATATCAAGGCTATGGTACAGAGAGGAGCAGTGAAGCTCCAATATGTTGCGATGGATGAACAGATAGCTGATGTGTTGACTAAGCCATTAGCTAGGGTGAAGTTTGAGTACTTCAAGAAGAATCTTGGTGTTCTCCAGATCTAGATTGCTCCCAAGAGGAAGTGATGTGTCCGTGTTGTGCCCTTCTGACATGGTGAGAGGATTGGTTCCTTCCATGGTCAAATGTAAGTGCTGTGCCCTTCTAACATGGTGAGAGGATTGGTTCCTTCCATGGTCATATGTAAGTGTTGTACCCTTCCAACATGGTGAGAGGATTGGTTCCTTCCATGGTCGGATGTAAGAGTTGTGACATGGTGAGATGATTGGTTCCTTCCATTGTCAGATGTATGTGATGATCCCACATCTAGTATGAAAAAGGACTAGCTCTGTGAAGACTCATCTAGTAAGAAAAAGGACTAGCTCTGTGTAGATGCCACATCTAGTATGAAAAAGGACTAGCTCTGTGAAGACTCATCTAGTATGAAAAAGGACTAGCTCTGTGAAGACTCATCTAGTATGAAAAAGGACTAGCTCTGTGTAGATGCCACATCTAGTATGAAAAAGGACTAGCTCCGTGAAGACTCGTCTAGTATGAAAAAGGACTAGCTCTGTGTAGATGCCACATCTAGTATGAAAAAGGAATAGCTCTGTGAAGACTCGACTAGCTCTATGTAGATGCCACATCTAGTATGAAAAAGGACTAGCTATGTGAATACTCGACTAGCTCTGTGTAGATGCCACATATAGTATGAAAAAGGACTATCTCTGTGTAGATGCCACATCTAGTATGAAAAAGGACTAGCTCTGTGAAGACTCATCCAATATGAAAAAGGACTAGCTCTGTGTAGATGCCACATCTAGTATGAAAAAGGACTAGCTCTGTGATGATACATCCATTATGAAAAAGGACTGGCTCTATAGAAATTCCTATGACGAGAAGAATCAAGAGATAGCACCCGTGATGATGACCCAGTGATGATCCAAATACAGTGATGATCCAAATCCAATGATGATGTCCAGTGATGATCCAGATCTAGTGATGATCCAAATTCGATGATGAAGATGATGAAGATGATGAAAATGACTTGAAGATGAAGATGACTTGAAGATGATGAGGACTCAATGATGATCCAGAAGATACAGACAAGAAGACTTGTGTTGAAAATTGTGTTGAAAGAATACCTTCCTAGTTAAGAGGGAGTGTTGATGTATATGTAACTTCATAATGTATTTCACTTGTATTTCTTATATATTGTAACCTGATGTTTATTCCAGGATGTACTTGAGTCATGTCATTCCCCGATGTTCCTATCGGGAAGTTCTATAATGTAAACAAGTCATGTCAAGTCATTGTGGGTAACCCTCCTATTGGTTAAGGGTTAAAGTCCCCGCAGTTCCGGGGCACTAGGGTTATTAGACTCTCCTAGTGAGGTTGGCCCTAGTAGGGTTTAGTCAAGTCAAAAATTAGTATAAATAGAGATTTGGCCTCTCTATTTATCACACATCTCATACACACTCAAGTGTAGCGCATAGTTGAGGAAGGAGAAGACACTAGGGCTAGATAGAAAGAAGGTTACTACCGTCGGGAGTTCACCTTACTGTTTTTGGGTTCTACTTTTGGTGTTGATTCTATCTCTAAGGAAGTTGCGAGGTTTTCACCATTTATGGTTTCCCCGAGGATAAACACTATGTTCATTGTCTCTTGTGTTTGATTTTTGTTCTTGTTATTCTCTCAGTTAAATATCCTAATGTATTGCTAGCTTAATGATAAAAATCTAACAGATCTTGATTTTCCGGCTTATTTTGAGGGGGCGTTTTTCCCATGATATTTTTCCCATTTCCTTGGTTTTATTAAGCAACTATTTTTTGCATTTATATCGTATGGGTTACCATTGGTCTTAGTTTATAGGGCCTAGGTTTTCTGAAGTTAGGATTAAGGGGGGGTGTTGAGATTATTATTAATCCTCCCTTTGACCACATAGCCTAATTGTCTATTTTCCTATCATAGAAGTTCTTCATCACTCCACTATTGCATGGGGGACACACCTAGGGGATATATTCCACTTACTACACTTGATCACATGATTTCACCTGCCCCAGATACTAATCCATATAATTTAGGAACCCACTCTAAGTGCCACCAACACTCTCCTTCAATTGACCTTGGTAGGTAATTAGTTATGTTCAGTTATGCTCCAGTTACCATCATTTTGATCACAATCAGTTATCCTAGCGCTATTTTGCATGATTGAAGGGAGTGTGGACACCTTTGTTCACTTATCCTCATCAGTTAACTGATTGTATACTGAGTTAGTTATCCGGAGTTGCATTAGTGAGCTCCAGTGGTTATTTTTTCACACTGAGTTAGCTCTGGAGCCTATCTGAGATGGTAGATTCAAATCCTATATTAGGCGTTTGAATTCTCCTATATGTATAACCCTTGTATTACATATTATTTACTGATTCATGAATATAATCATATTATTCCAATTTTTCCTCTATGTGTGTACAATTTTTCCATGAGTAATTGATCATTGTATGCTAAATTATTATCTCTCTTCCGCAGCTTTCTCTTCTCATTTGAATTCATGCAGGTTGATGATCCTATCCTTCATAGAATTTAACACAATTGTACATTCAAATATAAAGAGAACCATAATTTTCAAAATTTCAATGATGTATCGGTGCTCACGTATCGATTATAGGCATTGGTGCTTTAAAACACAATAAATGCACCAATTCTATTAGTCACATCTTGTGCACCGTAAAAAAAATGTTTTTTTACCACACAGTCATTTGATATGAGCGCATCGGTGTGTATTAACGAATGATATACACCGATTTGTATTCTCCAATTATACGCATCGGTGCATATAAACTAATATACACACTAGTGCTTAAAACAAATCTAAAATTCAATTGTGCATTTAATTAAAATAATTGCACCAATGATCCTAATTATGATAGACGCCCTATTGATCCTAATAATGGTATGCACACTAGTGCTCCTAATTACGGTAGACACGCCGGTGTGTCTTCTATTACAGATCGCACCGTATATGATTCTCGGAATAATCATTACTTACATTGCATACAAATATATCAATTTTAGTGATTGTGTTTGTGATTTTTATTAGTGTTCGGGTAGAGGAACCAGAGAAACATTAATTATCAAAAGCACTGCATATGATTATTTGAACAATGGTTACTAACATTGTAGTGAAATACACACACACACACAGATACATATGTATGTATGTATGTATGTATGTATTTGAAATTGAAATATGATAGATGCAAATATCATTTGTAATATTTAAACATCTATGCATTAAATTAATTCATATGTAACATTTGACAATAACATTGAAGAATGAAATTGAATAAAACAATTATTTAATTATACATCAACAACGTTGCTTTTGTCATTCAAAATAGTAGAACATCAAGATAACAATAATTAAAATTTAAATATGCATATAATTGTTACAATTATTTGTAACCTGTTGTTTTTCAATTCGGACAGTATGTCCAGTACATTATTATACAAAATGTTTTGTTTTCATAGAAAGTTATTTCAAAATATATAGCAAGTTACAACAGCTTGCATTAACATCAAAATTAAATATGGATCATCATTCTTCATTGGAAATGCTATCAGTGCTCAATCCACTTGCATAACTTGGGTTATTTTGCTGAATATTTTGGTGATTGGCTTTATTGTTGTCCTATTCTAGTTCAACTTCCATCCGCAAACATAAAAAATAAACTGTATTGAATGTATCTACATTGCCGAGAATAATGAGAAATAAAATAGATATTATAAATGAATGTAAATTGAAAAGTGGCGTGCCTGCATAATAATAATTGAATCATAAATGATATAACTTTCAAAACCATGTCTCATTCCTTCCAGCAACAAATATTATGTTGGTTTCACTCCATACTTTGTTGCTTGCAATTTTTATGCCCCGTCACATTAATTAATCATAAATTTAATATAAATCATTTGTTTTAATTATAAAAAGACAGAAGTAAAAAAATATAGATACTTACAAAATCCACAGTTAATTTTTTATACTCCAACATATACTCACAACCCTTTCTTAACCTAATTTCAATTAAGTCATCCGATAGTTCTTATCTATATTTTAACACCTGTTTGAATACATACAAGGATTTGTAGTGAAAAAAAATCAAATATACAAATCACAACCACTACGAAATCTTAATTTTTATAAGGAAATCACAAATACTCACAAACATTGCTATGAACTCCATTTTTCCATGGCGTCATGTATTGTATGTTGAATGGGTTCCATTTTGTTTTTTTTTATGGATTGACAAAACAATTGAAAATGAATATTTAATGATAAATTAATGAGATTTACATCACCTTAAAAAACAATGATTTCATACATTTGAAGCACGTTGTTGTTGACATGCCTCCTCTTGCAATACAATTATGTCTATTTCCTTGACCATCTCCTTATACACCTTTTTGGACACCCTTATTGTCACATTTCTCATATCACCTCGCTCATTCTTTGATATTTTCATAATATTCCTGGAAATGTAAAATGAATACATTCATCAATTTTTATGTTAATATGAAAAATAAATAATGTATCATAACGAAATTATTGAATTAATGATGCTTTGTAGTAGTCATACAAACAAATAATTCTACATAAACTTGTTTAGGAATATTATGTTTTCAATGATTCTTTTTGTGTTGTTATATGTTTTTTCTATTGCAAGTCTAAACGGTCTCATTGACCATTTCTCTGGGAACGCCTCTTGTAGTTTACATACGATCTGATTTTTTGAATCACTTGATTGGTTTCGGTATTGTAAGTGAAAAGTATGTATATATGTTGTTTACATTATATCCCTCATAGTGTTATAAAATTATTTTCACCTTCTATTAACTTCCACCACCACTCCAAATGAGTTAAGGATCAATTGATCATCATTTGCATCTTCCATGTTTTTTCTCCTATGATGACATTGACTTATATTGTTGTCAATCCCTGCATAACATTCAACATATGTTAGATTATTTGAAACATATTAGTGAATAATCATAACTATGTTACTACTCAAATTTAAAGAAATAATTCATATTCACTTCTTTTTTATTCACATGATTCATCCCTCTGCAACCTTTCCATCAACGTTTTACGCTCTTCTGGACTTATATTGGTAAGAATATTATCAAGATTCCTCATTTTTTGGCTTTCCATTTCACACATTAGCAAATACATATTAGTGAAATTTACAAATAACTCAAATAAAATAATTTCAATACAAAAATTAATTAGAACCACTTTCCTTCTTCTTAATGTTGGATGTGATTCCACCATGTTGACTAAAGTTTTTATTCATTGAACTCATACCATGCATTTTTATCAATAAACAACATAGACCATTAAATACAGAAGCTATCAAAATATTATCCAAACAAATTACAGACCTTCAAAAACAAAAAACAACTCTGAAAATGGTATGTTTTATAAATTCAAGAGAATCAATGTGTATACATATATACACTTACTATTGTGTTTAGTCACATAAAAACACCGGTGCATTTATACAAGATAACAACACCAATTGTGTGCTTCGTCCTTGAATCAATTTTCTAGTCGTACACTGGTGCATTATACCAATAGAACTACATCATGTATATTGTTCTGCCATTATTGATGCTATTATGTATAAACACACCGATTACATATAACCGTAAATGGAAAACCAAAAAAACATTATATGTTGTATTTCGACAGCGGTGCACCATTACGAAACGTGCAACAGTGTGTTTTGGAAAATAAATTGAACCAAATTTGATGCATTCATTTTTATAAAATAATAAAAAGAATAAAAAAATTAGGGTCGACTCGTTAAATTTTCGATACAAATAATGAGCCCATATTTTCCTAATATTTCTATATATATTAATAAATTCAACAAATCTGAACTCCCTAAAAGTTGAAATTGTAATTTTGTGAAATAGTAGAGGGATTTAAACCCCAATCTAAAAATTTGTAGCCACAAGAAACGAAAAGAAGAACAAAGAAGAGAAGGGTTGCAACATTGAAGGTACGTATGATTTTTGTTTTCTTTCTAAATCTACTTGATTTCTAAATAAGACAATAACATTACACTATTATTTAGATAAAAAATTTACTACATAGGGTTCTATATCATTCAACATACCTGACAAATTTACGTATTCATATTACTCTAGTTGCTCCAAAGACCTCCTGCATAAGTCCTTGTTTGAAAGCTCTCCCCTAGAATTTCAGCAAAATAATGATTTAATGTTTAGGTTCTTTGCTTTTAAACACACTTTTGAATTACTTTTCGAACTCAAAATTTCCACCATTTTTCACTTTAGGGATTGAATAGTTTATACGATTTTTTAATTTTTAACTTTCAGCATTTTGATGTGCTCGTCTCTATAAAGCACCAGTGCATCACTACGTAAGACACACCGATATCCCACAACTTCAAGAAATAGGATGGTGCATGTATACTTATTGCATGCACTAGTGCAGTTTTATTTAAAAATGCACCAGAATGCAAATAGTTATAAGAATGCATCTATAAATATATGCTACCAAATGTAGTGGATATTTTCTATTGCAGGAGCTTTTGTCGAGGATTAAAAAATTTTGTTTATTGATGTGCCTCTACAAGTAACATACCGATGCATTTGGATTTATGGAACTCACCAGTAGTAATAACTATGTATAATGCATGTATAAATATATGCTACCAATTGTAACAGATATTTTCTCCCGAGGGAGCTTTAACAGAGATTATTTTCACATTGCATTTATAGTTGTTACGCACTAGTGTGTTTATTAAGTTGAAGTGCACCAGTGCATGTATATTTAATTAGACACACCACTAAAAAAATTTAATGTTGGGTTTTTGAGTTTCCACCTAAAGCTATATATACATCTCAAAATTTCTTCTATTATTAAACGATAGTAATTACAATATTTCATAGTATATATATGTTGCTTAAATTCACCTTGTTCAAACATAAGGATTTCTACACTATATTGAAATTTATATCAAAACATAGTTCTTGAAAAAAATTTAGGATTGTAGAAACGTATTTTGATTGTTTATTTGGCTCAAATGCAGGGATAAAAATTTGTAGTATCAAATGTCCGATTCTTCAGATTCCAGCTCATTCCATCATGTTCAAAGTTCAACAAGTTCTCGCTTTCCATCATCAGTAAGTTTAGTTTTTATTTATACTTTGACTATTTATTTGAATTTATGTTACATATCCATGTGAATATGAAATTATATCAATTTATTTTTTATTGCAGGACCACAATTTAGGTTCGAGTTCGGATGGATAATACATTCCATTGGTTCCAAAACATCATAATATCTTATTAGGATAAAGATACCATAAGAAATTCATAGATGAAAATGGGAAGCTTCTTTACCACGCAAATCGAAATATTCCATCTTCAATTCACAATCTGGGTTCATTGACTGTAAATCGTCAAGAGATAGAACTCTTTTATGATACCCTAGTAGTTTTTAGTTGTTTAAAATGTCAAGGGTTGAAGGATAACCCTCAGCATGTCACACTCACCCATTACACCAATTATAAATTACCCAATGTTGATGGTCTAATACCCACTACTACAGTAAATAATCCAATAGGTGATATAGAAAAGACACATATGAACTCTTCCCTATGCTTATCTTCGAAAACGTTGTAAGTCAAAACAACTATGTCTCATCCTAAATTGATGAACCCCTTTTCTTATGTTTAGTCAACATAAATTCTATTGATCAAAAGTATGATTTGAATGTCACCCAACCCATATCTACTAGAATATCCAAAAATTTGCATGAGTTGAGAGAAAAACTGTCGAAGTATAGACCGATGTCTGTCCAATTTGTTGGAGGATAAAGATGATTTCTCCCTTCCTATGAATGTTCCAAAGTAAATATCAAAATTCTTACAACCGTGCTTTGTATGGTGCTTGAGCGTCTTCTCTACCTATTCCTGGTGTTGGAACTGAATTCTTATTTTGTTAGGATATTTAGACACTTAAGAGTTAGTTAAGATAAACTTGTGTAATATATCCGTTAGGTAAAGTGTGTTTCTTTAGTATGTATTAGTATGCATTTTTAAATATTCTAATTCGACGGTCACGATATGCTCTAGACATAAGTGATCTGACGGTTCAACTTCTCTTAGTTCATACCTACCATTGATCTGTGGCTTAACACCCGATTGGTCCATGATCTCTATTTAAAGAGAATGGAGGGTCCTTGGCTAGTTGATCGATTATGTGAAGCTCATGTAACTTTCTTTCTTTTGCATAATAAATTGCCCCAAGTAGCTATTTGGCTGGGGTCGTGGACTGTTTCCCTCTCGAGGGTTTTAACCACGTGACAAACATTGGTGTATTGATCTGTGATATTTTTGTGTGAAGTGGTTGATCTAGGTGTTTGGTCTTTTGGGAGTACCCTATGTACCCGAACATGGTATCAGACCGTTTATGAAGAGTCGCTTTCGGTTTTGATCAAGATCTGGAACCACTGTTGCTGAAACTTTGAAAGGGTTTTTGGTTCTAGAATTTCTATACATTTGTGTCCTATGGGAGTTGTTCCATTGTGTCCAGAGTGCTATTTTCATTGAGAAATAGTTTTCATTTCATCAAAAATTGTTTCTGTTTTTCCACAAACACCAATTTCGAAAAATCTGAAGGTATAATGTTACAGTGACGGATTTGTTTTTTTTTTAAATCTCTCATATTTTATTAGTTTTATTATTAGATCTTTACTGTTTTAGTCTCGGATTGGTGCATTCCCTGGCTGCGTATGCTCTTTGCCATGCATCTTGCGCAATTGCAGCGAATCAAAAACAGAAAGGGAAAGTTTTTTTCTTGTCTTCTCGGATACATATGATCTTTGCCATGCACCTTGTGCGATCACAGTAAATCAGAAACAGTGAGAAAACTTGAAAACGTAGACTTTCTAGGTAAGCTAACCAAGATCTAACCCCATTGTGTGGAAAAAGTTTTTTGTATTTGTTTTTCATTTTTTTTGTTGTGATTTACAGAAAAAAGACAAACATGGAGAACGAGAGAGAAGAGTATTTAAAAAAATAAAAATAAAAAACCCCCTTTCCTCTTTCCATTCTTTTACGTACCTTTTAAACTTAGCTCACTTGGTCCAAAGTTGCTTTATTCCTTAATAGGTCTTGAGTTCAAGTCTTATTAAGCTACTTTTTAGTGCATGCAATTTCTATTTTCAAGTTATTTTATTGCAAAAGTGCATATCACTTAAATAAAATAAAATAAAAAGTGAGTCACTTACATCTTTTAATTTATTGCCGCACTATTTAAAGTAACATTATTGTAAAAGTGAACATCACTTATTCTACAAAAGTGATTCAATTAAAAGCAACTTTATTGTAAAGTGATTGTCAAAGGTTGATCTTGGGAAGAGGGGGATTCTTTTTTTTAGTTGGTCAAGTTAATATATGCCACGTCACTATTGAGTACATCTTCAATATTTTCTTTGATCAAGCACAACTTCATCATCCAGAATCAGTTTTCAGTGTCGTTTTTTTTAAACCGTATTTTTTTCGAGCTCTTTGCATCCAGACAGTTAGTTTATATTCTTTCGGTCATTATTTTACAGTATGGCCGCCCCTTGTAATATTATACTTACAAGTTCTAACTATTTCTCATGGAAATCTCGTATGGAGGATGTTCTACGAAGTAGGGGACTTTTCAGGATAACCTCAGGGAAAAAAACAGAACCCACTAATGATGATAAGAAAATTAAATGGGAAAATAGATGTGATGAAGCTTGTAGATTGATTGGAATGTCAATCTCTACTGATTTGTGATTCCACATATCTAGAATTGATGAACCTGATATAGCTTGGGAAAAGTTGGAATCTTTGTTTGGTAAACACAATGAAATTCGGGTGGCATGAACTTAAGAATGAGTTGATTTCCTTGAATCCAAATGATTTTTCATGCATTCAAGACTATTTCTCTAAGTATAAAATTCCTAGACTCTCATGTGCAGAATGCAAGATTAAGAAAGAAGACAGACAATGTATTTATCATATTATTTCCAAACTTTGACCTGCATATTCTATTTTTGTATCTACATTCTACTCCATGAAAGAATCCTTGACTACAGCTAGCTATCAAGAGCCTAGTCTTAAATCCTTTTGTGATTCCTTAATTAGAGAGCAAGATAAGCTCATTCATCTTGGAATAATTAACATTGCAGATACATCTAGGAAAGCCTTATTGTCCCAATAGAAAGAAAAGTCCAAGCCTCCCAAGAAACAGAATTTTCACAATAATAAGCCAAACAACAAGGGTCCCAAACCCTCTCGGTCAGCTCCTTCTTTAAAAAATGACACAGGATCCAAGCCGAAAGGAAAGAATACTGAGCGTCATTGCAATTTTTGTGGGAAAGATAATCATGATGAATCTAAGTGTTTCAAGAAGATGGCAGCCTTGGAAGTAGCAATGAAGAAGCACCACATTAGCCTAGATTCATCTTCAGAATCTACCTCTCATGGACATGTACTTTGTGCTTCTAGTTACTCTTATACTGCATATTCTTCTTCTAGTTCAATTGAATGGCTCATTGATTCTGGAGCATATTATCATATGGCTAAGGATAAAGCCATATTTTCTACTATGCATGAATGTAACACTAAACAAATATTTGTTGGTGATGATAGATCTCTAAGTGTTGTAGGATCTGGAACAGTTCTAGTAGAAAATGGTCATTTCAGTGATGTACTATGTGTTCCAAAAATTTCCTGCAATTTGTTATTATTCTATAAAATTACTCATTTAGGTGAAGGTAAAACTGTGACATTTACACCTCTCCAAGTTATAATCAAGGATTTTAAAAATCCTCAAAATGTCCTTGCTATTGGAAATATTAATGATATTACCAGGTTGTACAAATTTAACAACTTTGGGTCAATACCTTTTCCTTCAGTTTTTGTTGCTCATAGTGATAACTTGAGAAAACTTTGGCATGAGCGATTTGGTCACTTAAATTATCGTTCATTGCAACAACTATGTAAATACAATATGGTGACTAGTCTTCTGATGGCATCTTGCAAGGATGGTGTGTGTTCCGGTTGTGCACTCAAAAAACATCATCAAGACAATTTTGACAAACGTGCCTCTTGGCACGCCTAAGTTCCCTTGGAGCTTGTGCATAGTGACTTGTGTGGTTCTCTTCCATCTGCATCTTTTTCTGGTTTCAAATATTTCTTAACTTTCATTGATGACTACTCCAGACACACTTGGGTTTACTTCCTAAAACTTAAGAGCGAAGTATTTAACATGTTCTTGGCCTACAAGGCCCTTGTTGAAAAACAATCTGGTATGAATCAAATTATTAAGTTAAGATTTGACAATGGAGGAGAATATGTTAACAACAAGTTCACTACTTTCTACACTGAATAAGGAATCCAACAACAACACACTGTTCCATATACACCACAACAAAATGGTGTAGCTAAATGGAAGAACCGCACTTTAAAATAAATGGCTAATTGTATGATCCAATCTAAGGGACTAAGTCTTCAATATTGGGCTGAGGGCATAAATTGTGCAAATTACATAGTTAATCGCACACCCACTAAAGTTTTACAAGATATAACACTGGAAGAAACATGGAGTAAAATTAAACCAGATGTAAGTCACTTTCGTGTGTTTGGTTGTGAAGCATGGGCTCACATTCCGGATGAAAAACGGAAAGCATTGCAGCCTAAAAGTGAAAAGTGCATATTTGTTGGACATTTTGAAGATGTAAAAGGTTATATACTTCTTCCGCCCCATTCACATGATATAATAATTAGAAGAGATGTTAAATTTGATGAAAATATCTTGTCCTGCAAGCCTAACTTGGTGGGTGTGCCATCTTTGGCCTGTGAGCCTGATTCGGCGATTGTGCCTTCTTCTTCTTCTTCTTCTTCCAACTTCCTTGATAGGTTTACAACTCCAGTTTTTGATGATGACAATGAGGATGAAAATCCACCTCGGCCTGCTCATGTTCCTCCAATTGCACCAGCACCAATTCTTCCTCGATGGGTCCATTCAACATGTGAAGCAGCTGGTCATCTTGTCAGTGATCCTAGAGATCAACGTCAAACACGTTCTTAGTTTCAGCGAGCCTCTTCTCTTTTGGCTCAAGTTTCCGAGAATCATGATCTAGAAACTTTTGCAGAAGCTTCAAGAAATCCAGATTGGGATGCATCTATGGATGAATAATATCATTCCTTAATGGCGAAAAATACTTGGGATCTTGTTCCTCTTCCAAAAGGAAGAAAACTTGTCAGATGTAAATGGGTCTACAGAACTAAGTATGCATCAGATGGAAGTGTTGAAAGACTTAAGGCAGGGTTAGTTGCCAAAGGTTTTTCCCAAGTTGAAGGGATTGACTACAATGAAACTTTTGCTCCTGTCAGAAAAATGAATTCCATCCACCTTGTTCTTTCCCTTGTAGGCTTACATAACTGGGAAGTCCATCAAATGGATTTCAAGTCCTCATTTTTACATGGTGATTTATAGGAGAAAATGTACATGGAACAACCTCCTGGATATGTTCAGGATAACTCTAGCCTTTTCTGTCTCCTTAAGAAATCCGTATATGGCCTTAAGCAAGCTTCTAGAGCTTGGTATGCCAAAATGGATAGATTTATCCTTGACACTGGTTTTTATAGATGCCATTCTGATCCCCAATGTCTATACCAAGAAAGTAGGAAACCATCCCATCATACTTGTTCTTTATGTTGATGATCTTATCCTTACTGGTAGTGACCCTAAACTTATAACCCATGTGAAGTCCAGTCTTAAGAAAAATTGTGAAATGTCAGACTTAGGACATTTGCATTATTTTATTGGTCTCCAAGTCTTGCAAACCAAAGAAGGAATCTTCCTTTCCTAGTCTAAGTATGCTTGTGACCTTCTTCGTCACTTCCACATGGAAGATTGTAAACCAGCCCTTTCTCCCTTCTAGTCTGGAGTCAAACTTTTTGCCACTTGTACTTCCCCTAAAGTAGATGCCACCTTGTCATCGTCAGCTTGTTGGTAGTGTTTTATACTTGACTCATTCCTGTCCTAACCTTTCCTTTTCCATTGGTCGTGTTGCCTGTTATATGCAAACTCCTCATGAAAGTCACTGGAAAGCAGAAAAAAGAATACTTCGATATATTCGAGGTACAATTCAGTTTGGGATTCATTACAGTACAAGGGGGACACCTTTGTTGGTTGGTTTCACTGATTCAGACTGGGGAAGCGATCCTAATGATCGAAAGTCTACTGCAGGTTATGTTTTTAGTCTCGGATCTGGACCTATCACTTGGGCTTGTAAGAAACAACAAGCTCTTTCTCTTTCTTTAGTAGAAGCAGAATATCGAGCTGCAATTAATGCCAGTCAAGAAGCTTTATGGCTTCAACAAATCCTTTGAGAGTTTGGATTCAAGCAGCAACAGCCTACTCCACTTTGGTGCGACAATAAAAGTTCCATCAAGCTTGCCAAAGATCTAGTTTTACATCAACACAGCAAACACATTGAGCTACAAATGAACTTCATCAGAAATCTTGTTCATGATCATGTTCTTGAAATGCTCTATTGCCCTACAGATTATCAAGTTGCAGATATCTTCACGAAGTCTCTTACAGAAGCGAAGTTTTCTAAACTTCGATCTATGTTAGGAGTTCAGGACTGTGTCCTTAAGGGGGGATAGACTCTAATGCCTCCTTCCTTCTCCTAATAATGTCACTTTTGTAAATCCTTCAATCCTATCCCAAGTTGTTCTTAAGGGGGGGTGTTAGGATATTTAGAAACTTAGGAGTTAGTTAAGATCAACTTGTGTAATATATCCGTTAGGTAAAGTGTGTTTCTTTAGTATGCATTTGTAAATATTCTAATACGATGGTCACGATATGCTCTAGACATAAAGTGATCTGACGGTTCAACTTCTCTTAGATCATACCTACCATTGATCCATGTCTTAACACCTTATTGGTCCATGATATCTATTTAAAGAGCATGGAGGGTCCTTAGCTAGTTGATCGATTATGAGAAGCTCATGTGACTTTCTTTCTTTTCCATAATAAATTGCTCCAAGTAGCTATTTGGCTGGGGCCGTGGACTATTTCCCTCTCGAGAGTTTTAACCACATGACAAACATCGGTGTATTGATCTATAATCTTTTTGTGTGAAGTGGTTGCTCTAGGTGTTCGGTCTTTTGGGAGTACCCCGTGTACCCAAACATCTTTTGTGGTAATCGTTTTATGATTGTGGAGTCTAATATTGATGCTGCAAATATTGGGTTATCTTTTCACATGTCCTTGTTCCTCCCAAACAATTGATAGCACTTATGCCATTTTTCAATCCTATCTATTGTCGGTATGATTACTTGAATATTTTTAAATACAATCATAGAGTTTCCATGTATAGTATGTGCATGGATGGATATGTTTCTGGAAAATTTATTAGGAAGAACCTATTATATATTGACGGTCGTCCATGACTCATGGGAATATTACAGGGTCCATAAATAGTTCGAAGTGCTCTTTATTTTCTACAAATTGTTAATTTTAGGAACAATTCAATGACCATCAGATCTTTATTAGAAGGAAAGCACCAATATTTGTTTTTGTAGATGTAATCTGTAGCATGTCTCCTAGTGACGAACTGTTAAGAAACTACAACTTTCATAGCCCAGAAATCACTTGTCAGAGATGTCTCACATTGTGATTACCCTTATATGTTCCATTGGGGCGTAAGACCAAAAAACATTGATTAATTGTATTTATCAATTTACAATGTGAGACATGTTAATGTATTTCTTGATTTGAAATTATGTTTTATAATTTTTAATTTAATTTATAAATTGAATTTGAAAATGTGTTGCTCAATTTTTAATTTATATATTTAATGTGGAATTCATGTTAACATATTGCTCAATATGAGTGTTTGTTTTATAAGTTGTTTGCAGCTTCTTATTTTGTATTGGAAATGATTCTTGTGCTTTTGAAATAATTGTTTTGTATAATAATAGATCAAACCAATTGCATCGTGCTTACTAACTTCATCGATGTAATGTTCAATATTTTAAATTAGGATTATGATGATGACAGACCTTCCTACCATCTTTCGTTGCACCCAATACAATGTCAAAACGAGAGAAGGATGGAAAAAGAACAACTTGGAGAGGAAGCATACCAAACATGGTTGAATCAACCACCTATTCAATTTCAACTACGTCCATCCTCACCAATTAGGAATTACTACATTGATAACAGTTCTTCACATGTTGGAAATGGAGGTAATGAATTAGACATTGGTATGGATGAGTTATTATGACAAAGAATTTCCATGGGTGCAATGTTGTTTCATACATTCCAAGACAATGATCTAGGGGTTGATGCTCGTATTGCTAAAGCCTTCTTTGAAAGTCTTAAAATGGAAAATTCCATACCTCTCTTTGAACCTCACCAGACAAATTCTACACAGTTGGGGATGACAAATCCTACATTTAATTCCAAACATTTTTATATTGTTTGAAATGTTGAACTTGTGTAGTAATTCCCTTACATGATTAGAGTCCTACCGTTATCACATAATGATTTCATCCTTATGAATTTTATATCTAACTGTTTGTAATAACAATAACATGCATAATTGAACAATCTCTATTGTTCTCATTTACACATAACTGATTATTTATTACTTATGGAGCACTTGTTTATTACAACTAATTATGTACTATTTAGACATTCTTAAATTGTGTTTGTGATTTCACTATAAAATCATTTTTTTTTCTTGAATAATTGGTGTCACGTTGTCATACTATATCTACCAATCCAGATTTAATTTAATGTGTTCAAAGAACATTCTAATCTAACCAAATGAGTAACATTTTTACAACTCATGATTTTGATTAAATGGCTATTATGAACTTGTTGGGATATTCCTATCAAGATCTACTCACAACGTTAATTTATTATATAGATATTATGGATTTTAGGGATTGGGAGTTTGGACTTAAAGGGATTTTATATTAAGTGTTATAGACTTTACGACTTAGTGATTAATTGACGTGTAAGGGGTTAAGATATATTCTTAGGGGTTACAAACTATGTAGGAGTTATAGACGTGTGGGTTATAAGGGATTAGGGGTATAAGGTTAATAATATAGAGGAAAACAATTTAAGGGATACAAGTATTGGATGTTTGGGATTTATAATTAAGATTTATAAGGCTTATGATTTATACAAATGATGTGTTATGGGTTATAAGGATTAGAGTGGTTAGGATTATATTTGTTATTTATGTAAGGATTTATAGAGATTAATGGTTCAAGGGGTTAGAAATCTTATAAGTTAGGGTTTGTGAGGGTTAGTGGGTTTAACAAGTTTGTTCTATATGGGTTAAACGTTAACAATCATAAGGATTAGGTCAAAAGGTGGCGGTACTAAAGGTTTTAGGTGTTGATGTAATTCTGCAACAAAGGTTAGAAAATTCTTAATCTAAGGCTGCAAACTCAAACAACAAACAATATTAGTATGATGAAAGCAAGTGACTGCATATAGAAAAGATAAAGAGATCAATACATGTGAATTTACTCATAAATAATGCAAAAATGAGATATTTCGACATATAAAGAATGGTGTCACCTTTGTTATTTACCAATGAATGTAGGATTACAACGTATACACCTTTGAATTTGAAGATGACAAGATGGTATCCAAGATACTCCATTGAGAGGGTCCTTTTCTCCTTTGAATGTTCTTGACTCCTTTCTTTGGTTCCTGCAAGATGGATGGGAGAAATGATGATGAAAATGAATGAATTGAAATAAACTAGTAAACCATGTTAACTCTCATGGTTTCTTATGGTCTTGTGTATTTTTTGTTATACTTAGATTTTCATCTCAAAAATTATTATTTATTTATTTCCAATGTTTTTTTATGATTGTCAAAATCCAAGACTTTTGGACGAAAAGCTTGATTTTTCCAAAGAAAGTGCAAATGGGGGTAGCACACTTGATGTCCATGTATATGTCCTAGGAGTGCACTTAATTCCCTAAGAAATGCATTAGGTTAACCCTATTACTGCACTAAAAAATTAAATTGGTAACGAGACTTCCAGTTTTGGGAGGAGATCTTCTATTAGCCAATTTGCGAGGATTTTAAATTTCATTAAGGGAGGTGAATAATACAATGGAATCACTTATTATGATGGTTTATGCATGTGGTATGGTATATTATCATGGTGTATAGCTCTTATTATGTAGGGGAGAAAATTTGGACTGATAACAATAGGGATCGAGGATTATAATTTCTATAAATTTTAAGTGTTGTTGTTTATTAAGGCTAGGGAATAAAGATCATAAAGGTGAGGGTATATAGGGTTATATGGATTAGTTGATACAAGTGTTGTGGGTTATGAGGTTATATACATTAGGAACTTATATTGGTTATATTGTTAAGGTTTACATAGGTAGTAAACTCTAAATTCTAGGTTCTAGAAGTTAAAAAAGAAATGGGATATGTACATTATGTGTGATAGGGTTTTATAGTTAATAGATAAAATATTTTTATTGAAATGCTTAGAAGTTATATAAGCTCAAGGGTTAATGGAATATTTGAATAAGGGGTTATAAGTATCTAAACTATAAGATTTATATAGATAAAGTGTTATGAATTGTAAGGATTATAGAGTTTAAGAGTTATCATTGGTTTTACATATTGCAAATTATAGGTTATGAGGTATGTAAGGTTTAAAGGCTAATTTAGGTTATTGGTTATGGATTTATGGATTAGCGTTGACATGTTATATAGGTTAGGGATTAAAGGTGATAATATATATTAGTGAGGATTTTACAGGTTAAGGAATAAAATTTATAATGGATTTGTTTTATTGGTGTTAAGGTCTAGCAATTATAGTAGCTAAATAATAAAATTAAGGATTAGGGATATGACCCATAAAACATAACTAGATCATCTGACCTTATGGATTTTAATAAATAGATTGATCAAGCATTTGGTTAACCCAACTAAACCCTTGATTAATAGTTTGGATTTTCTTTTAAATTGCTCGATCGAGCACTTATTCAAGCTCTCAATAGATTTTTTAAAACACTCAAGCATATGTAAAACTTCACTCCCTTCAGCTACCATGCTAAGAATTGTTACCCATTTTCATGGATTCGCCCTATTTTATATGAGTAATGTGCAAGGAAATCAATTTATTTACTTACTAAAAGATTGTGTTTCAATGAACGTAAAGAAATTTAAATATTGAAATTTAAAAAAAACTATAAAATTATCATTTATGTGTGTGCTCATCATCCATTGGTGATGTATCGATCATGGGATTAGGTTTCACATAAGGCATTACTTCGAAAATAGACTGTATTTCTTAATTGAGACAAAAAAAAGAATAAAATTAGTAATATATTTTGTTTTTGGTATTAGGGAATGTGCTCTTTAAATGTGGAATGTTATAATTGAAGTTAAATGTAGTTCATCTTATTTTTAAATTATGAGGAATTTATTTATTTTTTATTCACAACGAATCATAATATAATTTTTCATCTATATTAACAGTTTTGTTGTGGAAAAAATGGAGGTAATGGCTTGTAAGGCCCATTTATTAGTAGGCCTTAGTTTGGTGATTGGGGTCCAGAACATTTCAGAAAATGTTTGAGGAATTACGTTGTTGTTTTTGGGATTAAAACTTTGTGATATTATCTCTTATCCTCTAAATGTTTATGTACAAATTGAGAGTTTTCTAATTGCACAAAAGTCAACTCAATCAAAGTGGATATGCAAACGTTATAATTTATGTAATTGTGCAAATTACGTAGTTAATTGTGTAAATTTCATAGTTAATTATGAAAATTACATATTTAATTATGTAATTTGCACAATTTATGGCTTCATCCTAATATTGAAGACTTAGACCCTTGTGTTGGAGCATATAATTAGACATTTATTTTAAGGTGTGTTTCTTCCACTTAACTACACCAATTTGTTGTGGTGTATATGGAATAGTGTGTTGTTGTTGGATTCCCAATGCAAAGAGTAGTGAAATTATTGTTGACATATTCTCCCCCATTATCAAATATTAACTTGAGAATTTGATTACTAGATTGTTTCTCAACAAGGGCCTTGTAGGCCAAGAACTTGCAAATATTTTGATCATAGGTTTTAGGAAATAAACCCAAGTGCATATATAGTAATCATCAATGAAAGTTAAAAAACATTTGAAACCAGAAAATGAAGAAAAAGGAAGAGGAACACAGAAGTCACTATGCACAAGCTACAAGGGGGTCAAGGCATGCCAAGAGGCGGGTTTGTCAAAACTGCCCCGATTGAGTACACAAATGGAACAAACACCATCCTTGCAACATACCATTGGAAAACCTGTCACTATATTTTATTTACATAGGTGTTGCAAAGAGTGATCATTTAGGTGACCAAATTTCCCATTCCAAAGTTTTCTCAAGTCATTTCTATGACCAACAAAAAACAAAGGGAAAAGGTGATGACCCAAAGTTGTTAAATTTTTATACCTAGTAATCTCATCAATGATTTCAGTGGCAAAAACATGCTTAGGAACTTTGAAATCTTTGATTACAACTTGGTGAGGTGTAAATGTTATAGCATTAACTTCACTAAAATGAGTGATTTGATAGACTAAGAACAAATTGTAATAAATTATTAGAGAACATAGTACATCATTAAACTTACCATCATCTACCTGAACTGTTCCAGATCCTACAACACTAAGAGATCTGCCAATGCCAACTAATGTTTGTTTGTTGTTACATTCATTCAGAGTAGAAAATATGGCTTGATCCTTAGCCATATGCTAATATGTTCTAGAATCAATGAACCACTCATACAAAGAAGAAGAGGAAAAAGAAGAAGATGCATTAAAGGAAAAACCAGAAGCACAAAGTGCATGCCCTTTAGATGTAGATTCTGAAGACAAAACAAGGTCGACATTGTCCTTCTTCGTTGCTACTTCCAAGGATGTCATCTTCTTGAAACAATTAGATTCATGGTGATTATCTTTCCCACAAAAGTTGTAATGGTGCTCAATCTTCTTACCTTTTGATTTGGATCCTTTGTCATTATTAGGAGGATGTGTTGGATGAGAGGGTTTGAGGCCCTTGTTTTTCTTATTATTGCAAGGATGTTGCTTCTTGGGATGATTGGAATTATCTTTCAATTGTGCCACTAAGGATTTACTAGATGTCTCTACATTGCTAATTATTCCAAGATGTATGAGTTTATCTTTCTCTCTAACCAAGGAATCATAAGAAGATTCAAGTGTGGGACTTTTATACCAAATCCATAAAAATTATTTATGGAGTAAAATGTAGATACAAATAAAGAATATGCAGGTCTAAGCGTGGAAAGAATATGAAAAATGTATTTCGTGTCTTTCCTTTTTATGATGCATTCAAAAGTAAGAACCTAAGGGTATTGTACTTAGAAAAATAGTCTTGCATTGAAGATAAATCCCCTGGATTTAAGGTAATCAACTCATTTTCAAGTTGATGACCTCAAATTTCATTGTGTTTACCAAACACAGTTACCAACTTTTCCCAAGTTGTTTGTGGATCATCAATTCCTTGGAGGTGGAATCGTAAGTCATTAGAAATGGACATTTTGATTAATCCACAAGCCTCAACACATTTATTGTCCCATTTTATTTTCTTATCATCATCATCAGGTTCATTTTCTTTCCCTAAGGTTATTCGGTAAAGTCCCCTACTTCATAGGACATCCTCCATACGAGCTTTCCATGACAAGTAGTTGGAACTGGTAAGCAGAATATCACTTGGAGATTCCATACTATAATATGCAAGCTATAAAGAAACAAAACCAATGGTGTAGATGCAAATATCTCTAAAAAATAGGTGGTTTAAAAAAATGGCACTAAAAACAGACTTCGGATTCCAATGTAATGCCCTTTTGAAAAAGAAGGCATAAAAAGGAACCAAGGAGCCACATGGGAATAAAGGGTTAATCCAAGAGGTAGAGAGTAAAAAATTAGTAAAGAACGGCCCCCGCCCCAAACTAACGTTTTCTATAAGCTCACTTTTACACATAAGTTGCTTCAAAAGAAGTGACCCACTTTTATAAAACAAATAGGAAGCACTTTTACAATATAGTTACTTTATTGCGCTGAGATACACATTTATATAGCCCATGTGGTAGCGAAGTGCCTTCGTGTCCCAAATATGTCAGCCATAAAATAAAAATATAAAAAATAAAAATCGAATAATATAGATAAAACAAATCACAAATACAAGTTTGGCTTGTCGAAAAAAAAACTTTGAGAAATAAAAAAATCATAAATCCAGTTTCCCCTCTACTTCTTTAACTTTTCTATGTTTTTGAACACATAATTTTCTTTAGTTTTTAACAATCAATTTTTCTTTCACCACGGATCTTTTAAAATGCCAAGTTGTGAAGTAGTACTATATGTTGTATGTATATCGTATCATTTTATTTTTTCCAAGATACATATGAACTTCATATTATGTGGTCTATTAATAGAATTCTTACCAACTAAAACGTGTGTCCATACTCCCAAATCGTTTCGTTACAAATAAGGGAAGCAAATTATATGGGAATCGCAAGCATATAAATCTATTTTGGTTTTTTAAAATTAAGGTTTTTTAAATAATAAAAAATATTATAAATAATTATATAATTATTACTTTTATCATTATAATTATGAAACGTTTGTAGTGGGCCTAATGGTTAAGAGCATGTGTTTCCTCTTAGGAGGTCACGGGTTCAAATCCAGAGGGGGTAGTGTATGTACACCTCTGTAGACTTTAGCAGTTAAATCGTTGCGCAGAGGGGGGTCCCTTGTCCCACAAACAAGGGGGTCTCATACACCAATTTGGTGTCTCGCTTGGCGGTGACTTTAAAAATAGTTTATTATTATTATTATTATGATTATTATCATACTACCAAATTGTGCCATTACAAAACCAAGGAAACAAATGACTATGAAAATGGCAAATTGCATTTAAAATTTGGGGTTTTTATTTTAATTAGACTTTTTTTTAAATAAAAAATAGTAAAAATGTTGTATAATAATTATAAATAATAATTATATTATTTTTATTTTTATAATTATAATTATTTTTTAATTTTAATGACAATAATTATATAATTATAAGATATTGTTAAATTATATAATTATAAAACATTGTTAAATTCAATATTAAATTAGATAGGTCTATTATTATATTAATATTGTTTATTTAATGGTGTATTGTAGTGTAATAGTGAGACTTCCACGTTGAAAAGGAAGGATAAGGAAAGGTGAAATGGTTAGTGGAAGTCTCACCAAATTACAATAGATATATTATCAATTTTCTTTTCTATTTTTTCTATATTTTTTTTTCTACATAGTTTTGTGTTATTTTTTTTTATTTTTTCATTTAAAAAGGGGGTTTGCATTTCAAGGGATTTGATTCTTCTAGGCACTTTGTAAAACCAAAGTTAGATGGTCTATACTAGTAATATAAAATTACATGAACTTTTACAAAATGTAAGAAAAATAAGGACTTGAACTTTGTTGGCCCCCAACAAATGCCCTTAATATTTTGTAAAATCAAAGGGGTCCCGTGTAATTTTTTGTAAATACTTAGCTTTTGATTTTCTTTCATTTTACTTTTCTTGATTGGGCAAGTGATTTCATTGATTCCCTTGGATTGATCTATCGCTTTCTATGTTTCCTTTTCTTCGACTTGGATTTTATGGAAGATGATCTAATGGGCTTATGCTTTCTGAAGTTTTGGCTTTGGGTTGTTCAAGTTGATGCTTCTGTTGGTTTTTCATGCGATGATAATTTGCGATGTCATTATGCCAAAGCAGTTAGTGAAAATTCATTATCATTTCGCTGATAATTTATCATTTTCTTGTGGTTAAATGGTACATGCATGCCCTTATCCAAGCTATCCAAAATCTTCCCAATTTTAATTTTATCATGCATAATTGATTTGTGACTATTTTGACGGATCATGGAGAATTAACTAGAAACCCAAATTCTTTGTTTTCAACATTTTCATTTACATCTTAAAAAACATTTCATATTAAAGAGTTGAGACAAACTTTCACTTTTGAAATTTCAATGATATATTATTATTATTATTATCATTATTTCCATCTTTAAAATTTCATTAAAAACTTTCCATAATTTTAGATTTATTCTTCTTTTAAATATTTATGTCTATTAGTAAAAGTTTTTAAGTTCTTACAATTTTCATTAATTTAAAATAAAAGAACTTTAAAAACTAAATATTAATATAATATTTAAAGTTAATTTTTATAAATTCTTTTATTAAAACTTTAATTTTATCACATATACTTATGACATTATCATAATATTTATCTATCTATATTTTAATGGTGGATTACATCAAAGTTGCAAAACCAAATGAAACATTCCTCTCATATAAAATTTGAAGCAAATTATCATATGGTTAATTATTACTTTTTGACATGATTTTCTCAAACCATTTATTACGTGGAGGCTAATATACATCAATGGAAGAGGCTAGACCAATATTAATGGAAAAAGAAGGATTACATAATGTTGCCACTTCATCCCTCGGATGCGGGTGACAGGAGAAATGACACGGAGGATAGGACGGCTCAGGATAACGAGGACATGGCCCACCATGTCAGCATCCCACCAAATACCCATGTGGACGACCAGGTGGACGACAGGCGGTTGCATGCACACCAACACCCTCAAGCATTTGACACCCATTCGGTCTACGACGAAAATGAAGTCCTCTTTGCCAGCGATCGGATTTTGGTCACTTCTGTTGATGATGCCAACACCAATAGGGACGTCGACGAACCCGATCTTCCAAGCAGTAACAGTCCCTTCGGCATTTAAGGCTCACCATCATGCCCATCGGACCTGGTGCATTATGGCTTCCGCATTGTTCCTCAACCATCAACTCCTACTTTTCGCCAACCAAGCTCGGTCCAAGCTCTGTCTTCCCAAGCTCGATACTGGCCTCAGCTCCCCCTGGGCCTGTTACAACAACTTGCACCCTGGAAATCTCATGCCGCCGCGTCGAATAGTTACTCCCAGAGGCGGGAGAGGACATGGAAGGGCTGGTAACCCTACAGAGCCACTTTTTCACCTATAGGTCAGTAACAAAGGGTACGAAGTCGAGACTCCAGAAGCTTTGAGAACCTTGGTCGATGAATGGGAAGACGAAATCTCTAGCTCCCTCACCGCAGCCACCCGCACCACATCCCATAGGGGAAATTGCTGGGTTTTCAAAAAAAATCCTCACCAGACTCATCCTTCATGCTGTCAACCCTCCACCGGCCGACAANTGTTCAACCACCACCGCCTCCTCTGCCTCCTCCCGCCCCTCCACTTCTCCCCATTCCTCCCCCTCCGCTCCCCCCTGGTCTGAGCACCCTCACCTCTCCACAACGCCAGTTCGTGAGGAAGAAAGGGAAAGTTGTCAAGAAACAGTCACCTAGGCCAGTCAAACAGCCACCACCCGACTCGGGAAATTCCACAAACAACAACTCCACAGGCGGTTTCAAGGAACCAAATTAGAAGCGGAAGAATGACACGAAGCAAAAACTTCAATGGGGAACTAAATACAGCTGCCCAATCATCGAGGTTCCGTATGAGCCGCTATGATGCCAGGTGTCTTGACTCTCCAAGTGGCTCGATTCCACAGGTTTTCTCAAGATTTTTTGATTTCCAATCCCTGGCAACTATCTAGATTAAGATAGCCTGACTTTTATTTACTCTGTTCAGTAATTTTTGGATGTTTAAGATTTGTTTTCCCCTTAATGGAGAGGATCATTTTTTGAACTCTTGGACAGCATCTTTTGGCTCTGTTTCGTGTTCCCGCAACACACAGACTTGTATCATTATCTGTACATTTATCTTTACTTAATAGATTAGTCCTGAACTTACAAAAAAAATGTTGCCACTTCATAATGCATACATATAACCGCATAGAAAAGGGAAAATTAATTTATATGATTCAAATTGTTCCTTTTAATTTAAGAATTTTGATTCTTTTTGGCATGTAATCCTAAAATAAATCCTAAATAGGTAAATCACCAAAATTATGCCAGCTAATGAAGAACTAACGTTCTAGTAAAATAAATAGGGCTTCACATTTTAACTATCCAAGAATATAATTGCGTTGAAGCTCGAAGGTCATTAGTTTTGTTGTCTTATTTCAGAAAACCTGTCGACATTAGATTGCCACGTCAAATAGATTGTTACCTAGTCATCCAATGTTAATTAATTAAAGATGGTGTCAATTTGAGGAAACTACCTCCATCAAATTTGTAGAAAAAGGAATACGGCGACGATTGCATGAGATTGCAGTAATATTGAATTCATTGAAAATCCAAACACAAGATATGAAAATAATGGGCATCAGTTCTATGATCTGTCAAATGAATTTTGACTATTTCATAATGACACCTTTCAAATTAAGATGATTAAAGCAGGAGATGATGGAGGTAACTTTATTTCTTGTTCAAAAGTTGGTTATGGCTTCTTGTTCGCTATAAAAGTAGTGAGATTTGATTGTACAGAGGAGGAAGTCTCTTTATTTTTCTGTGCTTTTGTATATCTCTTTGTTCCATTTGTATGTAAAAGTAGGGAGAGATAGATTTTGCCAAAAGTAGTTCCTAGATATGCAGAAACATATTTGATTTTTATCATCCAGAGATATTTGTAACCAGAGATTGCTAATGTTCTAAGACTTTTTCAATTGTCTCGGTAAGACTGCATTTTATTGGTGTTCTTTTCTCATTGAGCTGAATTTAATTTAAATACAATTTATTTGTTCATTCTTGCATTTAACCTTTATGTTTATTTGTTTGGAATGATTAATTTTATTGTGTTTAATTGTCTTGAACAATCATAGCTCTCATGTAATTAATTTAAATACAATTTATTTGTTCATTCTTTCATTTAACCTTTATGTTTATTTGTTTGGAATGATTAATTTTATTGTGTTTAATTGTCTTGAACAATCGCAGTTCTCATGTAATGAGCAATTTGAATTAGTAGTTATTTTGTTAATTACTTGTTTTGAAATATTGATGTGCTTAACGAATTATATTTTATTTTAAATTTCTTTAAAGTAAATTGTAATTTTAGTTTTATTTCATAATTGGAAGCTACAGGTTAGCAGCTACTAAATCCATGTATTTTAGCGGCTGCTAAATTTGTGTATTTTAGCAGCTGCTAAATCCGTGTGTTTCTAGCTATTGAATTTTGTATCATAAATTAGTTATTTATTTCATATTAGTTATTTCAATTACATGTTTCAGAACTCATATCATTAAGTTGTGAGATTCTCTTGTTGAAAGCAAACCCATATAGGCAGCGGGGCCTTTGTTCCCGCGAGAGTTAGCTATTTTAGTTAGTTATTTTAAACACATAGGGGGATGTGTTAAGTGCCTTGTGTGGGTTTTATCTCTATGTTGGACAAAGTTAGAAAATACGGCTAAAAAACCCAAGGCCTCTTACTTTTTAAAGTAACTTCTAACTGAGTGAGCTAAGTAAAATATTTAATAATATTATGGAGGAGAATGGAGATGATAGTACCAGCCAAAAAAACCATGCATCATGTCCTATGAGACACTCTAACAACCAACCAAATACAAAAAACTAAATTATGAAACTAAATTTTTTAGATTCAGGGTTAGTCCTTGGTTGTCCTTCTCAAAAATGCAAGTTTTCTCATTGTTTATGATTTACCAAGTCACACACAAAGCACACGAGAAAGAGCACATGTAGTAAAGAAAACCCTTTCCACATTGTTTCTAATTTATTGAATTCTCACATCAAGCATGGAAAATAGCATACGCATATTGAAAGGTACCATACTAGGAATAAAACAAAAACCAAACAAAAATATAAAGGAATGTGAGGAAAAAAAGTCAAAATGCATAACTGTAAACAATTTACCTCCAGATCTAGTAAAATGGTCATATCTTGGGAAAATGAAAACCTTTTTCACTGAAACGAAAAGTGTTTAAAACTGGAAACATTGATTCGGATGCAATAGAACACCTCTCACAACTCAAAAATGCATAGAAATATCAAAACCAATATAAATCCTTTCACAGTCTTGGTAACACTAGTTCAAGATGTAGATCACCAATAGAAGTGGAACTTCATAAGATCTCTAATACCATGTTCGACTATCACAGGATACTTCCAAATGATCGAACACCATGAGCATCTGCTCACACAAATAGACCACACATCAACATATCAATGTTTTTATGTGGTTTAAACCCTCAAAGAGGAAAACACTCCATAGCCCCATCCAAATAGCTACTTGAGGCAATATTACTATGCAAAGTAAAAATAACGTTACAAATGAGCTTCTCATAATAAATCACCTAGAAAATGACCCTCCATGCTCTTTAAATATAGATTATGGACTAATAAAGTGTTAAGCCACGAATCAATGGTCATTAAGATCAAGGAGAAGATGAACCGTCAAATCACTCTATTTCAAGAGCATATTAGGACCATCGAATTTCATATATAGAAATGCATACTACATAATCACACTTTACCTAAAGATACATTATAACAAGTTGATCTTAACTAATTCCTAATTGTCTAAATATCTTATCATTCCTCAACTATTATTTTTAGAAAAAAAAATTGGGCCAAAGATGTATTTCGAAATATATAAATAACAAATCATGGCATTCATCAAGTAACTCTATAGTAGGGGAATAATACAAGTAGTAAATACAAAAGTCCTCATTTGGTTGGACACCCTTGTAACCCATGTTGGTATGACTTCGAGTAGTACCATATTAGGCAACAATTGTATACAAAATTCCACTTTCATGTACCATTGGGTATCTCAAAAATCCCATAAAATACTTGAAGTAAAATTCCTATAATATGATTAACCATCTTGTTTCTATATTGCACCAAGCGCAACAATTGAGAAGATTAATCTCTAATACATCAGTAATTAGTTAGTACGACTTAGGTATGGTTGAGCCTCCTTCGTTGGTGCCATGTGAAACCGACCTAAGTACTATTATTGGACCCTGAACATATATTAAAGATCTATAGAACCTAGATCTCCATTTCCTTCGACAAGCTAAAAACCTTATTCTTTGTTGATAATCTATGAAATTCTTACATAAATTGCAATATTCAAAATTTGGGAATTCTATCAGTGCAATGATATTCAGGTAAGAGTATCCACAGAGTACCACTCCATCAAGAATAGAAAAAATATGATAGTTCCTTCCCATGCCATTATTTGATATCTATCTCAACGTAATATTTAATCTGATTAGGCATTTGGTTAGACCACCCAAACACTCAATCGAGAGTTTTCCTCTGCTGCCAAAATTGCTTGATCTACCACTTCTTCAAGATCTCAAATAATCTCTCAATAGCTCAATAAAGAAATTAAAATAGCACGACCAAGCATACATAAAAAAATTCTCCCTTCACCTACCATGCTTATAATTGTTACCCATCTTCATGGATTCACCCTAAATTATGATTAATTTGAAAGGAAATCAATTAATTTAATTGCTAAATGAAAATGCTTGACCTATGACTTATTCAATCTCTCAATCGAGATCTCCATAGTTCAATCGAGAGCTTAAAATAGATCACTCGAGCATCCATAAATCTCTACTCCCTTCACTTACATTGATAATAATTGCTACCCATATTCATGGATTCACCCTCTTTTATGAGTAATTTGCAAGGAAATTGATTAATTTAATTACTCGAAAAACCCTTAGTATTTTTTTTATAATCTATGAAATTCCTACATAAGTTGCAATCTCGAGAATTTGGGAATTATATTAGTGTAGTAAAATTCAAGTAAGAGTACCACTCCATCAATAATAGAAAAATTATATAGTTCCTTCACATGACCTTATTTTATATTTATCTCAACATAATCTTTGAGTCAATCAAGCATTTGATTAACCCAACCAAACCCTCAATCAAGGGTTTATCTTTGCCACCAAAATTGTTTGATCGAGCACCTTATTCAAGATCCCAATTGATCTCTCAATAACTCAATCGAGAGCTTATAATATATTGATCGAGCATACATAAATATCTTCTCCCTTCACCTACCTTACTAATAGTTACTACAAATGTTCATGGATTCACCCTATTTTATGAGTAATTTGCAAGGAAAACAATCAATTTAATTACTAAAATAAATTGTTTGATCGAACACTTATTCAAGATCTCAATCGAACTCTCAATAGCTTAATCGAGAGATTAAAATATATCGATCGAGCATCCATAAATCTCTGCTCCCTTCACCTACCTTACTAATCATTGTTACCCATCTTCATGGATTCACCCTATCTTATGAGTAATTTGCAAGGAGATCAATTAATTTAATTACCCTAAAAACCTATTATTTGTTGATAATCTATGAAATTCCTACATAAATTGATATATTAAGAATTTGGGAATTAGTTTAGTGGAGTAATATTCGGGTAAGAGTACCACTCCATTAAGAATAGAAAAAAAATATAGTTCCTTCCGACACCCTTATTTGAGATCTATATCTGCATAACCTTTGAGTCAATCAAACATTTGGTAACCCAACGAAACCCTCAATCAAGGGTTTGTCTTTGACGCCACAATTGCTTGATCGAGTGCTTATTCAAGTTCTCAATAGCTCAATCGAGCACTTAAAATATATCAATCGACCATCCATAAATCTCTGCTCCCTTCACCTACCTTGTTAATATTGTTACCCAACTTCATGGATTCACGATATTTTATGAGTAATTTGCAATGAAAGCAATTTATTTAGCTACTAAATAAACTGCTTGATCGAGCACTTATTCAAGCTCTCAATTGGGTAAAATAGATCGATCGAGCATCCATAAATATTTGCTCCCTTCACTTACTTTGCTAATAATGGTTACCCACCTTCATGGATTGACCCTATTTTATGAGTAATTTGCAAGGAACCAGTTAATTTAATTAGTAAAAGAAATTGTGTGCCAAATAAATTAAAATATTGAAATTGTCAACAAATTATAAAATTAGCATTTATATGTGTGCTCATCCTCTAATGTTGATATATTGGCCATGGGATTATGTTTCGCATAAGGCATTGCTTTGAACATAGATTTTATTTCTTGACTAAGACATCAAAGAATACAATTAGTAGTATAGTTTGTTTTTGGTATTAGAAAAAATTATTTTTAAACGTGGAAAGTTAGAATTGAAGTTAAATGTAGTTCATCTTATTTTTAAATTATGATAATTTTATTCATTTTTTTATTCAAAATGAATCATTATATAAATTTTCATCTATATTGACGCTTTTGGAGTGGAAAAATTGGAGGTATTGTCGTGTAGGTCACATTTTATTAGTAGTTCCTACTTTGGTGATTTGCAGTCCATAAATTTCTTGATCCTATTTGAGGCTTTAAACTATTGTTTCTGGGGATTAAAACTTTGTAAATTTGTCTCTTAACCTCGAGATATTTTTCTACACATTGAAAGCTTTCTAATGACACAAAATTCAACTCAATTAGAATTCATATCCGAATGTTAAGCCTCCCATAAGGTTACCTATCATGTTGACCACCATGGCACTGAGTGGATTCCATGCTTGTTTCCATAACTCACACATGTGGACTTTCAAGAATATTCTAAAGGGATGAAATCCATAACATTAATTGGGAGTTGAGACATGCAAAAACCCCAATCCTGACCCTAAACAATTATCTAACTATGTTAAATATTGGGTCGCGAGGAAAATAACTGGTTCCCATATATTGATATTTTTATTGTTCCAAAGTTGAGCAAAGCATATAAAAATGGGACCTTGAAGCATAGCATAAGAAGTAGATGATCTTGTGCTTGCATTTCATAACTAAGAAGAAAAAAACAAAAAACATAGGCCTCACCTCATTGCTAGTTTTTTCCCATATAAACTTTTCATAAGTTACATCATGTGTTCATTATATAGATGGTGTTTTATTACTTACTTCTTTCATTTCAAATTTAATTTGTTTCAACATTTTATAATAATATTAAATTTGAAATCTAAAATAAAGCAGTACATAACAAAAGATTTATAATATTATAATATTAGTTATAACAAATTGTTTAAATAAAATATCAACAATAATTTTCCATATATTATAAGTATGAATAAATAGATTCTTGTTTATAAATACTACATGAAGTAATAAAATATATTAAGATAAATTATTTTTACTCCTTATTAACTTTATTTCATTATCATATCACAACAATACACCAATGTTATTATTTAAAACAAACACATTGAAAGAAAACAATATTTATCCACAATTGAGCTAATAAATTTCATTGATACTTTAATAATGTGTTTTTACAATTTAAAAACACCACATAACAATAGTGGAAGAAAACCCTAGAGTGTAACCATGTCTACATCTTTAACTTTACCGTGAGATTGATGCACCACCATCTTTCTATGAGATATAGTAGAAAAGTAAATTAAATGTGACATTTTTTCTATGAGACACAAGTCAACTCCCCTATTAAGTATTATGAAAGGGTAAGAATAGATCACCAAACCAATTGATGATCATTATGGAATACTAGGTATAACAGCTATGGAATACTTATGAAAGGGTAGGAGTAAATCACCAACCAATTAATGATCATTGTGGAATAGTAGGTATAACAGCTACGAAATACTAGGGATAATCGCTAGCACAATCGACTAAAGCTTAATGTTTAAAAAAAAATGAAAATAATATATAATATGATTAAGAATAAGATGTTTATCCCTTGGTACACTTGTTAATTATTGCGTTTACCTAACTATATTTGTTTTCTGTAAATCGTATGTGGTTGTAACTATACCATATGGTTTTTAAGATATAGTACACTTTATAGTTGTATGTGGTTGTAACTATACCATATGGTTTATACGATATCGTACATTATAGTTCTAGAATTCATAATAATTATAACTCTTATACCCAAATTTCAACCCACACCCACGCTCTACACATTGCCAATAAAATGATTGCAATGGTGCTGACCCTATGCATCACTTGATTCCTCAACCACAACGGCGAAAAATACTTTACATGCTGTAGAGCATTAAATGCGACGGCGGTCACACTGTCCGCCGTTAAATCTTACTTTGGAAAGGATCCGACGACGGACAGTACGACCGTCGTCGCATTTAATACTCTACAGCATGTAGAGTATTTGTCGCGAACCACAACTATACAATTCCTACTCCAATCACATGTGCAATCGTCATCGTCGTTGTTTTCTAATGTCCTCCTATTAGCATTGAAGGCCGTTCTACACAACTTATAACGGCACTAAGATAGTTGTTGGGGAGATTGAAGTGTCATCAAGAGTTATTTATGTTTTCTGTGATGAGTAAGTTGGTAGATATGGATGCAATTTAATAATTATGATAATTATTTAAATTTTAGAAATTATATGATGTCATTATAGGTAAAAACGAAAATGAGATTAATGATTACACTAAGCTCATAATTTCATTATAACTTTGCAATCCTCCTTTCTACTATAAGATGCAAAATAACACAAAATAACATAAGCTTCTTCTTACTTTAAAGAAGTTTTTTTTTTCTTAATCTTGAATTTATCATCCAACTATAAAAGTAAAATTTATGTTTGTGCTCGTCCTTAACTCAACTCTATGGGATCAAATTCTACACATAGAGTTATTTTGAATATATATATATAACCAATAGACAAAAGAACTAGTAGTATATATGTTAGGGTATTATCCTAACCTTTTAAATAAATAAATAGGTTGTTTGTATTTAAGTTGTTTTTCTTAAATAAGACTAATGAGGTAAAAGAACTAGTAGTATATATGCTAGGGTATTATTTTAACCTTTTAAATAAATAAATAGGTTGTTTGTATTTAAGTTGTTTTTCTTAAATAAGACTAATGAGGTAGTTAGAGTGTGAAAGTAATAATTGTAAGAAGATTTCTTAAAACGTTTTACTTATTAGAAAATTCCTTTTTTTTAAAGTTCCTAAGACGTTGAATTGAAATTATATAAAGAAATAGAAGCAATAATGAGATTTGTTGTGAACTATATTGTAATTGGAACTCTACTTAGTTTGAGGTTGTTTCCTTGAAGAGGCAAGTGAACGTTGTTTTCATCAATGAAGGTATTACTATTTGTGGTATTTAGTTCTTTTACAGTTGCCTATTATTGGTGTCATTATGTCATTTTTACTTTTAATCTCACTATATTTTTTTGTTTATACTCTGAATCTATTATTCTTCTAAAAGGCATTTAAGAATTGGAATTAAAGTGTTTTCCTCGGCCAATATTTTTAGCAAAGGGTTGGAGATGTATTTTGATGTCTATAAATAATAAAGCATGTCATTCATTGGGTAATTTGTAGTAGGCCTGGAGAATACATGTAGGAAATACAAAAGGTTTCACTTGGTTGGACACCCTTGTAACCCATGTTGGTATTGCTTTGAGTAGTACCACATCAAACAACAATTGTATACAAAATTTCACTTTCATGTACCATTGGGTATATCGAAACTCCCATAGGACACTTGAAATCAACTTTATAAATTGATCGATCATCTTGCTACTATAATGAATCAAGCACCGCACTTGGAAAGATTACTCTCTAGTAACCCCTGTTGGTACTGCTTTGAGTATTACCACATCAAACAACAAACATATACAAAATTTCACTTCGGTGTACCATTGGCTATATTGAAACTCCCATAGGACAATTGAAATTGTAACTTTATATAATTTGATCGACCATCTTGTTGGTATAGTGCACCAAGCATAACACTTGGGAAGATAACTCTCTAGTAAGTGAATAATCAATACTACGGTTGAGATATGGTTGAGCCTCATTTATTTGTGCCTTGTGAAATTGGACTAAGTACTATTGTTGGACTTTGGACATATATCAAAAAGTTATAGCACCTAGCACTCATTTTCCCTCAAAATCCTGAAAACCCTATTCTTTGTTGATATTCTATAAAATTCCTACCTAAATTGCAATATATTAAGAATTTGGGAATTCTATCGATGTAGTACTATTTAGGTAAGAGTACCACTCCATCAAGAATAGAAAAAATAAAAATAAAATTTCTTCCCTTGCAATATATTAAGAATTTGGGAATTCTATCGATGTAGTACTATTTAGGTAAGAGTACCACTCCATCAAGAATAGAAAAAATAAAAATAAAAATTCTTCCCACACCCTTATTTAAATGATCTATCTCAACATAATATTTGGGCTCAGATGATCACATTGTTACCTAATGTAGGGACATCAAGTCCCTAGATTTAAGTCAATGGTAGATGATTGAATTTGTTTGGAGGGGAGTCAATGACCTCCAAGCGAGAGAGGGTATTCGAGCGGAATACTAGTTATAAGATTGGCCGATCTGCAAAGAATCCTGATGGCAGGAAAGTAAGTTGGAAGGTTTGACAACAGGTTAAGTTGACGAATGTAGAAATATTCATAGCAAGTCAACTAGTATATAGAGGAATTAATCAAAGGAAAACTGACCGAAGGAAGAAGTGAAGTTGGAGGAATGATTGACCGAGAGGGGTGCCGACGAGATCTGTTCATGCCATGGAAAAATACAATAAGATAGGATTAGGCAGTGTCTGACGATGGTTTGTGATGGATGAAACAGGTCGAGAGCATGTCTGACCAAAAGAGCCAAGGCACAGGAAACTAGGAAATTGTATGGGGTTACTGGAGTAGTTAATGAAGAAGTTAACATCATTGTTGGATACACCAGATGGCATGGTATGCCAAGAATATGGTAGATGAGAATTGAATGTACATGAGATAGATTTTTGAAAGCACCAAAGGTTTCTAGAAGACATTTGAGTGAGAAATTGAGGTGATGAAGGAGATTATAAACACCAATAGAGTTCCATAAGAAGGGGTTCTTCTAGCTAGTTGTAAAAGCAATCACAAGCCAACTTCTAATAAGTTTAAACTAACTATAACAGAGAAGAGACTCTGTATTGTAATTAACCTTTTTGAAATTGATTTTATTGGATTAATGGAAAGGAATTATTGGTGTCATTGTTGTTTTTGTCTATAATTTTGTGTGGCTGTTTATTGTGTTTATGTTTGTGCGTTATGATCTGTGACCTTGGTTAGTAGGTTACATTGCATCAATTGGAATCAAAGTTTAGTCGATCCTGTGAAGGTTCATAATAGCGAGAGAGGCTTACCAATTAGCCCTAAAAGTTGAGGGAATACTCACTAGAAATACCTATACATCCAGAGGAAAGACTGTTGCTAGAGGAAGAGGTGGAAAATTTACTACCGCAAGAGGGCACAATAGTGGAGCAAAGAATGAAGGGAGCAGTGAAGTTAGGAGAGATGAAGGAAATGTAAGAGTCTCTGCATCGAATTATAGAAGGGGTGGTGAAAAATTTAGAGGCATGGATGCTTTAGTAGAAGAGTATATTTTGGAGGAAGAATTGTAGATAGACCAACTATATCCTACTGCATGTGTAGAGAAGTAAATGATAAATCTTATGAGTTCCCAAAATATTTGCATATACCATATCAACAGGACACCAAAGGTCATGGAACTAACAGAACTGAAAATAGGATTAGTTCAACTGTCGAGGATAGTTCAGATGATTTAAAGTATTGGGGTGCATAAATATGACTACCAGGTGAACTTTGTTACAACCTTCTCTATAGGAGGATAAGGAACCAGTGTAGGGGAAGTTTATCTCCCGGACCGTTGTCAAAATTAGAGGAAGATTTTGTTCCATGATAGCCGATGGATGTAGTACCAAGAATTTAGTCTCGACCAAATTCATCAAGAAATTGGGTATTAAGTGTCAACCGTAAAAAAAAATTGTATTCCCAACCCTGTTTCAAGTTTTGTTTTTTCACATGAAGTTTAATTCCCAAACCCCATAACTATAAAACACTTTACATGCATGAAAAATATATTTTTGATGACACACATGGAAAATTTTCAAACTTTAAACAACTCAAAAAATTAGGACATCCACACACATAAATTTTTGACAAAGTGATTTTTTACCAACTTGATCTAGGATAAACCCCTGAAGGGAAAAATTGTTCAAAGAGAGATTTCATTTCTTAAATATAACAACAATACTTCTCTACCTTTTTCATCTCAAAAAATGTGTCGTAGTCTCATTGACATCCTATTGTATGGATATAATTAATTTCATAGTTGTACAGTCTCACATGTGCGACTGTACAACCTCAATATTTTTTTTTACGACCCTCGAAATTCATCCCAGGTGCTACACGATTTTTTTGTCATGAAAATCATGCATGTCTTCCTCGAATCTTGTGCTTGTATGGATTGTTGAATAGTCTATACTTCTTTGTCAAAATTTCTACCTATATTTCAACCTAAAATTTTGTTCCCAATTTTCCGAAAAAACTATGTGGGTATGGCCTGCAAATAATGCTGGTATGTCCTGCAATAAATGTTGGTACAGCCTGCATTGGAATTCATGAGACTTTAAGAAAAAATTATCTCAAACTCTGTGTTGTACAATCTCCTTAGAATTTGAGCTCAACTCCTTGGGAATTGTGCTCATGCTCAGTCTTGGAAAGTGTGCAAGGGTTTCTTGTGGATTCACAAGTTGTTGAAACTAAGTACATTCATGAGATTAATGAATGAATTGTTGAAACCTTTCTTAGAAAAGTTTGTCGTTGTCTATTTGGATGATTTTTTATTATCTTCAACAAAATTAAAGAATAGCATCTAGATCACTTAAGGTCTTGTAAATATTGTATTAGGAGAAGTTGGTGAATTTGCAAAAGTATTCCTTCATGAGGGAGGAATTAGTTTATTTGGTTGTCATCACTTCCCATCAAGGACTGAAAAATGGACCCTGAGAAGGTCAAATCTATTTTAGAATGGCCTATGCCAAAGAATGAGACCGAGGTAAGAAATTTTCTTGGACTTGATATATTTTACAGGAAGTTAGATATGTGCACCACTAACAATGTGCATGAAGAAAGGAGAATTTAAGTGGATGGAAGCAGCTCGGAAAGCATTTCATAAGTTGAAGCAAAAGGTGACTAAGAAACTGATCTTATCTCTCCCAGACTTCGAGAACATATTTTAGGTTGAATCTGATGTTAGTGGAGCTACAATTAGGGTAGTGTTGAGCTAGGAAGGCCAACCAATTGCATTATTTAATAAGAATCTAGATGAATCTAAAAAGAAGCATTTGGTCTATGATCGAGAATTCGATGCTATTATATAGGATTTGAAAAAATGGAGGCATTATTTGTTTCCAAAGGAATTTTTTTTGTTCACCGACCATCAAGCTCTAATATATTTGAACACTCAGACTAAGCTGAATCAAAGGCATATGAAATGGGTCAAGTTCTTGTAGAGTTATACTTTCATATTGATACATAAATTGGGAAAGTTGAAAAAGGATTTCGATGTGTTGAATTGATGAGTTGCGTTGTTAAGTACAATGGACATTCATTTGAAAGGGTTCGAGTCAATGAAATATAACTATGAATTCGATGAATATTTTGGAAAAGTGTGGAAGGCATGTCAAGATCCATCAAGTGTCGACAAAACTCCATTTATATATTAATTCATTTAGGAAGGATACCTATTAAAAGGTCATAAGTTATGCATTCCCAAAGGATTAATTCGACAAAATTTGATAAGAGATTTGCACAGTGGAGGATTAGGAGGCCATTTTTGTATCAACAAGACTAAGGCATTGGTCGAAGAAAAGTACAATTAATCAGTATTGATGAAATATGTGAAGAGTCAAAATACATGGATATATTAATGCATAATATGTCAACATGGCAAGTGAAGAATTCAAAATACAGGACTTTATACACCATTGCATGTACTAACAGTTATGTGGGAACATATTGTTATAGCGGATTTCACCACTCCATGTGAATCACACTTTGTGTGGCCTTCCCCTATCCCGTTGTAGACTCTTTAGACCCCATGGACTATATTTTATCCTTTGATGTTTCCTTGATCATCCCTAAAACTATATAAAAAATGATATACGCGTCTTTTTACCCGATAACCGCATACATACGCGGGTTTAACCCATATAACCGCGTACATCGGGATGTGTGCATAATCCAAATCCTTTTGGAGTTTTCCTTGACATGGATTCGACTCATTCGACTCCTGGCCTTCCATATGCCTTGAGATCGCTCGGATTCGACCCTTCATTATCCCTTGTGAAGCTATATAAGGAACTCCTTGGTACATTGAAGGAATATAGAGAGATTTAAAGCAACGAAACTATAGTCCATTGTTGTCGGAATTTATACTTGAGTCTGCATCCCTTTGTCCCTTTGGAGCACTTTTGTGTTCTTCCCAAGCTTGCCTTTTTCTAGTGAGCTTGCTATCGTGAGATGGAGGATTTAGGTG
>LPNX010131840.1:505386-571380 GCA_001517045.1 Pseudotsuga menziesii | reverse complement strand
TACGTGTTAGATTGGCATTTGTTTCATTCATAATAAATTAATCACAAACATTTTTACACATGTAAATAAATAAACCGATCACCATAAAAATTTTTATATATAAAAAATGTGGTAATACATAGTGTCATATACAAAAGTGGAGCTTTCAAAGCTTCCATCATATAATACATGGTCATACAAAACATATACACTCCCAGGTGTCTAATCCTGTGGAGGGGGAGGGTTGCGATCATGATACGTCACTACGGCTCTAGCTAGCCGCCGGAATAAACGCACCCATGCGTGTGGCACACCCACCACTTGTCGCTGCATGGCCTCAGGCAAGTCCTCGACTTGCGCCATGGGAACTCTATGAGTCAGTAGGATGAAGTTGGTATGAATGCTCTAGAGCATTCGCTCCGCATCCACACCTGTGATGTCATCCCCTCTTCCCCTCCGTCTATGACGTGGGAAGCCCTCTGGTCGCCGTGGTCCCACATCTGCACATGAATGGTAGATGTCACTATGTGTTGTCACGCAAAAAACATGTCTTTTTTATTCCACATAATCAAGAAAATACAAAAAAATTAAATAAATAAAAAAACTTTTAAAAAGAGTGAGAGTCGAGATTCGGTACCTATCTCTCCGTATGTCGATCCTGGTGGCAATGGTATGTCCGGATCCCCCCAGAAATCTATCCCTCCATAGGGGTAGTCATTTATGGCAACAATCTGTCATCACCACCATGGAAAGAAGTCAGCTGGATATGGGTTGGCCACCCTACCACCCCCCATTCTGCACATAGCATCTGCCCAACATCGTTGGGCCGGATCTCGAACCCCATGGAGAGGAACGTCCACTCTAGGGCTCAATCCTGGAACACGCTCAAAGAAAAATGTGCTCAATATGCTGCTGAACCCGAAGTTCCATATCCTGCCTGCCTTACACTCACTGAGCTTTTGTTTCATGTTTCTCAGTAGTGTAGTACTCCAGTCGTATATGGTCAGTCTCATACACTCCACCGCATAGAACATCAGTGGCCGCAAGGCCTGATGGAGTGAGGATGAGCCTGCTATCCTGCCTAGCATCAGTAGTATGGAATTTAGGCCCAGCACCTGTATAGCATTGGTGGGGACTTGAATTCCCACCTTCTTAGTATCTGGGTAGCAGTACACAGCTACGTACTCATAGATAGTAAGCCCACCGCCCGGCCCACCTCGGGAATGAAGGTTCACCACCTCCCCTCGTCTAGATAGACCTGTGATAAAGTATATGTCTTCCACCTCTATGGTGAGAGACATCCCATCTATCCTGAAGGACTTTGAGTCTGGATCCCAATAGTTTACCAGCATCTCTAGCAGTCTTGGTTTGGCCCTCAAACCACCAAGGCACCAAAACTTGTAGAGTCCGCATGCTCGAAGAGCTTGTTTAGCCCTCACGTCAGCCCTTACAGCTTCCTCTACTTCACCATGCTCGCGCTCTCTCCATTCTAGCACCATCCTGCAAGAGAAATTGCCATATTTCCCATTAGATTCTTATAAATTTACTTGTACGGCGTCATATGCGACTGTTTTGCAAACAGCCACGTATGTATGCGGTTTCTAGCCTCTTTTCTGCGTATATCCATCCCTATACGCAGAAAAAGCTTCGATATCCACGTGGGCCGCAGCGCTCATGTAGAGATGGCCTAAACTACCTCATTTCACCATGAAAATCAACAAAATTATATTAAAATGCATGAGGAGAACATGAGTAACTACCTGGAAGAAACGGTTGTGAATTCCGCCGGCTGGATCTCCTGGAATTTGCAGTTGAAAATCAGAGCTCCAATGGGTAAAAGTTTCAAATGATTTATATTTTTTACTATTTATAGAAAAGATTTCAAATATTTGAAATTTTTTACCCCCTTTCCTCTAGTTTTGATAGTTTCTAACCATTTTGGACCGTTTCTGACATAATTTGTGATGTAGAAGACCATTTTCAGTGTCGTTTCATCCATTGGATTGACCCGTTCGTACTGATCTCAGGTATAACGTCTACACTGGCATATAGGTTAGGTTCACCACCATTTGCATTTTGCATGACCTTATGACCATGTCACCATGACCTTAGGTACGAACCCACTCTATTATGTCATGGAACCTTCTTGCTGCTTTAGAAGTGGCATGATGTGAGTGGTAGAGCTTCACCTTACATGGGTACCCTAGTTAGCGCCTTATTTTCATTTGGTACCCATGTTGACGTTTTCTCCTTTAGGGTGTGGGAGTCCGTTGTATAGTATTGCCATGACATTTCGCAAGATCCTCATACTCCTCTTGATCTTATGCTGGCCTGTTTCCCGCCGGACTCCCCCTATGTCAAGTTGTGAATGCATTATCATGAGCTTTTCCTACCTTATTGAGCTTTATGCCTTCTCCCCTGACATTGCATTTTAGCCATATATCCCGAGCTTGTCTCATGTCTAGCCACGCAGAGCCATTTTTTATATCCTTCGCAGCTTGATTCCCTTTTTACCGGGAGGGGATTTTCCCCCGAGTGTCGATATCCTACACATGTATCCTTGCATTGAGCATAGGTATGTTCCACTACTTGGAACTAGTTTGTTTTCCCTTATGAAACTCGTCTCCTCTTAGTTTGTAACTATAAAGTTAGTTTATTCTTTTTTCAAGATCTTCAAATAACTGAAAAAGTCCAAAAAAACCAAAAAACCAAAAAGCCAGACAAGGAAAGATGTTATCTTTGGCAGTTTTCGAGTCGTGTCGCCTTCGAACAGAGCACTGTATATCACATCCATTGGTTGGGTTATAGTTTGACTTAGGAGCTGTATTCGTTTATCTGAGTTTATCTCCACCGACTGGTTAAGCTTCCAATCCCTATGGAGCCTTTGTTGATGCCTCCTGTGTCACAGAGATGTCCCAATTTGTATATTGAGTCTATGCTACCTTCATTCAGTCACCATACGCTGTTATGCTCTTGTTCGAAGGAAGTTGAAACCTGTGTCGGCCATTCCTCAGTTATCTTGACTTTGCATGTCGGCCATACCCGGTACAGTTACTGGTTCGTGCACTTTATGATCGAGTCCTTCCACATTAGACAGATTTGCTGAGTACCTCGTGTTGGATGATGGGGGATGCCTTAATGCCCTCCTTCCAGCGGATTTCATCCCATCGACTTCAGATCATTTATTCTGGGATTGGAATCTAGAGTCCTTTTGAGTGCCTTGAGACTTGCAGTCATCAGTGGCAGGTTCTCTCACCATCAACAGTTTCTTGGGAATACATCAATGTCCCCTGATCGATGGATTCTCTCAAGTGTTCGACCTCAACACATCTATTCACACTTGTTAGTTTGCACTCTAGTACCTTGATTCCCATTTTCATTATTGGTGGGTAATCTCGCATCTGTTAACGATATACATCAATGACCGGTAATCAGACGATGGACTACTATGTTCGACCTCGACACCTCTATTCACATAGTAGGACATGTACTCGTAGCGGTTTGTGTAGAAGACCTTCCAGACTGGTGGCATCTCTTATATGATACCTCCTTGATCGTGCCAGTTTTCATGAGATTTCAACTCTCGTGATTTCATTCCAGTGTATGTCAGACATTTCTAGCCACTATGGAGATCTTGATCTATTGTATATCTTCAGCCATTTTGGAGATCATGGTCCTTTGTATATCTTCATCATGGATATTCTAATATATGTATATTGTACGTGGCGATGAACACATATGTGATATCATGTATTATGCCTATTCATGGCCATTGTACTCTTATGTATCCGGGACTACTATATGTACTTGCAGTTATATGCAGAGTTGTATTATTGTACTATACTGATTGGGTGGTTGGTCTTCCATTTGGGATCCTTCATCACTCCACTTCTGGGATGGACTTATAATGTATTTCGGCCATCGTATGACCCCTCTGACCTCACACATTAGGGGGCATCTGTTATAGCAGATTTCACCACTCCAGGTGAATCACACTTTGTATGGCCTTCCCCTGTCCTGCTGCAGACTCTTTAGACCCCATGGACTATCTTTTATCCTTTGATGTTTCCTTGATCATCCCTAAAACTATATAAAAAATAATATACGCGGATTTTTACCCGATAACCGCATACATACGTGGGTTTAACCCATATAACCGTGTACATCGGGATGTGTGCATAATCCAAATCCTTTTGGAGTTTTCCTTGACATGGATCCGACTCATTCGACTCCTGGCCTTCCATATGCCTTGAGATCGCTTGGATTCGACCCTTCATTATCCCTTGTGAAGCTATATAAGGAACCCCTTGGTACATTGAAGGCATATAGAGAGATTGAAAGCAACGAAACTATAGTCCATTGTTGTCGGAATTTATACTTGAGTCTGCATCCCTTTGTCCCTTTGGAGCACTTTTGTGTTCTTCCCAAGCTTGCCTTTTGCTAGTGAGCTTGCTATCGTGAGATGGAGGATTGAGGTGGTGGAGGCCCAAGTGGGGGATTCAGTTTCTCCGGTTCGCAGACGTGCTGTCAGAGGTTGTATCTATCTTGTAATCTCTGATTTATATTAATAAGAACTATCGTTTCCTGTCCAATGATGTGTATTTCATTGAATATTGTATCCATTGGAATATGTCAAAGGATTTTACATTATTGATTATATATGCTAGAATAGATCTAACACCATGATATATAGTATGCTTGTATTGTTTACTTGTTGTTGAGGAAGTATTATATCAATTCAAGCTGAAGATTGGAAAGCTCAACGGGGATCTACTTCAACCGTCCGGAATAAGGTACGAGGTCTGATCCTTTAGTGTTAGACATTTTATTTCTATTGCATATTGGGAAAGATTGATTTCTGGAGTCAAAGCTATCTGTTGTGGTACCCCAAGCCATAGGAATTTCTCTCCGTAACACATATTAGCATGTATTTTGTGTTGGGATTTCCTAAAACATAGCAAGGTAATGAATCCCTATTTGTGGTAGTCCACATATTTTCAAACAATGCGGACTTTATTCCCTTCAAGAAAACAAGTGATGCCATGAGTATTTTTGTTTTGTTTTTCAAGGAGATTGTGAGATTGCATGGACTATTGAAGAGTATAAAGCTGGATAGAGACACTAATTTTATGGTTCATTTTTGGAGAACCTTGTGGAAACATTTGGATACAAAGTTACAGTTTAGTTATACATACCATTCGCAGATTGATAGGAATAATGAAGTCATCAACCGAAGTCTTGGAAATTTATTGAGATGTTTAACTCTTGAATGACCAAAGAAATGGTAAAATGTGTTAGCACATGTAGAATTTACATATAATAAATCTATGAAGATGATGAATGGATTGAGTCCATTTTGGATTGTGCAAGGGAGAAGCCCGCATGAAGTAACTGACTTGATGAAGTTGTCAACTAGGATGTACAAGAGCATAGATGTGGAGTCATTTTCCAACCATATGAAAAAAATAAATGAAAATATTAGAAATAAATTGGAAAAGAGTAGCGTAGGTTAGAAACTAAGGGCTCGTCATAAAAGAAGACTGCAGGAATTCATAGAGGGAGACCTAGTCTATGCGCATATCCAAAAGGAAAGGTTCCCAAGGGTAATGTATAACAAGTTAAAGTTGAAGAATATTGGAAAATGCATAATACTAAAGAAAATATCTAATGATTCTTGTGTACTATAGTTTCCAAAATAATTGGGCATTTTATCGATGTTCAATGTAGTTGACTTGTATAAATATGAAGTAGGCTCGACGAGTGGAAGTAAATTGGACATTGACTAGCAAGATCAAATGCCAATCCAACTAGCAAAGGAGATATTTGTAGTGTTGAACAAGAGAGAAGTCATCCAAATGAGAAGTCAAATGATTATAGAATGTTTGGTCCATTGGAAGGACAAAAGTTTGGAAGAAGTGACTTGGATTCCAGAAGAATAGTTATAAATATTGCAGAACCGAGGGTGAAGTTATTTCAAACATAAGGAGACTAATGCAGGGGCATCGGGTCCTAATATTTCCAGTCGGAGGTAGATGACTGAATTCATTTGAAGGGGAGTTGACAACCTACAGGCAAGAGTGGGTATTTGAGTGGAAGACTAGACATCAGATTGGTTGATCTATGAAGAAGGTCAATGGGATGAGGTCGATAGAAAGAAAGCAGGTTAAAAGGATTGACAATAGTTCAAGATGATGGATGAAAAACTAGTTAGAGTATGATAACTATTAAATAGAGGAAGTAATCGAAGGAAAAATGAACCTGGGAAGAAGAGAAGTCGAAGTACTAACCGACTAAGAGGGTTGTCGACATCATATGGTCAGACTGTGAAAAAACATAACTGAATGAGAGGATTGAGATGCATCTAATTATGTTTCATGATGGATGAAAGAGGTCAAGAACATGATCAACCAAAAGATACAAGGAAGAGAAATCCAGACAGTTATAGGGGTAGTTGGAGTAGTTAATGAAGAAGTTAAGTTGATTTTTGGATATGCAAGATGGCACATAATGCCAATAATATGATAGATGAGAATTGAATGTAGATGACATGGATCAACAAAATAACCAGAGGTTTATAGAATAATATTGAGTGGGAAGTTGAGTCAACGAAGTAGATTATAAATACCAATCTAGTTTCAAAAGAATGGTTTCCTCTGGCTAGTTGTGAAATTAGTCACAATATAACTTCTGATAAGTCCAGACTGACTGTAACAGAGAAGTGACTCTTCAATGTAATCAACCTTTGTAATATTAATTGTATTGAATTAATATAAAGGCATTGTTGTTGTCATTATTTTTGTTTGTTTGTGTGGGTGTTCATTGTGTTTCTATTTGTGCATTTTGAACTATGGCCTCACTTGCTAGGTCACATTGCATAATTACCCTCTCAAGAATCCCTTTTTATGGTCCTTGCCACACCCTTATTTGAGACTTATCTCAACAAAATCCTTGGGGTGATATTATCACATTGGTACCACTCTCCAGTAACTGTATCTATACACCCACATCTATGTGGTTGCGAGGAGAAGATCTCTTCAACAAAGTCTCCAACCTAGAAATTGAGTATGATTACTTGCAACCCATATCAATCATAACCACTCCTATGCTCAACAAAAGATTGATGACATCCATGCCTACCTATCCAACTTGGATTCAGTACCTAACCAAATTTATAAGCTCATATTAATGTCCAGAATCAAATCCTCACTTCACACTATTAGGTTACCAATGGGAAGACTAGCCTACCCAAAAAGAAATTATTTTGAATCATCCAATCCCGGTAACCAGCAATCCATCCTGCATTTCTATGATCAATCCAAGAAACCCCATGGGGTTATATTTCCCACATAATTTGTCTCCAACGTTTATGTACATTTTGAAACAAATATTCATTATTTGGTTCGATTGACCAAGCTTAAACAATATGGCATAGTCGAAGATTTCATATTTTATTTTCATTATCTATCCATCTATAATGAAGTCATGTCATGTTTTTTTTCAATGAATATTTTATTAGTGGTTTGAAAGGAGATATGTATGCATAGGTATTAATGTCTCATACTACTACTTGGTTAGAATCCACTCATAGGCCTCATGAAGAACAAAAGGTGATGAATGATAAAGTAAATAGGACCTCATTAATTCCCCATCCCCACCCAATTATTCCCCTCCCACTAATCCCTAGCCATCCTCTTCACCTCTCAAGATACACAAGTTAACCAGAAATGAAATCGTGAAACGCCAACGTAAAATTCTTTGTCATAACCATGATAAGAAATATCCCCTCGTGCATAAAGGTAACAAGAAAAAACTGTTTATGTCCATTTCAAAAGATATTTCTAATTATTAAGTAAAATTTACTCCCTTGAAGGTCCCTCATCCATCTATGGTATACATTTCCTCCCTATATCCACAATAGGTGGAACCCTAGATATCCTTGCATGAATTGACTAGAATTTTTGCTCCCAATGCCCTCAAATTGATTGGATACATCAAACATTATGAAGTCATTGTCTTAATAAAAAATTGTATCATGCATAACTGCATTCATCATCATGTATAAAGAAACACACTACTACATCGATGATGTGAAAAATTCCAAACCATGAATTATAATGGAGAATCTATGAAATGTGGTGATTGTTGTGAAAACGTGAAGCTTCAAAAAGGGTGATTATTCCCTAAAACCCCACATGTTTTCTATCCAAATGGCTGGTTGTGATATGGTCTTGTGTGTTGAATGGTTATGGACATTAATCCCCATGACCATGGATTTTAGTGACTATGTACATGGGTTTCGAGTAGGAGGGGCATATATACCCTTTCAAATGAATTATATTTGATGCTCTAGAGTTCATCAGATCACACTATTTGAAAAAATATACTCAAAAAGGACCATTCAAATAATGTGGATGAATTCCATGGCATTCTAAGCTTTTGAGAACCACTCTTAAGCCATTTATTCTAACATGTAGTTCTTCTTGGACAAACACCAAGCAACCTTTAAATATCCCACCAAAGGCCTCCCCTTTCCTAAGGTGCGCATGATCAAAACATTTTTCTCATACCCAGTATCCTTTTACCTAATGTTCCCTCATGTTTCCATCCATTTTCCCCAAAAAATGAAATAAAAAATATAGTTGGGAAGTTGCTCGCCACTGGTGTCAATTCCCTAGTACAATCATTATTCCTTCACTTGTCTTTATGGTACTCAAGAAATAAGTCATTAGGTGGATGTTTCCTAACTTTTAATATCTAAAAAAATGATAGTCAATGGCCTAGTCAATTTTTTCATATTAAAATTGATCATTACAACCTGAAACAGTTCCTAGAGCAAAGAACATCCACCCTTGAGCAACAAAAATGGGTCACCAAAATGTTGGGATATTACTATGAGACAATCTATAAGAAGGAAAAGTAGAAGTACCATAGAATATTCTATCTCATAATTATGAAGAGGAATGTTTAATGGCATCCACAACAAATGGTTAACATATCACAAGATTTCTAGCATGATACAACAAATTCAAATGGAATCCCATGATATTTGGGATACACTTAGAAAATTAAATAGCTTCACTATAAAGGGCATTTATATTGAACAAGCAAATAAATTGTCAATATTGAAATGACAAGTGTTATATAAGCTACATTCATCTTTTACAGTTTCTCATTCATGGTTTCATAAAACATATGAAACGATCAAATGGTCATTTTTCTGGGAAGGCATGCAGAAAGACATACTCACCTTTGTGGAAACTGTGACAATTTTTAGAAACATAAGAGAGATATATTGAAACCTCCATGTGAACTTGAACCTTTGGACATTTTTCTAGTAGTATAGAGTTACATTTATATGGACTTCATTGCAGAGTACCAAAATTTGACAATAAATCTATAATCATAGTTTTGGTTGATTGCCTTTCCAAATATGCTCATTTTTTATGCTCTACAACGCCTCTTCAAGAAATATATGGTATCTCAGGTATTCATTGATAATATATTTAAAATCCATGGTATATCATAGTTTATTATGATAGACCATGACCCCACCTTCACTAGAAATTCATGGCAAGATTTGTTTCAACTAAATCTCAGCACAACCTATTGACACTCCCAAAATGATGTTTAGATTGAAGTTGTCAACAAATGCTTGGAAGTGTATTTGTGATGATTTTATTCAAAGAGACAATCCCAAATTTTGTAGAGGTTACCTCTATTAGATTGGTGGTATAATATAACTTATCATGGTGCCACACAAATAACTTATTTTGAGGTTATCTATGGCCAAAATCCCCCAACAATACTAACATATTTACCTAGGGTCTCTAAGGTGTGGGAGGTTGACAAATCCCTCACAACTAAAGCCAAAAATATCCACACTTTCAAGGACAATATAGTAATGGCTTAGAATAGGACGAAGTAGTATGCTTATAAACAACATTCCAAACATCACTTTGAAGAAGGGGATCAAGTGTTTCTTCCCACGCAACCTTATAATCATACCACATTGAAGGACAACCACCACTAGAAGCTTGGTCCCAAGTTTTATGGCCCCTATAACGTCCTTAAAGGTGTTGGGACAATGGATTACAAATTGGAGCTACCTAGCCACTCTAAGATTCATCCAATTTTTTATGTATCATGTTATAAGAAAGAGGCCATCTATAATTGTCAAATTCAAACTAGCCTTCTAGAATTGGAAAAGAAGGTTCCATTCAAATGTAGCTAGAGGAGATCCTCTTTCTATCTAACAGTAAGGATAGAAAGGTATGAGAGTAGCACTTACTTTTTAATTGCATGGATTTGAATCTAAATATATCTAATTTAGTGCTAGTTTTACATGCTTTTCATATTTCCTTCCAGAGATAGTGAAGGTGTGTATGTTGGACCGATTGTCCTCTTTTTCCCGCTCCACAAGATCGAAGTACCTTAGAGAAAATCAAAGTAGGTTCTCTATATTATATAATTTTGTTGTTGCAGTGAGTTGAGGAAGGTGGTGGTGGAGGAGGGAAGTGAGTGGTGGTACGAGGAGGGCCATACCCTGCGTATTGAAAGTGAACATTAAACATTTAATGTTAGGAACTAATGCTAACTAAGTGTTACGATTATTCACAAACATGTACAAGAATGGTAAATTACCTAAGTTTAAAATTAACAAATTATAAGTTTGAAACCAAAATAGTACCCACTTGCCTCGATATGATGCCAAATAAGAGATCAAACTTTCCCATTTGATAAAATGATGGTGTAAGTTGTATGACTGATAAATATAAAGTGTAATATGTAAGTAAAATTTCAAACTTAGGGAAAATTGATTTGAAATGGGGGTCATTTTATTGAAAAACAACAATCCCTTTCATAGATTCCCTTCCAGCTTGAAGGTAGGGACTAATTAAAAGGATGGAAAAGACTTTGCTTTTTTCAGTGTTTTTTTTTCTAGATCAGGATGTGCATCTGAAACACATGAAAAGGTTGAAAAAAAGGATGTAAAGGTATGAGAGTGCCACTTACTTTTTTATTGTATGGATTTTAATTTGAATCTATCTACTCCAGTCCCAATTTTCCATGCTTTTCATATTTCCTACCAAAGATAGTAGAGGTGTGTATGTTGGACCAACCACCCTCTTTTTCCCTCTCCACAAGATCATATTACCTTAGAATAAATCAGAGAAGGCTCTCTATATTATATAATTTTGTTGTTGTTGTGAGTGGAGGAGGGATGTGGGAGGTGGTGTGAGGAGGGTCGTACCTTGTGCAATGAAAGTGCACATTAAACATTTAATTTTAGGAACTAGTGCTAACTAAGTTGTATCCTTATTCCAAAAATACATACAAGCATGGTAAATTACTTAAGTTTCAAAGTAACACATTATAAGTTTTAAACCAAAAGCTTTCCCTTGCCTCGATGTGAGGCCAAATAAGAGATCAAACTTTCCCATTTCATAAAATGATGGTGTCATTTGTACGATGGTAAATATAAAGTGTAATATGTAAGAACAATTTCAAACTTAGGAAAATTCCTTTGAAATGCGAGCCATTTTATTGAAAAACAACAAGCTCTTTCATAGATTCCCTACCATCCTGAACGTAGGGACTATTCCTAGGCCTAGGGACGGTAATCAGAATTCACTTAGAATTCTACATAAGTATGAAAAGAGCTAACGAAAAAGAAGAGGAAGGAGTTGTGACAGAGGTAGTGACAGAAAGAAGGAAGAAATAACAGGTGAAGGAAAAGAAGGAGAATGAGGTGCGACAGGGGAATATTAATATAAGTCATGACAGAAGAGAAGCTGCAACAGAGGAAGAAGCCACAGCATAAGAAAAGTTACAACGAAAGGAAATGATGCAACAGACAATGACTGCGTTAGAGTGGATCCATGTTAGAAGGCATGCAATGACACATCAGAAATATCGTGGGTAAATGATCGAATAGAGTCAACGAAAGCCACACGTATGAAGGTATATTTGTAAGTCAAGTTGTTAGTTCCTACTGACATGTGTCGCTAGAAAAGGAAATACAACATATTGGCTAATTGTAGGAATTTGACTGAGAGAGAAACAAGTAATGAGTCTGTAAGGCGTCTATAAAAGGAGGAACCCAAGATTTATGTGGTTTAGCCTCTCTATCCCCTTGAGCCTCTTCATCGTCATTAGATTAGCATCTGGTTATTGTTCATTATTTGTTATTTTTTCTAAGTGTATTGAGTCGAGAATCTATAACTGAGTGCATAGAAGTGTAGAAGAGACTGAGTCGATCTAGGCTGCGTGTGGATCAACAATGGAATTAAGTAGAGGAAGATCAACGACATAATATAAGAGATCATGATAGGAGAAAGAAGTCCGTATAGATAAACAAGGAATATATAGAACATAGTATGCATATTAGTGCGCAGACCAAAGGTGCCATATATTTCACATTCCATATGAAGAGAACCTTTTGTGGTTTTTACTAGATGGGTGTCCACGTTAGATTCTGTGTTTTCTATGTGAATGTTGAATGTGTTTAAGTCACATGTGCATATGTTTCTATGAATGAATGTTGATCTAAATGCTTATAAACAAGTTTGAATATAATAGTTGCACTGTTATAAGTTGAATACACCTATGGTTCACTTTGGTTATTATTATATTATTTACAAAGGGAGAAGTGTGTCGTAAGGCTATCTATGTATAGTAAGCATAAATAATCCATCCATAGGATTCATTATAGCACCTTGGAAAAAGCGCAAGGGATGCGGAATCCCCTAGCTAGCCATAGAAGCCTAGTTCTGGAAGTTACCCATAGAAGGATATCTCGAGTGAGACTGCATCCGCGTCGTAGGTGTTGCCGACTAGGCTTTTCTTTGTCGGGTCAATATCTTGGACTTTGTTATGCACAAGATAAAATGGGATGAACTTGGATCAAAGAGACATCAAAAATCCAACAAATGGTTCTGTTGCTGGGACCTAAATCATTTTGGTGAGGGATATGTTGTGGCATCCGACAAAGCAAAAAATCCAAGATTGGGTCAATTTCAAAGCGTTAGAATTTACACAATAAGAGAGTAATGAATCTCGGTGGAACCCAACATAGTGGTTGGGATGACACCTCTACACAGATATTCACGAGATTTTATTTTACGAATTCCCCATTATACTGTATGAGTGGTTGTCTAGGTTAGCAACCCAACAAATAAACTTCTAAGGAGGAGCACCGATAGAGTGGAATCCTCAGTTAATTCATCGACTGAAAAGTGTGAGAAAGCATGTGTCAAGGGATGTTGATTTCTAGGCAGACAATATTTTGGAGGGATATGTTACTGAGTTTTTTGTTGATACAATAACCTCATATAGTGAGGCAGAGCGAAAATTTTTCCAAGGACCTCATGAAAGATATTTGTCATCCATAAAAAACTAAATAAAGATGCTTGTATGTGAAAAAGGAATCCTGCAGATGTTTCTATTGAAAACTGTGCAAAGAATGTTGGACAAGTTGCAGCAGAACTATGTGAAAAATGGAGCAAACTAACTTTTGAGATGTTCCCTAGAGATAGTAGAACTGAACTAGAGACTGGTTGTTTAAGAAGAGGAAGAATATTTAGACTATGAAATAGAAGAAAGACTCTATTAGGAAGAGGGAGTTTTAGTACAACTAGAGAAGAAGACTACGAGATTGTGTCGCACGTCGATGAAGGTTCTGGCGACAAACAAGAAGAATATCAGCCCATAAATGAAGAAGAAGAATCAGAGGAGTCAGTAGAAACTCCAAGACTGGAGCACGAGTACGGTACACCTACAATTTCACATACATCGCCAGAGGTAAGATCTAGAAACTCGTCCCCAAGTATATCTTTAAATATAAATAGCACTAATGTCATGAATAGTGGACAAGGGAGTCCGACTACTCAAAATTTTTCCTAAGTGTATTAGGAGCCAACATAATGGTTGGAACATACATTAAGTTTCCAATATTAAATGGAAATGGGTTGGAAGACCCAGAGCAACATTGGTTTCTCTATGAATCCTTATGGACTGTGCAACATATCAAGGATGAGAACATAATGAGAGCGTAAATGGTCACAATTCTGCGAGGTCATGTACTAGACTAGTGCATGAAGTTTTCTATAGTTCTAGTAGGAGTTAGGCAGAAAACACTGAACCAGATTGAATCCAAATGATAAATGAGTTTAGAAAACCAAAGTTTGAGTCGCCATGAATTACATCTATTAAATAAAGAAAGAAACTACCTACAGAGTCTATCTGGGACTTTGACCAGAGATTCAAGAAATTAATGGCCAAATTAAGATTCCATATGTCGGATGTATAACATAAGGAATGGTTTTTTGTTGCGTTGTTACCACACATTTGTATTCCATTGATGCAACAGAAGATTGTGTCACAGACAAAAGCTCTGGAAATAGCCATTAAGTTAGAATCCTCTCCAATTGGAGAAACCGATGCAGGAATGATACAGGTTTGGTCGCAACTATCTAATATTATGGTGCAACTACAGGAAATCAAGAAAGGGAAAGAGATTCAAGAAGAACTATGGTGTATAAGGTACAAAATAGAAGGGCACTACAAAGATAATTGTATGACACTCATGAACAATGTTACAATAGGAGCGTCGAATCCGATAAACACCCAAGGGATGCCTTGGTGTAGAATATGTCAATTTGGAGGCCATTGATCAAAAGAATTCTTGTATTTACAGAAGATTGTAAGTACACCATCTAGTTTGTGATGTAAATTTTGTAAATCAATAGGACATGATGAGAAAGATTGCAGAGAACTTTAGCTGTTGCAAGAGAAAATGGTGGATACCTTCTTGATGAAGAATGATGAGCAGATGCAAGCTAAACGAGCTTAGCCTCAGTATCATCCTTCTCAATATCCACCAACACAATTTCAACAACCACACTATCCTCAGCAGCAATATCAACATAATTAGTATCCACCGTAGCAACACTACCCTCAGTTAAGGGGGGGTGGAAATTTTCGAGGTCGAGGAAAAAAACAAGGAGGACAAGGATTTTGTTGAGGAAGAGGCCAAATCATATGTTATAACTGTGGAAAACCAAGACATTTTTCTCAAGATTTTTCAAGTCCTACGAAGACATGTATGTACTATAAATAATTTGACCATACTATCGAACAATGTCCCCAATTGATTGCGAAATGGCAGGCTCGAACCGTGGGAAATCCCAATCCCATGCAGAATCCGAACCCGAATCCCAACCAAAATATACCGATGATTTTTATTGATCCAATAGAGCCAAATATTGTCGTCGTTACAAGAGGAGGTGTTGCGACAGGACCATACTAAAATACACAACATGGACAACCATAGGTGTAACCAATGACACAAAAGAAAGTACCACTAGACTTCCATAAGGAAAAGGAAGTATTCTTGGATGTATGACTATAATTTGTTGATACCAATCAAATGTTGACATCTTAACAAGTAAAAGAGATGCCTGGAATATTTGAGCAACTAGTAAGGAAGCAGCCAATGAAAAAGGTTAGTAAGCTCAAAGAAATTTTCAAAAGTTGTTTAGCACTAATCCATGATAAAGATGTTGTCGCAGAATTGATAGTACTCATAGAAGAAACCCCAGAGGAAGTGAGACCTAGAAAAAAGAGTTAACCATGTTGGGAAAGGATTGAAAAGTACTTGTCATGAGTTACGAATGACTGCATTGATAAGAGACTATGACATGGGATATATCATTCTAGATATGGGCTCTCATGTCAATATATTGAAAAGACAAACATGGGAAAGTATGAGAAATCCACGACTATATTGGTCTCCTATTCAATTAATATTAACGAATCAGTCAAAAGTTCTACTCATTGGTCGACTAACGTAGATACCTGTCGAAATAGAAGGCATAAGGACATACGTAGAATTTGAAGTGATAGACATTGTCGATGACATAAATCCATATCCTTCATTATTGGGGATTGATTGGGCGATAGATAATCATACCATAAATAATTTTAAGAAAATAATCTTGTCTTTTGAAGATTCAGAGATGAAGGTGTCTCGCGCCAATTGATCCGCTCGAAGGGCAGAGATATGTCGAGTCAATGAACATCGAAGGCCAAGGTAATTACCAATATCATCTATATAATATCATGTCTTCAAGAGATGACAATATAAATCCAATAGTTGATGGGAATATGAGTTGGTGGAGTGTTAGCTCTTGTACATTTAATTCAGGGGAAGCATTATAAAATTAGCATAATCGATTGCATTAAGTTTCCATGCGAATATGCGTAAGGATTAGAAGATCTATGCGACGTGTAAGGGCTGAATAAAGTGAGATTCCTACATATGAATATATGCCTAATATTGCATATTTTTAGTGGAATTTGAAGGAAAAGTCAAATAATCGCAGCGATTGTTCGCCTTGGACTTTATGTTGAAAGCTACGCCTGTTAGATGGCGGGGCACACATAAAAAATATATCTCTGAATGGACACAATACATAATACTACTGGAGATTAGATTTGGAGAAGAGATCATTTATACTGATCGTAATTATACATTATTGACAAATCTCATCGAACATATCGAGCATTGTCGCACAACATGGAAAGAGTATCCACGACAAGAATGGGTTCATCGCTTTATACATACATTGGATATGGTACCAAGGAGTTGGTACACGTTAGTGGAGCTACGAAGAGGAATCCTTGAGTGGGAAGAGTTAGATACAATATTCACACACACATTTGATTTTGCAAGTGATCATCCAACAATTGATGTTGCACTACAGATGATGAAAGAAAAGATATTTGAGGAAATTCCTGTTGCAACTACAAATTTCCAACAGTGCAGCGTGACAATCCACCATTGGATGGAATGTTACAACATCACAAGAGAATCAAATGACGAGGAGCCTCTTGACATAAACATACCTTATTCATAAGGTATGCACGTAGTAGAAGGATTTGGAATTTCCAGCAACCAATTCCTAAGTCCACTTAAAATTAAGAAAGTAAATATTGGCTCGCCTAAAATTCCAAAGTTCACCAATATTAGAGATTATTGGGATGATGAGACTGTGGGGAAGATCATTGATTTGTTGCATGAATTCCAATATTTGTTCCCTACAAAATTTTCAGAAATGAAATTAATAGTCGGTGACCTCGGCGAAATGAAGATACCTTTGAGTCTCGATGCAAAACCGGCCAAGCAACGACTATATAGATTGAATCCATGATACAAAGTAAAGGTTAAGACTGAATTGGATCGAATGTTAGAGGAAGGTGTTATAGAACCTATCGAAGAATTAGAGACGATTAAACCAATTGTAGTACAATACAATAATACCTTAGGTGAAGTAAGAATTCGTGTCAACCTGAGAAAGTTGAATGATGCTTGTTTACATGACCCGTTTCTGAATCCATTTATAGATGAGGTACTGGAGAATGCAGAGGACAAGAAATGTACTCTTTCACTGATGCATTTTTCGGTTACCATCAGATCAGAACTGCAAAGGAGGATCGACACATACTACCTTTGTGATGGAGTGGGGATGTTTCTAGTATACAGTAATTCCCTTTGGACTTAAGAATGCGCCTGAGTTTTTTTCCCGAATCATAGTGGTTTCCTTTAAAAAATTTATACACAAATTTATTGAATTATACTTTGATGATTGGAAAATATTTGGGATCATAAAATACCATATAGAGAGCTTGAGAATGATGTCACCAGTATCAAATTTCTCCGAATTTGAAGAAATGTATCTTTTGTGCACCTTTTGGGGCTTTGTTGGGCCATGTGTTCTATCACGACGAAATTTTGGTTGAACCAGCCAAAATTGTGATCATCCTTGACCTACCACCACCTACTACAGTTAAACAGTAAAGAGAAACACTAGGGCGCACTAGATACTATAGGAAATTTATCAAAGAATATGCAGAAGTGACTGCTCCGATGGAAAAGATGTTGAAAAAAGATACCATGTTTCAATGGACAACATACTGGAAAGAAACTATAGACAAACTGAAGAACAAGATGGTTACTGCACCAATACTTGTCTTTGCAGAGTGGGAAAAAAAGTTCCTTGTTCATGTTGATGCATACTCTATTGTGCTCGATGTGGTACTGACACATCCTAGTGAATGATCGATTTATCATCCCATTTCCTTCTCTAGCAGAAAATTATCAACTATAGAGAAGAATTATACCATGACGGAAAGAGAAGGGCTAGCGATGGTATATGCGATGCAGAAATATAGACACTATTTGCTGGGAGGAAACTTCAAGATGTACACTGACAATTCTGCTTTAAAATACTTGGTCAATAAGGTAGTGTTGGGGGGGAATATCTGTTGGTGGCTTCTCCTCTTATAGGAATTTGATTTTGGGATAATTGTTAAACCTAGTCAATTGAATTTAGGGCCAGACCATCTTTAAAGGATCGAAAGTGGAGAAGAACGTACTAGTCTGGAAGATAATATTCTCGATGCATGACTATTTGTGACAACCATTTTTTATGATTAGTATCAGGATATCATCAATTTTTTAAGTACGGGTTATGCGCCACCTTTATTCAACACTACACAGAAGAAGCAATTGGTTTTACGTGTTGTAGATTTCTAATTGATCATTGGGCACTTGTATAAGATGGGTCCTGATGAGATTATGCGACAATGCATTTTGGAGCACGAGTGCCTGATAATACTAAATGAATCACATGATGGTGTCACAACAGAACCACTATGTAGGAAAAAATACGGTGCACAAGATTTTTCAAGTAGGGTTATGGTGTCCCACCATGCATGCAGATGCCCGAGATTATTGTCACAACTGTGATGTCTGCCAAAGGAATGGAAAGCCTTCCTAAAGAGATGTAATATCATTGGTACTGTGGACAAAATTGCATGCATTTGATAAATGGGCCATTGATTTTGTAGGACCTATTAGTCCGACAAGGAAGCGCACGAGAGAATGATATATTATCACTATCACCGATTAATTAAATAGATGGGATGAAGCAATGCCAATAAAATATTGTATTGCTGCGACTGCTGCTAAGTTTCTATTTGAAAATGTTCTACAAGATTTGGGTGCCCAAATATTTTAATCAGTGATCAAGGTACGCATTTTGTTAATCAGTTGATTGAAGAACTGATGGAGTAATTTTGAATCCATCATAAAAGGACAATTCCATATCACCCTCAAGCAAATGGAGCGGTGGAAGCATTCAATAAAATTCTGGAAAACACATTGACAAAGGTTCGTAATGTCGGAAGAGACGACTGGGACCATAATATTTCCGCAGTATTATGGGCATATCACACGACATGTAAGCAGTTGACAGGTCAGAATCAATTTTGGTTGGTGTATGGGAAAGGAGCCATCATTCCTATGGAGTACATTGTACCGAGTCTAATAATTTCTACGATCACCAAAATGACAGATGTTGATGTTGTTGAAGGAAAGTTACTTCAACTAGTATAGTTGGAAGAAGAACGTTCTATTGCAAGATTTCATCAAAACAATGAAAAGAAAATATAGAAGGTATGTCATGACCGACACATTAATAACTCACAATTTCAAGTTGGAGGTCTTGTTCTTATGTATGATAGAAAATTATTCAAGTACCCAGGGAAGTTAAAAACTCATTGGTTAGGATCGTACATTGTCAAAGAGATCATTGATGGAGGAGTAGTGAAATTAAAAAAATTAGATGGGACAGAAGTTAGAGGACTCATCAATGGCATTCAATTGAAACCATATTACGATAGTTGCAACTTGGTCGCATAAAAAAAAAAGAGAAAAGAGAGAGAAAAGAAATATAAGCCAAAATGTATGGTTGCAGACTGCTAGTCTGCTGCAATAAGAAGTGAATTTTCGCAGACTTGGAGTTTGGAGAAGTTCAAAATGCTAAGCAAAGACACTTGGTTTTTTTGAAAGAAAGGAACCTTGTTGAAGGTAGAAAAGCGGCTGCAAGGAATGCACCACCGTTATAATAAAGGTGTTTTAGCAAAGAATAAACAAATCGCAACAAGTGTGAAGTTATTGGAAGGAAATGAGATCTAGTGCAGAGAAGAAAAGAAATCGCAAGGACTGTGACTCTATCACAAGAAATACAGACTCTGTAAATATGATAGATGGATGTTAGTCATTTCTGTTAGGACAGCTAGAGTGCATTAAGTTGAATAATCCGTGAGAACCTGAAAACATATTTTAAGTCACTTCGTTCATAATTATAATGGTGTCATAGAGAAAAGTGGTGGGTTCTTTGGCAGTTCCCGTATGATGATTTAGAAAGGTGATCCATGTGATGGATCGTGTTGCCGCTATTCCACTTGATGGTTACGCATGTGAAGATATGGCATACTGAATGAGTATGTATTTACCGCATTCCCCTTCACTTTCAACTCAGTCTGATGCACTGGAATGCGATATTGCTCTCTGCAAACACCCATGGCCGAAGTAAGTTGTTATAGAAATATGGTTAGTAACTTAATATGAGTCTTAGTAACATTGCACTCACTGGATTCGTGATTGAAGCCATGATACCTGTGTTGGTTAAGGAAAATGATGCCAGATATGTTCCAATAGAAGTAGGGATGGGATTGGAATCTGAGATCATTCAAGTCCTCCCTCAGAGATGTATATGCATAGACCTACCGGGTTAACCAATGAGGAAGTGTTCTAGTTTCCATAAGACTAAAGTTGTCTCAGCATTGCTGATGAAGAATGAAGAAGCAATGGTTGGAATCCGAGTGCCAAATGAGATCCCATCGAAGCCATCGTATAGACTTATGGAACAACTTTCTAGAGTGCACAATATCCATTTCTAGAGCCCATCAGTACGAACCAATGTTTGGATACCGAAAAACATAGAAAAATGCCACCATCATCTTTACAAGAAGCTCAAGACATAATCGGTGATGATGTTTCAAAGAATGAGATGAAATGGCAGATTCCGATGAGGAAAGATAAGACGTCGATGAAATGGAAGATTTCATTGTCGAAGAAGAAGAAGACGTCGATGAAATGGTAGAATTCATCGTAGAAGAAGCAAAAGACATCGATGAGATGGTTGATTTCATCACCGAATAAGCACAAGATGTCGACGAGATGGTAGAACTTACCAATAGTAGGATAGATAAGACGATTAGATACCGAGTCGCATGGTTGATGAAGAAGAAGTTGAGGAACATGGTCCTCCCATGAGAGGAAAAATGCCAAAAGACAGATGCCTCGACATGCACTTCGGGTCCCGTCTTCAACTTTCAGAATTGGTGATGTTGATGAGATTTTCCATCTCATCCATCCTACTACTCCGAAACAGAAACTTTATTTGATATAAGAATGAAGGAAACAAGCAATGGAAGCTGCGAAGAAGATAGAAGAAGTAGAAGCAATATGTGTTAAGGTTGTCGACCAAGTCTCATAGGATTCGGTAGCTTTAGTTGAAGATACAAAACTAGAGAAAGTCACGGAGGTTCCGTGCATAGTTGAAGCAGATGTGAAAAAGATGACTAGCACAATGAAAAAATTTCCCTTAGCAGAGAAAATGGCTAAGGCAACAGAAATGAAAAAATTGCAACAATGGGTCACAATGTTGCGCACACAACATCAACAACACACAGATAATGTTGAAGAGCTACAGGATGAATCTGAAAGAGTTACATGAATTATTCAGCCTGTACACCAAAAGGTGTGAGAAGTAGTAGAGTCAACTGAAAAAGGTAATGCCAGAACATATCAGTTTCGACTTGTGGAGCAATTGAAGAAGACAGAGGAAGAATTTCGAAAGGAAGCAGGAAGAGTAACGAAAATATTACAAGATTTTCAAAGCAAAGCCAACACAAGTGAATAGATGGAGGAATAATATTTGAGTGGCTCAGGACGAGCCATGGGTGAGTGTTGGGGGCCTATTGGGCCTAGGGAAAGGTAAGAAGAATTCACTTAGAATGCAAAAGAAGAGAAAGGAGCCGAAACAGAAAGAAGGAAGGAAGACCATATGAAGGAAAAGAAGGAGAATGAGGTGTGACAAAGGCAAACAAAGAGAAGTCGCGAAAGAATAGAAGACACAACAGAGGAAGAATCTGCAACAGAAGGAAAGGACGCGATAGAGAAAGAACACGACAGAGTGGAACCATGTCTGAAGTAGTGCAACGACACAACAATTAGAAAGCAACATGTTGGAAAGATCATGGGTACGAGGTCATCTAGAGTTGTCGGAAGCCACACATATGAAGGTATATTAGTAATACAATCCGTCAGTGCCTAATGACATGTGTCTCCAGAAGAGGAAAGACAACCTGTTGGCTAAGTGTAGGAAGTCGGTTGAGAGAGAGACATGTAATGAGTCTGTAAAGAGTCTATAAAAGGAGGAACCCAAGCTGTATGTGGGTTATCCTCTCTATCCCCTTGAGCCTCTTGATCGCTGTCATCTTAGCACATGGTTATTGTTGTATTGTTTATTAGTTTTACTAAGTGCATTGAGTCGATAATCTCTAGTTGAGTGCGCAGAAGTGTAGAAGAGACTGAGTTAATCCAGGATGTGTGTAGATCTGTAGTAGAGTTAAGTAGAGGAATATCAATGACAGAAGATAAGAGAGCATGAGAGGAGAAAGACGTCTATATAGATAAATAAGGAAGATATAGAACAAAGTTTGCATCTTAGTGCACAGACCAAAGATACCATATATTTCTCATGCCAGATGAAGAGTGCCTTTGTGGTTTTTTTTCTGGATGGATTTCCATGTTAGATCATGTGTTATCTGTGTGAATGTTGAATGTGTTTAAGTGGCATATGTATATGTTGACGTGAATGAATTTTGATGTAAATGCATATGAATGAGTTTGAATATATTAGTTGTATTGTTATAAGTTGAATGCACCTATGCTGCATTGTGGTTATTGTTATATTATTTACGAAGGGAGAAGTGTGTCACACTATATTTGTGCATAGTAGGCATAAATAATCCATCCATAGGCTTCAATCGAGCACCTTGGAAAAGGGCCAAGGGACATAGAATCCCCCACCCAATTGCAGAAACATGGTTTTGGTAGTTACCCATAGAAAGATATCTCGGGTGAGACTACAAATACGTCACAGATGTTTCCAACTGGGATTTGTTGTGCGCAAGATAAAAGGGACTGAACCTGGGTCAAAGAGATTCCAGAAATCCACCACCTATTAAAAATTATGGAAAAGACTTTTCCTTCTTTAGCATTTTCCTTTTTTCATATCAGGTTGTGCATCCAAGACAGGAATGAAAAGCCTAACAAAAAGGATGAAAAGGTATGACAATGCCACTTACTTTTTAATTGTGTGGATTTGAATCTGAATCTAGCTACTTAGTCTCAGTTTTCCTTGATTTTTAGATTTCCTACCAAATATAATAGAGGTGTGTATTCTAGACCAATCGCCCTCTTTTTTCTGCTTCACAATATCACATTAAGTTATAACAAATAAGAGCGGGCTCTCTATATTATAGAATTTTGTTGTTGTCGTAAGTGGAGTAGGGAAGTGGGTGACGGTATGAGGAGAGTCGTACCCTGTGCAATGAAAGTGCACATTAAACATATAATGTTAGGAGCTAATTCTAAATTGGTGTTAGCATTATTCCCAACATACATTATTGGACAGGAAAAGATAAAATATTCATTCAAACATACATTATTGGACAGGAAAAGATATTTCTATTAATACAAAATTAGAGATTACAATGAATACAACCTCTGTCGGCACATCTGCGAAACGGAGAAACTGAATCCCCCACTTGGGCCTCCACCACCTCAATCCTCTATCTCTTGATAACAAGCTCACAAGCAAAAGGAAAGNCTCTTATGCCTTCAATGTATCCAAAGGGTTCCTTATATAGCTTTTCAATGGGGTAATGAAAGGTCGAATCCGAGCGATCTCAAGGCATATGGAAGGCCAAAAGACAAGTGAGTCGGATCCATGTTAAGGAAAACTCCAAAAGGATTTGGATTTTTGTACACATCGCGATGTACGCGGTTTTAGAGGACAAACCCGCGTATATACCCGATAAGGGGTTTAAAAGTCGCGTATAGCAATTTTCACATGTTTTTAGGGATGGTCTAGGAAACATCAAAGGACAAAAAATGGTCCAAGGGGTGTAAGGAGTCTACAAAGGGACAGGGGAAGGCCATACAAGTGTGATTCACCTAGTGTGGTAAAATCAGCTATAACAATGGGGGGTTCACTAAGTTGGAAATATAACACATGAATTCATATTGTGATATTTAATACTCTGGAAAATGGAAGCAATATATTTCATAGTATATAAAGGTCAATGGGTATTTTTAATATAATAAAAACATATAGATACTAGGGGGGTTTATAATAATGTATCTAGAGGATTGAATAGGGTATTTGGGGGTTTGAATATGTACTCTATGTATAAAGCTGGTGTGAATTCATATTAGTATTTGAGTAAGTATGATTTTTCTATGAAGGTGGTGTGAATCCCATTGGGTATTGATTCATACTGGTCTTTGAATATCTTCTATTTGTGAGTGAATGTGGTGTGCAATTGATTGGAACAAATGTCTATGAAGTTGAACTGTATTCATAGGGTTGTTCCTCATCTTGAAATATATGCTCTTACTAAGATTTCATATTTCACCTTGCAAGGTTTCTAGGGGTCATAATAGTCGTTCCATGTCACCATACTTAGCTAAAAAGAAGAGAGGTGTTAAAAATGTCATGGAAAAAAGGGATGCCTAGGATAACTACTGAAAATTGAGGATTTTTAATTGTAAAGGTGTATAGGGAGGGGGGTTCAACATAATTATTTTTGGAGGAATTCCTTAATATCTAGTGAAAATAGAGGTGTTTTTTAACATCCTATGAATGCATGCCATGGCATAGGTTCACAGAGTGAACCTACTGAGTTGTAATTCTATCATTTTCACTTTAAATCTTGTTATATTTTTTTATTTCCTCTATGAACGTCTTATTCTACTAATAATATACTTACAATATCTATTTGTGTATTAGTAATTATGTTTTTTAAATGTGGAAAGTTATAATTGATATGAAATGTAATTTATTTTCTTTTTTCAAGCTATAAAAAATTTATTCATTTTTATATATTGTAGATATAAATAAATTCATAATTCATAAATACTACATCAAATCATACTATATACCATATAAAATTTGTATAATTACTTTATAGATATTATTTCACAACAATATAATTATCATATAACATCAAAATACCAATATGGTCACTTAAAACAAGCACAACTTTGTAAGGATAAAACTTTACATGTTGGATATTATTTATAAATATATATATTTGATAATTGAATGATGCCTTTACAATAGAAATGGCCAAGTATAAATATGACCTATTGGTAGCGGCATGTATCAATAAACATGTCGCTTAATTAATAATTAATTATCCTAACTTCTAATAAATACATTAGAAAACATAACACTCGTATAACCAATTAAGTTTATTACAAACTCCATCTCAAAACATCATTATATATCCATATCCCAAAGCTAATGAACCCCATTGACTTAGTGTGTGTTGGGACACACAGACACTTGAAGGGCAATACGTAACCATACATTAGGAAAATCTAAATTGTTTAACGACTAGATTTTGATTCACCGCCAAGTTTAGTCCTTTATGTTTTTAAGAAAATAAATGTATATTGAAATAGAAAATAATATCAATGTATATTGAAATCTCGACATAATTATATACCATTGTATGAATTTATCTTTTTCAAACACGAAAATAATATAAAATATTTGAGCAACCAAGAAAGCATATAACTATATTAGTCCTTCCTTAAAGCTAGAAAGGACTCCATGAAAGCTTCTTGTTTTTTTAATAAAACAAATTGCATTTCAAAATGGTTTTCCCTAAGTTTGAAATTTTTCTTACATATTGACCAAACGTACAAATTACATTTTCATTTTATCAAATGAGAAAGTTTGAGCTCTTATTGGCCCTCACATCGAGTCAAGGGTGCAACTTTTAGTTTCAAACTTATAATTTAATTTGTTACGTTGAAATTTAAATAATTTACCATGCTTGTACGTCTTTTGGGAATAATGCTAACACCAATTTAGAATTAGCTCCTAACATTATATGTTTAATGTGCACTTTCATTGCACAGGGTACGACTCTCCTCATACCGTCACCAACTTCCCTACTCCACTTTCGACAACAACAAAATTCTATAATATAGAGAGCCCGCTCTTATTTGTTGTAACATAATCTGATATTGTGAAGCAGAAAAAAGAGGGCGATTGGTCTAGAATACACACCTCTATTATATTTGGTAGGAAATCTAAAAAGCATGGAAAACAAGGACTGAAGTAGTTAGATTTAGATTCAAATCCATACAATTAAAAAGTAAGTCGCACCCTCATAACTTTTCATCCTTTTTGTTAGGCTTTTCATTCCTATCTTGGATGCACAACCTGATATGAAAAAAAGAAAACACTGAAAAAGGAAAAGTCTTTTCCATAATTTTTAATAGGTGGTGGATTTCTGGAATCTCTTTGACCTAGGTTCAGTCCCTTTTATCTTGCACACAACAAATCCCAGTCGGCAACATCTGTGACGTAGTTGTAGTCTCACCCGAGATATCTTTCTATGGGTAACTACCAAAACCAGGTTTCTGCAATTGGGTGGGGGATTCTGTGTCCCTTGGCCTTTTTCCAAGGTGCTCGATTAAAGCCTGTGGATGGATTATTTATGCCTACTATGCACAAATATAGTGTGACACACTTCTCCCTTTGTAAATAATATAACAATAACCACAATGCAGGATAGGTGCATTCAACTTATAACAATACAACTAATATATTCAAACTCATTCATATGCATTTACATCAAAATTCATTCACGTCAACATATACACATGCGACTTAAATACATTCAACATTCACACAGATAACACATAATCTAACGTGGAAACCCATCCAAAAAAAAACACAAAGGTGTTCTTCATCTAGCATGAGAAATATATGGTATCTTTGGTATGTACACTAAGATGCAAACTTTGTTCTATATCTTCCTTATTTATCTATACAGACATCTTTCTCCTCTCATGCTCTCTTATCTTCTGTCATTGATATTCCTCTACTTAACTCTACTACAGATCTGCACACGTCCTGGATTAACTCAGTCTCTTCTACACTTCTGCACACTCAACTACAGATTCTCGACTCAATGCACTTAGTAAAACTAATAAACAATACAACAATAACCATGTGCTAAGATAACAACGATCAAGAGGCTCAAGGGGATAGAGAGGATAACCCACATACAACTTGGTTTCCTCCTTTTATAGATTGTTTACAGACTCATTACATGTCGCTCTCTCAACTGAATTCCTACACTTAGCCAATAGGTTGTCTTTCCTATTCTAGAGACACGTGTCATTAGGCACTAACGAATTGACTTACAAATATACCTTCATATGTGTCGCTTTCGATGATTCTAGACAACCTTGTACCCATGATCTTTCTAACATGTCGCTTTCTAATTGTTCTTTCGTTGCACAACTTCATACATGGTTCCACTCTGTTGTGTTCTTTCTCTATCGTGTCCTTTCCTTCTGTTGCGGATTCTTCCTCTATCATGTCTTCTATTCTTTTGCGACTTCTTTTTGTTTGCCTCTGTCACACCTCATTTCCCATCTTTTCCTTCATCTGGTCTTCCTTCCTTCTTTCTGTCGTGGCTCCTTTCTCTTCTTTTGCATTATCTCTTTTCATACTTACGCAGAATTCTGAGTGAATTCTGCTTACCTTTCCCTAGGCCCAACAGGCCCCCAACACTCACCTGTGGCTCATCTCAAGCCACACAAATATTATTCCTCCATCTATTCACTTGTGTTGGCTTTGCTTTGAAAATATTTTAATATTTTCGTTACTCTTCCTACTTCCTTTCGGACTTCTTCCTCTGTCTTCTTCAATTGCTCCACAAGTCGGAACTGATATGTTCTGGCATTACCTTTTTTAGTTGACTATGCTGCTTCTCGCACCTTTTGGTGTACAAGCTGAATAATTCATGTAACTCTTTCAGCTTCATCGTGTAGCTCTTCATTAACCTTATCTGTGTGTTGTTGATGTTGCGTGCGCAACATTGTGACCTGTTGTTGCAATTTTTTCATTTCTGTTGCCTTAGCCATTTTCTCTGCTAAGGGAATTTTTTTCATTGCGCTCGTCATCTTTTTCACATCTGCTTCAACTATGCACGGAACCTCCGCGACTTTCTCTAGCTTTGTATCTTCAACTAAAGCTACCCAAGCCTGTGAGACTTGGTTGACAACCTTAACACATATTGCTTCTACTTCTTCTATCTTCTTCGCAGCTTCCATTGCTTCTTTCCTTCATTCTTATATCAGATAAAGTTACTGTTTCGGTGCAGTAGGATGGATGAGATGGAAAATCTCATCAACATCACCAATTCTGAAAGTTGAAGATAGGATCCGAAGTGCATGTCGAGGCATTTGTCTTTTGGCCTTTTTCCTCTCATGGGAGGACCATGTTCCTCAACTTCTTCTTCATCGACCATGCGACTCAGTATCTAATCGTCTTATCTATCCTACTATTGGTAAGTTCTACCATCTCTTCGACATCTTGTGCTTATTTGATGATGAAATCAACCATCTCATCGATGTGTTTTGCTTCTTCTACGATGAAGTCTACCATTTCATCGATGTCTTCTTCTTCTTCGACAATGAAATCTTCCATTTCATCAATGTCTTATCTTTCCTTGTCGGAATCTGCCATTTCATATCCTTCTTTGAAACATCATCACTGATTATGTCTTGAGCTTCTTGTAAATATGATGGTGATGATGGTGGCATTTTTCTATGTTTTTCGTTATCCAAACATTTGTTCGTACCAACGAGCTCTAGAAATGGATATTGTGCACTCTGGAAAGTTGTTCCATAAGTCTATATGGAGGCTTCGGTGGGATCTCATTTGGCACTTGGATTCCGACCACTGCTTCTTCATTCTTCATCAACAATGCTGAGACAATTTTAATCTTATGGAAACCAGAATGCTTCCTCATTGGTGAACCCAATAGGCCTATGCATATACATCTTTGAGGGAGGATTGGAACGATCTCAGATTGCAATCCCATCCATACTTCCAGTGGAACATATCTGGTAGCATTTTCCTTAACCAACATAGGTATCATGGCTTCAATCACGGATCCTATGAGTGCAATGTCACTAAGACTCATAGTAAGTTACTAACCATATTTCTATAACAACTTACTTCAACCCTGGGTGTTTGCATAGAGCAATATCGCATTCCAGTGCATCAAACTAAGTTGAAAATGAAAGGGAATGCGGTAAATACCTACTCATTTAATATGTCATATCTTCACACATGTAACCATCAAGTGGAATAGTGGCAACATGATCCATCACGTGGATCACCTTTCTGAATCATTATACGGGAACTGCCAAAGAACCCACCACTTTTCTCTATGACATCATTATAATTATGAGCGAAGTGACTTAAAATATGTTTTCAGGTTCTCACAGATTATTCAACTTAATGCACTCCAGCTATCCTAATAGAAATGACTAACATCCATCTGTCATATTTACAGAGTCTGTATTTCTTACGACAGAATCACAGTCTTTGCGATTTGTTTTCTTCTCTGCACTAGATATCATTTCCTTCCAATAACATCACACTCGTTGCGATTTGTTTATTATTTGCTAAAACACCTTTCTTATAACGGTGGTGCATTCCTTGCGGACGGTTTTCTACCTTCAACGAGGCTCCTTTCTTTCAAAAAAGCCAAGTGTCTTCTCTTAGCATTTTGAACTTCTCCAAACGCCAAGTCTGCGAAAATTCACTTCTTGTTGCGGCATACTAGCAATCTGCAACCATAAAATTTGGCTTATATTTCTTTTCTCTCTCTTTTCTATTTTTTTTTTATGCGACCAAGTCACAACTATCGTAATATGGTTTCAGTTGACTTCCATTGATGAGTCCTCTAACTTCTGTCCCATCTAATTTTTTTAATTTCACTGCTCCTCCATCAATTATCTCTTTGACAATGTACGATCCTAACCAATGAGTTTTTAACTTCCCTGGGTGCTTGAATAATTTTCTATGATACATAAGAACAAGACCTCCGAATTGAAATTGTGAGTTATTAATGTGTCGGTCATGACATACCTTCTATATTTTCTTTTCATTTTTTTGATGAAATCTTGCAACAAAACGTTCTTCTTCCAACTATACTAGTTGAAGTAACTTTCCTTCAACAACATCAACATCTATCATTTTGGTGATCGTAGCAATTATTAGACTCGGTATAATGTACTCCATAGGAATGATGGCTCCTTGCCCATACACCAACCGAAATTGAGTCTGACCTGTCAACCTCTAACATGTGGTGTGATATGCCCATAATACTGCAGAAATCTTATGGTCCCAGTCGTCTCTTCCGACATTACGAACCTTTGTCAATGTGTTTTCCAGAATTTTGTTGAATTCTTCCACCGCTCCATTTGCTTAAGGGTGATATGGAATTTTCCTTTTATGATGGATTCAAAATTACTCCATCAGTTCTTCAATTAACTGATTAACAAAATGCGTACCTTGATCACTAATTAAAATATTTGGGCACCCAAATCTTGTCAAAACATTTTCAAATAGAAACTTAGCAGCGGTCGCAGCAATACAATATTTTATTGGCATTGCTTCATCCCATCTGGTTAATTAATCGACTGCAGTGATAATATATCATTCTCTTGTGCGCTTCCTTGTCAGACTAATAGGTCCTACAAAATCAATGGCCCATTTATCAAATGCATGCAATGTTGTCTACAGTACCAATGACATTACATCTCTTTAGGAAGGCTTTCCATTCCTTTGGCAGACATCACAGTTGTGACAATAATCTAGGGCATCTGCATGCATGGTGGGACACCATAACCCTACTTGAAAAATCTTGTGCATCATATTTTTCCCTGCATAGTGGTCTTCCATGACACCATCATGTGCTTCATTTAGTATTATCATGCACTCGTGCTCCAAAATGCATTACCGCATAATCTCATAAGGACCCATCTTATACAAGTGTCCAATGATCAGTTGGAAATCTACAACACGTAAAACCATTTTCTTCTTCTGTGCAGTGTTGAATACAAGTGGCGTATAACCCGTACGTAAAAAACTGATGATATCCTAATACTGATCATCAAAAATGGTTATCACAAACAATCGCGCATAGGGAATATTATCTTCCAGACTAGTACGTTCTTCTCCACTTTCGATCCTTGAAAGATGGTCTGGCCCTAAATTCAATTGACTAGGTTTAACAATTATCCGAAAATCAAATTCCTGTAATAGGAGAAGTCACCAACATATAATTCCCCCCAACACTGCCTTATTGACCATGTATTTTAACGCAGAATCGTCAGTGTACATCTTGAAGTTTCCTCCTAGCAAATAGTGTCTATATTTATGCATCACATATACCATCGCTAGCCCTTCTCTTTCCGTCGTGGTATAATTCTTCTCTGTAGTTGATAATTTTCTGCTAGAGAAGTAAATGGGATGATCAATCAATCATTCACCAGGATGTGTCAGTACCACATCGAGCACAACAGAGTATATGTCGACATGAACAAGGAACTCTTTTTCCCACTCTGCAAAGACAAGTATTGGTGTAGTAACCATCTTGTTCTTCAGTTTGTCTATAGTTTCTTTCGAGTATGTTGTCCATTGAAACATGGTATCTTTCTTCAACATCTTTTCCGTCAGAGCAGTCACTTCCGCATATCCTTTGATAAATTTCCTGTAGTATCTAGTGCGCCCTAGTGTTTCTATTTACTGTTTAACTGTAGTAGGTGGTGGTAGGTCAAGGATGATCACAATTTTGGCTGGTTCAACCAAAATTTCATCGTGATAGAACACATGGCCCAACAAAGCCCCAAAAGGTACACAAAAGATACATTTCTTCAAATTCGGAGAAATTTGATTATGGTGACATCATTCTCAAGCTCTCTATATGGTATTTTATGATCCCAAATATTGTCCAATCATCAAAGTATAATTCAATAAATTTGTGTATAAAATTTTTAAAGGCAACCACTACGATTCGAGAAAAAATCTCAACCGCATTCTTGAGTCCAAAGGGAATTACTGTATACTAGAAACATCCCCACTCCGTCACAAAGGTAGTATGCGTCGATCCTTTTTTGCAGTTTTGATCTGATGGTAGTCGAAAAATCCATCAGTGAAAGAGTACATCTCTTGCCCTCTGCATTCTCCAATACCCCATTTGTAAATGGATTCAGAAATGGGTCATGTAAACAAGCATCATTCAACTTTCTCAGGTTGACACAAGTTCTTACTTCACCTAAGGTATTATTTTCTTGTATTACAATTGGGTTAATCCTCTCTGATTCTTCGACAGGTTCTATAACACCTTCCTCTAACATTCGATCCAATTTAGTCTTAACCTTTTCTTTGTATCATGGATTCAATTAGTATAGTCGTTGCTTAGCTGGTTTTGCATCAGGACTCAAAGGTATCTTCATTTCGCCGAGGTCACCGACTATTACTTTCATTTCTGAAAATTTTGTAGGGAACAAATGTTAGAATAATCAACCCATAGTTACCTACCTTAGACATTAATTAATCCATTTTTGTCTTATTTGCTTAGTTTCCAATATTCCACTCTATGCAAGTTGTCTTCCACATGCCATAGAAGTCAAACTTGTTGAAACTGAGTCATGGAGCGCTTGGGAAACCTCCTGGAATCCATATTTAGCATATCTGCTTTATTCCATATTCTCCCTAGCGCATATCTGCTTTTTCTGCTAAGTTGCCTGCTTTATTGAGATTTATGGCAAAAGGGAAAGTAAGACTAGGTGTAGTTGACTTGTTTTTTTCCCTCATCATCCCAAATTCTTTTCTCCTAATAAAAACATGTATGAGTTGTCTTTCCATCACTTATTAGCTTGCCTACTTGACTTTTCCAATTCGTGAGCCTTTAGGTAGATTTGGAAACTGCTTTATGCACCTATGGGGGATTTGACTAGATTTAGTAAGCCTACTTTTTTACTATTTTGGATGGAATCCTTATGCATTTGAATATCTCATGTAATTATATATTGCATCAGCCTATGACTTCATAAGGTTGTCTATTCTACACTTATTCAATACAGATTAGTGTTATGCTCCAATTTCAGTCTCCTTTGTGTGTAAATTTTGCATGTTTGATTAGCAATTTTGTGAGTGCAATTGTTCTATCATTTAGGGTTCAATTTCCACAAAAAATATTGGAATTCATGCAACAAATTAGTGATCTTCCCCACAGTTTCATCATCCCAATAATCTCCAATATTGGTGAACTTTGGATTTTCAGGCGAGCCAATAATATTTACTTTCTTAATTTTAAGTGGACTTAGGAATCGGTTTCTGGAAATTCCAAATCCTTCTACTACATGCATACCTTCTGAATAAGGTATGTTTATGTCAAGTGGGTCATCATCATCCGATTCTCTCATGATGTTGTAACATTCCATCCAATGGTGGATTGTTGCACTACATTGTTGGAAATTTGTAGTTGCAACAGGAATTTCCTCAAATATCTTTTCTTTCATCATCTGTAGTGCAACATCAATTGTTGGATGATCACTTGCAAAATCAAATGTGTGTGTGCATATTGTATCTAAATATTCCCACTCAAGGGTTCCTCTTCGTAGCTCCACTGGCGTGTGCCAACTCCTTGGTATCATATCCAATGTATGTTTAAAGCGATGAACCCATTCTTGTCGTGGATACTCTTTGCATGTTGTGCGACAATGCTCAATATGTTCGATGAGATTTGTCAATAATGTATAATAACGATCAATATAAATGATCTCTTTTCCAAATCTAATCTCCAGTAGTCTTATGTATTGTGTCCATTCAGAGATAGATTTTTTATGTGTGCCCCACCATCTAACAGGCATAGCTTTCAACATAAAGTCCAAGGTGAACAATCGCTGCGATTCTGTGAATTTTCCTTCAAATTCCACTAAAAATATGAAATATTAGGCATATATTCATATGTAGGAATCTCACTTGATTCAGCCCCTACACATCACACAGATCCTCTAATCCTTACGTATATTCTCATGGAAGCTTAATGCAATCAATTCTGCTAATTTTCTAATGCTTCGCTTGAATTGGATGTACAAGAGCTAACACTCCACCAACTCATATTCCCATCAAATGTTGGATTTATATAGTAATCTCTTGAAGACATGATATTATATAGATGATATAGGTAATTTACCTTGGCCTTCACTGTTCATTGGCTCGACATATCTTTGCCCTTCGAGCGAATCAATTGGCGCGAGACACCTTCATCTCTGAATATTCAAAAGACAAGATTATTTTCTTAAAATTATTTATGGTATGATTATCTATCACCCAATAAATCCCCAATAATGAAAGATATGGATTTATGTCATCGACGATGTCTATCACTTCAAATTCTACGTATGTCCTCATGCCTTCTATATCGACAGGTATCTACGTCAGTCGACCAATGGGTAGAAATTTTGACTGATTCATTAATATTAACTGAATAGGAGACCAATATAGTTGCGGATTGCTCATGCTTTCCCATGTTTGTCTTTTCAATATATTGACATCAGAGCCCATATCTAGAATGATATAGCCCATGTCATAGTCTCTTATCTGTGCAGTCATTCATAACTCGCGACCAGTTTTCAATCCTTTCCCAACATGGTTAACTCTTTTTTCAGGTCTCACTTCCTCTAGGGTTTCTTCTATGAGTGCTATCAATTCTGTGACAACATCTTTATCATGGATTAGTGCTAAACAACTTTTGAAAATTTCTTTGAGCTTACTAACCTTTTTCATTGGCTGCTTCCTGACTAGTTGCTCAAATATTTTGGGCATCTCTTTTACTTGTTAAGATGTCGAAATTTGATTGGTATCAACAAATTATAGTCATACGTCCAAGAATACTTCCTTTTCCTTATGGACGTCTAGTGGTAGTTTCTTTTGTGTCGCTGGTTGCACCTTTGGTTGTCCATGTTGTGTATTTTAGTATGGTCCCATCGCAACACCTCCTCTTGTAATGACGACAGTATTTGGTTCTATTGGATCGAAAAAAATCATTGGTATATTTTGGTTGGGATTCGGGTTCAGATTCTGCATGGGATTAGGATTTCCCACGGTTCGAGCTTGTCATTTCATAATCAATTGCGGACATTGTTCGATAGTATGGTCAAATTATTTATAGTACATACATGTCTTCATAGGACTTGCACAATCTTGAGAAAAATGTATTGGTTGTCCATAGTTATAACATATGATTTGTCCTCTTCCTCAACCAAATCCTCGTCCTCCTTGTTTTTTTCGTCGGCCACAAAAATTTCCACCCCCCTTAGCTGAGGGTACTATTGCTGTGGTGGATACTAATTCTGTTGATATTGCTACTAAGGATAGTGTAGTTGTTGAAATTGTGTTGGTGGATATTGAGAAGGATGATACTAAAGCTACACTCATTTAGCTTGCATCTGTTCATCATTATTCATCAAGAAGGTATCCACCATTTTCTCTTGCAGCAGCTAAAGTGCTCTGCAATATTTCGCATCATGTCCTATTGATTTACAAAATTTACAGCACAAACTAGCTGGTGTACTTACAATCTTCTGTAAATACAAGCATTCTTTTGATCGATGGCCTCTAGCTTGACATATTCTACACCAAGGAATCCTTTGGGTGTTTATCGGGTTCGACGCTCCTGTTGCGACATTGTTCATGAGTGTCGTACAATTATCTTTGTGGTGCCCCTCTATTATGTACCCTATACACCATAGTTCTTCTTGAATCTCTTTCCCTTTCTTGATTTCGTGGGGTTGCACCGTAATATTAGATAGTTGCAACCAAATTTGTATCATTCTTGCATTGATTTCTCCAATTGGCGAGGATTCTAACTTAATGGCTATTTCCAGAGCTTTTGTCTACGACACAATCTTCTATTGCATCAATGGAATACATATGTGTGGTAACAACGCAACAATAAACCATTCCTTATGTTATACATCCGACATCTGGAAGCTTAATTTGGCCATTAATGTCTTGAATCTATGGTTAAAGTCCCAGATAGACTCTGTAGGTAGTTTCTTTATTTATTTAATAGATGTAATTCATGGTGACTAAACTTTGGTTTTCTAAAATCATCTATCTTTTCTATTCAATCTGGTTGAGCGTTTTCTGCGTAACTCCTACTGGCACTATAGAAAACTTCAAGCACCAGTCTAGCACATGACCTCATAGAGTCATGACCATTTACACTCTCATTATGTTCTCATCCTTGATATGTTGCACAGTCCATAAGGATTCATAGAGAAGCCAATGTTGCGCTGGGTTTTCCAATCCATTTCCATTTAAAATTGGAAACTTAAGGTATGTTTCAGCCATTATGTTGGCTCCTGATACACTTAGGAAAAATTTTGAGTAGTCGGACTCCCTTGTCCACTATTCACGACATTAGTGCTATTTATATTTACATATATACTTGGGGATGAGTTTCTAGATCTTACCTCTGGCAATGTATACGGAATTGTAGGTGTACCGTACTCATGCTCTGGTCTTGGAGTTTCTACTGACTCCTCTAATTCTTCTTCTTCATATATGGGATGATATTCTTATTTTTTATCACTAGAGCCTTCATCGACATGCGACACAATATCGTAGTCTTCTTCTCTAGTTGTATTGCAACTCCCTCTTCCTAACAGAGTATTTCTTCTATTTCACAGTCTAAATATTCTTCCGCTTCTTAAACAACCAATCTTAAGTTCAATTCTATTATCTCTAGGGAACATCTCAACTTAGTTTGCTCCATTTTTCACATAGTTCCGCTGCAACATGTCCAACCTTCTTCGCAAAGTTTTCAATAGAAACATTTGCAGTATTCCTTTTTCACATACAAGCATCTTTATCTAGTTTTTTATGGATGACAAATATCTTCCATGAGGTCCTTGGAAAAATTTCGCTCTGCCTCACTATATGAGGTTATTGTATCAACAACAAACTCAGTAACATATCCTTCCAAAATATTGTCTACCTAGAAATCAACATCCCTTAACACAGGGTTTCTCACACTTTTCAGTCGATGAATTAACTGAGGATTCCGCTCCGTCAGTGCTCCTCCTTGGAAGTTTATTTGTTGGGTTGCCAACCTAGACAACCACTCATGCAGTATAATGGGGAATTCATAAAATAAAATCTCATGAATATCTATGTAGAGGTGTCATCCCAACCACTATGTTGGGTTCCACCGAGATTTGTTACTCTCTTCTCGCATAAATTCTAACGCTTTGAAATTGAATCTTGGATTTTTGGCTTTGTTGGATGCCACAACATATCCCTCACCAAAATGATTCAGGTCCCAGCAACAGAACCATTTCTTGGATTTTCGACGTTTCTTTGATCCAAGTTCATCCCATTTTATCTTGCGCACAATAAATCCCAAGAAATTGACCCAACAAAGCAAAGCCTAATTGGCAACACCTATGACGTAGATGCAGTCTCACCCGAGATATCTTTCTATGGGTAACTTCCAGAACTAGGATTTTGTGGCTGGCTGGGGGATTCCGCGTCCCTTTCCCTTTTTCCAAGGTGCTAGAATGAATCCTATGGATGGATCATTTATGCTTACCATGCATAGATAGCCTTATGACACACTTCTCCCTTAGTAAATAATATAATAATAACCAAAGTGCACCATAGGTGCATTCAACTTATAATAATGCAACTATTATATTCAAACTGGTTTATAAGAATTTACATCAACATTCATTGATAGAAACATATACACATGTGACTTAAGCACATTCAACATTCACACAGAAAACACGAAATATAACGTGGAAACCCATCCGGGAAAAACCACAAAGGTTCTGTTCATTTGGCATGCGAAATATATGGCACCTTTGGTTTGTGCACTAAGATGCATACTATGTTCTATATCTTCCTTGTTTATCTATACAGACTTCTTTCTCCTCTCATGCTCTCTTATATTATGTCATTGATCTTCCTCAACTTAACTCTATTGTTGATCCACACATAGTATGGATCGAATCAGTCTCTTCTTCACTTCTGCACACTCAGTTGCATATTCTCGACTCAATGCACTTAGAAAAACTAACAAACAATGCAACAATAACCATATGCTAATCTAATGACGATGAAGAGGCTCAAGGGGATAGAGAGGTTAAACCACATAAAGCTTGGGTTCCTCCTTTTATAGACTCCTTACAAACTCATTACATGTTTCTCTCTCAGCCGACTTCCTACAATTATCCAATATGTTGTATTTCCTATTCTAGCGACACATGTTAGTAGGCACTAACAACTTGAATTACAAATATACCTTCATATGTGTGGCTTTCGTTGAATCTATTCGACCGTGTACCCACGATCTTTCTGCTATCTCACTTTCTAACCATTGTGTCGTTGCATTCTTTCTGACATGGATCCACTCTGACGCAGTCATTGTCGGTTGCATCCTTTCCTTTCATTGTAACTTTTCTTCTGTTGCGGCTTCTTCCTCTATCGCAGCTTCTCTTCTGTCACGACTTCTCTTTATATGCCTTGGTTGCACCTCATTCTCCTTATTTTCCTTCACCTGTTATTTCTTCCTTATTTATGTCGCTGCCTCTGTCACAAGTCCTTCCTGTTCTTTTTCCTTAGCTCTTTTCATACTTACGTAGAATTCTAAGTGAATTCTCATTACCATCCCTAGGCCCAGCAAGAGTCCCTACCTTCAAGATGGTAGGGACTCTATGAAATAGCTTGTTGTTTTTTAATAAAATGGCTCACATTTGAAAGAAATTTTCCTAAGTTTGAAATTGTTCTTACATATTACACTGTATATTTACTGTTGTACAAATGACACCATCATTTTATGAAATGGGAAATTTTGATCTCTTATTTGGCCTCATATCGAGGAAAAGGGAAGGTTTTGGTTTAAAACTTATAATGTGTTACTTTGAAACTTAAGTAATTTACCATGCTTGTATGTAACTAAAACTCAGTTAGCACTAGTTTCTAACATTAAATGTTTAATGTGCACTTTCACTGCACAAGGTATGACCCTCCCCACACCACTCCCCACATCCCTCCTCCACTCACAACAACAACAAAATTATATATAATATAGAGAGCCTTCTGTCACATGCCCCAATTTTGAAAAAATAATTTTATATTATTTGATGTTATTTGAGGACAATATTTTAAATTTTATGCTAAGTTGTAATTGATGACTCAGCAGAGTCAAGGATATTTAATGTAATTCTAAATATTTTATTTATAAATAAATAAAGGAGGAGACAACAGCTTAGGAGAGCTATTAAAAGAGTGTTTACTGGTCAAATTGGTGGAGGAGACTAGGTGGAGAGAAAACCGACATGTGGTAGCATCCTCAAACCACTTCCAATTGTTGCAGGTGGAAACCTACCTACATTTGGGGTCATGATTCCCCAAGAAAGTGGAATCAGAGTAGGTGGCTCAATTATTGAAAACTGACCCAAAAGACCTAGGAAATCTTTATAAAAATTCCCATGGAAGAGAGCTGAGGCTGCTCATTCTAGAGAAGTTATCATTCAAGTTGAATGAACGTACTTCAGAGAAATTCAATGGAAGGGAGTTTTGGAAAATCTCTCGAATGGTTTACTGCTGATTGATCTAGTTGCAGCTTTTGGGATGAAGATCATACTGCTGAGAGCAGAGTGTTTTTACTGAGATATTGGACTAGTCTACTGTTTGCATTCTCCACCATTTCTCAGCCAAGAATACCAGGAACAAGATCGGGGGTCCTGAGGAAGCGTTGTTTGAGCGCTCTCCAGGAGATTGGTAGGGAGGAACGACCTCCTAATGCTGTTGTTGTCTGTCCTAAATAGGTTCTACATTATTTTGTTTTATTGTGCTAGATAGATAAATATGAGTCTGACTGTTATATGAATGTTAAATATTCAGTTTGTAAAATGTTAGAATTTAATAGTCTTTTTAGATTATTGAAGAAATGAATTTGAAAAGTAATGTGTTAGAATGGAAATAATTTCTAGACTGTGTTTTTCCACACCTGCAAAACCAGGCCGTACTCCAGCACAGTCAGAATATCTTAAGTAGATGAAAGAAAATGATAAGAGATTGAATATAAAAGATAGGGTTCTGCATTCTGTAGATAGCAGAGTAATTTATTTCAGTATGTAAGTTATTATTAAAAGGAACAGTTTTCTCGGTATTATGTTTATTGTTTTAACGAGCTTATCTATGTAAAAGAAATGGAAGTACTAAAATAGAGTTATAGTAAATATTTATACTGATACAATAAAAATTATAGGAGATATAGTAAGTATCTAAAACAAGGGTTTAACCACACTTATATCTTTTAGCTTAAACTATTATTTATTATATACTACAATAGGATTATGTTACAAATACTAGTAATGAAGAAATAATCAAAGTTCAGAGTTAATGTTTTAAACATTACATATCTCTGAATATTTACTAATTAACAGGGCAGTAAACAAATGAAAATTTAAATGTAATCAGTAAATAGAACAAAGTTAAGGATTTACCTATTTAAGAATAATTATTTTCCAAACAATCTCTAAATCTGTGTAGGCTTAACCTAAGGGTCAAACCCTAATTCTACTTTCATTCTTTTTGTAAAAGTATTCTTTTAAACAAAATAAACAAATTAACATTAAAAAGCTAGAATAATAAAGTATGCACTAGACTAGGTATAGTCTTATCACAAGAACTTACAGTATTTGTATAAACTCTTTTATTTAAAAGAAAAGAAAATAATTAAACAGGATAAACAATATCGGTACTATTGTAACAATGTAAAATAGGTAAACAGAAACCTACACAACTGATAAATTTAAGAATATAATTATATAAGGGTCCTTTTACAGTAACCCTAGTATTCTAACCTAATTAATAAGTATAAACATATAAATTTTTACCTTAATACTGAGCTTACAGTCTACACATTTACTTTAGTAATTACAAGAGAAAGCTTTAACAAATATTTATCTATATTAACAGTCGAAGTAGGAAGGACTTTAACCATAAATTGCAGGTTTATAAAACTAATGCATAAACAAGACAGAGCTCGAAGTTAAAACCCTTTTTAAATTAAATGTGTTACTTTGTCAGGCCGAAAGGCTTAAGACATAACAAATTCACTTCACCCAGTTCAGGGCCGGTGTAGCCAGTATCGTGGCGAGGGTTTGAAAGACAAAACTAAAAAACAACTTATAAAAAATTCATTACTGTAATAAAATTTATAAGACAATGCATATTTTATTAGAGTATTCAAAACAGAGAACCATTAAAACCATGAATACAGGAGAACCTCCACAAAATGAGAACCGAGTATGTCATTAATTAGCCACAAGTTGTAAACCTGTCATTAAGTCGAAAATAGTGAAATACAAGTCACGCATTGAGGCCGTAGTTACCCTGCTACAAGCGAGGGTTTTAACAACTAAAAATACCAAATAACAACTGAGCTAAGCATTTTAAAACACCGAAGGAACCAAGGTCATATTTCTTCTCCAATTGAAACCCTTTTCCCTAATCTTTACAAGCAGGAAGTTTCCACATTGTAACCGAGGCTTACCCATAGGTATTGTTGTCAATCCAAACATGGAGAGGGTTCTTCCAAGCGTAAGGGCGAACTGTAACCTGCAATAAATTACCAACAATCTTAATTAGAAACTGGGTTATATAACTATAACCGTAATTTAAAACTTATAACATTTGTAAGACGAATTCTTTACCTGAAAGCAAAATATTTGGAATCCAAGGAGGAATTTAACTCGCACCACGAACAACAATTGGAAGATCAAACCCTCTTGCTCACTTATGGCAAAGGCAGCAGGGTTCAAAACACATACTACACCGACGACTGGAGTAGGATTAAAGCTTTAGCAATGGCCATGCTAGAAATCGACACTAAAAATTACTGACAGAGAACAACTACACACACAACAACGCAATGCATGTAGAGAGAAATCAAATGCGAACTATGTATCTCTCCAATCTCACACTATAGTGGAAACGCTTCATTACACACAAGATGGAGCTGGAGACGAGCACAAGCGAGCCCTCATGGCCGTAGTGAACCAGACAGTGCAAAGACCAAAAACCTCGACGAAGAATGAGAGTTAGTGTTGCATTGTGAGTTTTTAAGTTATGCATTGCATGGTGGTGGACGTTCCACGTGCCCACCAAATTACTCCATCCACAATGGGTCAAATGATATAGTTGTCACTGCATTGTCGGGACTTCAAATTATTATCAATAATTTAAACAATAATTATGACAATATAATATACAAATTCAATAACGTATCATTTCAATGATAACCATAAAGTCAAGCTATGTTGAAGAACAATATTTATATGGTATCGATAAACATTATATTACATAAACCTTGGAAACTTCGTTGGTAACGAACCAAAACATGTATTGCGTCGATATCCTTGTTTTATAATGACCTTATAATCCTTCTTAATAAAACATTTTGTGAAGAGATCAATAGTATAGTAAAAGTTTTTGAACATGAGATGATAGTACCACTATTGACCATTTCTTTTTATAACCATAAATGATGCATGTCTATGCTGTTAGAACTAGTTTATGCAAACACTAGTGGATAAGGAACTAGTTATAAATCATTATTGTGTATTTGAAAGTAAATTGCATTTACACCCTAGAACAACTCTCACTTTTGTATGTAGTCTATAGTACCATGGAGTAAAATAAACTTCTTGGAAGTTTGTAATCATTTGGTCTCCATTAGGAACCAAAGCTCTAAATGAAATAAACCAAGGTTAGTTTAGACTTGGAAGTTAAAGACAGTAAAACTATCTATGAATACATAGAGCATCACTTTTGTTTTAAATAAATAATACAATAATGTAAATTCGTCACATTACTTATGTCATGAAAAAATTTGGAAGATAGAAATCACAACATGACGACAATTGTGCAAATGATCAAATTTATAAAAATAACACAATAATAAGCTGATGAATTTCCTCTACTAAAGCTTGATTAAAGGTAAAGATAAGATTTCTATGTAAGCTTGTTTCTTGAAAGGCCTTAGGTTTATTTCCATACTTATAAGCAGTGCTGTAAATTTTAGAATTAGCAACAACAGTAAACTCCTGTTTTCGGTAAAAAGTGTTGTTATACTAAATCATGAGCTATGTGTAGAACTTGTGAATAACGTAACTTATAGGTGGAAAGATTATTTATCTAAAGCAGAAGTCATACAAATGTTACGAATCTTTACGACATGAATTTAAAGTACTGTCACAGTTGCAAAATAAGTACAGAAATGTTACTTTAACTCGTAGTGTCCTTGAATTCTATTAAGCAAACCTTTACTCTAGCAGTATATTTATGCTAAAGAAGTATATCTGGATTAACGCTTAAATAAACTCCTACTGGTTCAAAATTTACCTGTCAAGCCTGAAAGATCCAGAAATCCAACTGAGTTAGCAATCGCTATGTAAGCCCCAATTAGAACATAACTTTTCACCTACTTGAGAAAATCAAATCATCAATAAACTAGAAGTAAATGAATGCAGATCATACACTTAACATATCAAAAAAATTGATGTGTATTAGTTTTTGTACAGTTTGAAGTTAATTATTATCTATGTTAACTGTCTCATTATCCTCTAGCCATTAATGGTTATCAAATTGTGACTCTAGACAATTTATGTTACATCAAAAGTTTTTAATTTTTGTGCAAATTTGGGGTTATGACATGTGGTATCAGAGCACAAGGTTCAAACGCTAGGCCTTGATGAAGCCCAACTTGATTTTATGAAACAATGAATTTAAACTATTTTGCTGATGTTATTTTCTTTTAATGTTATTCAACAGAAAAAATTGTTTCTGAAGTTTAACAACAGGTATGGAAAGGCTAGAGGAATATGCGGAAGATGAATCTCCATTTACTGAACAAGAAAAATTACAGAGAGACCCTATACAAGAATACCTAACCACTAATTCTTTAGAACTATTACAAATAGTAAAAGACTTAAAATCTGAAATGGAATCTATTAAATGAGAGAATGAAAGGATTATGAGGGCTCAGGAGGAGCTGAATCAGATCCTAACATAAATATTTCAAACTGAGGGTAGGGTTAAAAGAGCTGATTCAGAAGATACAAGTGATCAACATAAATATAAAAAGAATAAACATACTAAAAATGAAAGCAACTCATCTTCAGAGGTATTTGGTGATCAACGTAATTTTCATTCCACTAGTGATAGTAGTGATGACAATCATTATACTAAAAAGAGAAAATATAAACCCTATGAGGAAATTTCTGGGGAGTTTAAAAATATTAAACCACCAACATTCAATGGAGAGACTGAGAAGGGGAAGGAAGCGGAATCCTAGTTATCTGGGATGAAGAAGTACTTTCAGATTTATAACTATTCTAACCAATTAAAGGCTAGAATGGCTATCTACAATCTTTCAGGGAAGGTTGATATTTGGTGGCAAGACTTGAAGAGAGTGAAGGGAATAAAAGAGAATAACGTAAATTGGAGTACCTTCAAGAGGTACTTTAAAAAGAAATTTCTGCCTGAGCAATACTATGAAGAGAGAGCAAAAGAATTTTATGAGCTTAAACTAGGTTCAATGACCATGAAAGATTTGAACAACAAGTTTTTAAGTCTGCGTAGGTATGTACCATACCTTGTAGATGAAAAGAAAAAGGTACAACGATTGCTCAGTTGTCTACCTTATCATATCAAGGATAGGATTAAGTATGAAAATCCAAAAACTCCGGAAGAATCTATGAGGAAAGCCAATTTCTGTTATGAACAGAATCAGAAGAAAGAGAGCATGGCCAACTGGAAGGCCAAGAAGAATAATAACCATTATGATCAAAATAAGAAATAATTTGTGCCCAACCAAAATTCTAAAAACAATAAGGCCAGAAATTTTGCTAACAAGAATTTCCAAGGGAATAAGCCTTAATTCACCAAGCAATCAGAACAATTCAAATGGTAAAGAATCTGCTAATAACCATGGTAATTACACAAAGAATTTTGAATGAAAAGAACCTATAAATTGCTGGGAGTGTAATGGCCCACATTATGCCTCAGTTTGTCCTAATCGAAAAAAGACTGTCAGTAATATTCATACCATACAGGAGGAAATGACTGTCAGAGATTTAGTGAGGACTATGCCCAAAATCAATGCAGCCTTGGAGAATTGACAAGCAGAATATCAAACTTCCATGGTGGAAGTAGAAGGTACGATAAACCAAACCCCTATAGCTATTTTAATGGATCCAGGAGCTAGTATCAGCTATATTTCACCTAAAATGGTAGAAAAATGTAAGCTGCCTGTTGAAAAATTTGAAAATTCTTGGTTGGTTTAGTTAGCCACTGGTGCAAAAAGAAAGGTAACTTGTTTTGTAAAAGAATGTGCAGTAGTTATGGATCAATTTGAAACTATTGTAAAGCTTAATGTATTACCTCCTGGTTCTTATGACTTACTAATCGGTATGGATTGGTTAGAAAAACATAGGGTAATTTTAAATTGTTATGATAAAACCTTTATGTGTATAAATAATGATGGAAAACCAATAAGTGTAAAGGGAATCCATAGAAAAACTACCATAAGGCAGATTTCTACTCTGCAGCTTAAGAGGGCTGTTAGGAAGGGTTGTAAAGCTTATGCAGTAACTATAACTGATGAGGAGAATCTAAATAAGACAGACAAATTAAAATTGGAAGACATACCAGTTTTAAGAGAATATGTTGATGTATTTCCGGAAGAAATTTCGAGACTACCTCCGAAAAGGGAACTAGATTTTACCATTGAGCTGGTACCTAGTACAGTACCTAGCTTAAAGGCCCCTTATCGAATGAACATAATAGAACTTAATGAACTAAAGTCATAATTAAAATAACTTATTGACAAAAAGTATATTTGACCTAGTGTGTCTCCCCAGGGGGCACCTGTCATCTTCATTAAGAAAAAGGACGGAACCATGTGACTTTGCATAGATTATCGTTAGTTGAATAAGATGACTATTAAAAATTGATACCTATTGGCTCGCATAGATGATCTGTTTGATCAACTATGTGGAGCCACGGTGTTTTCAAAAATTAATTTAAGGTTTGGATATCATCAAGTTAGGATTAAAGATGAAGACATCTTTAAAATAGATTTTAGAACTCGATATGGCCATTACGAGTTTGTCGTCATGCCATTCATGCTTACTAATGCCCCAGCTATTTTTATGTGTTTAATGAACAATGTTATGCATAAGTATCTAGATACGTTTGTGGTCGTGTTTATTGATGACATATTAATCTATTAAAAAATGGAAGAAGAACATAAAGAACATTTAGAAATTGTTTTGCAAGAGTTACGAGATCATCAACTCTTTGCAAAGTTTAGTAAATGCGATTTCTTTAAGGATAAAATTCAGTACTTAGGTCATGTGGTGACTAAGGAAGGGATTTTGGTAGATCCCGAAAAGATAAAGGCGATCGAAGATTCGCCAATTCCTAAGGATGTAACTGATGTTCGATCCTTCATGGGAATTACCAGAGGTTCATTGAAGTTTTTTTGAGAATCGTGAATCCGATAACTTCTTTGCAGAAAAAAAGGAAAGAAATTTGATTGGAACCAAAAAATGTGAGGATAGCTTTAAAAAGTTAAAAACTTTATTAACTAGTGCACCTATTTTAAGAATAGTTGATCTAAATAAAGAATTTGTAGTGTGCACTGACGCCTACAATGATGGTTTAAGCGGTGTTCTGAATCAAGAAGGGCATGTTATTGCCTATGAGTCTAGGAAATTAAAAATTCATGAAAAGAATTATGCAACTTATGATATGGAATTAGCTGCTGTTATACATGCTCTAAAGATGTGGCGTCATCACCTAATTGGCAAAAAAATTATTCCAATGACTGATAATAAAGGACTAAAATATATGTTAGATCAGCCTAATCTAAATGCTAGACAAGCTAGGTGGCTAGCTTTTCTAAGTGAGTATGATTTAAACATTCAACACATTAAAGGTAAAGAAAATAAAGTTGTTGATGCATTAAGTAGGAATGCAAGGCCGAACTTCACAGCAGTTATCAGCACTTATACAACAGATCTAGATGAACAACTTAAAGCAGGGATAGAACAAGATGAAATTTACCAAAACTTACAAGCTAAAACGAAAGAAAATCCAACATGAATCTTAAGTAAAGGGTACAGTTTGAATGCAAAAATATTTTTACTATATAAAGACAGAATGTATGTACCTAATGTACCTAAATTTAAGTTATTAATTTTAGATGAAATCCATAAAACTCCATACTCAGTTCATCCAGGTTATCAAAAGACTATAACTATGTAAAGAAAAGAATATTTTTTGCCAAACATGAAGACTGAACTAGAAGAATATATTACTAGGTGTTTTGAATGTCAGCAGGTGAAAAATGAACATCAACACCCAGCTGGATTACTTCAGTCGTTTCCCATTCCTAGCTAGAAATGGGAGATAATTAGTCTCAATTTTGTTACTGGACTACCTAAAAATCAGAATTTAAATGATTCTATAATGGTAGTGATCGATAAATTAAGTAAATAAGCCCACTTTATACCTATTAAAACTACATATAGAGCTGCAAACATAGCTGATATCTTTCTATAAACAAAAATTCGACTGCATGGAATACCAAAAATTATAATCTCAGGTAGAGATCCGAAATTTACAGATAACTTTTGGAAATCTCTGTTTAAAGGATTAAACACTACACTAAATTTTAGTACTTCATTCCATCCTCAAACCGATGGACAAACTGAAAGAGTAAACCAAGTACTGGAAGATTTACTAAGAATGTATGTGAAAGACTAGCCAGGTAAATGGGAGGGTTATTTGCATTTGGTAGAATTTGCTTATAATAATAATTATCAAGCATCGGCCAGATTTAGTCCTTTCGAAATCTTGTATGGAAGGAAATGTAATAGTCCTATCTCTTGGAGTAATCCGGTGGATAGATTAGTATTAGGTCCTGAACTATTAAAGGAAATGGAAGAAATTGTAAAGCATGTACAAGGTAATCTGAAAATTGTGTAGGATCGACAAAAACGTCAAGCAGGTACAAGGTAATCTGAAAATTGTGCAAGATCGACAGAAAAGTCAAGAAAACCTTAAAAGAACTCCAAAGGAGTTTCAGGTAGGTGAACATGTGTTCATCAAGGTGAGGCCCAAAAATATCTCTTTGAGATTGGGTAGTTGTGCAAAACTAGCACCTCGTTATCGTGGTCCATTTGAAATACTGTCCAAGATTGGACAAGTAGCTTATCAATTAGCATTACCACCGAATTTAAGAGTACATAATATTTTTCACATTTATGTATTAAAGAAATATGTTCATGATGCTACTCATGTTGTTAACTGGAATGATGTTAAAATGGAACCAGAAGGAGATTTTCTGGTGGAACTGGATTGTATCCTCGGGTGGAGAGAGATCACACTTCGGAACCGCACCATTGGTCAGGTGAAGGTGCAATGGAAGCACCTCAGTCTGGAGGAAGCCACCTGGGAATTGGCAAGCAATATGTGGGATGCATATCCAATTCTGTTCCAGGGGAATTCTAAGGACGAAGAATAAATAACATCGAGGACGATGTTATACTTTAAGGGGGTGTGTATGTCACATGCCCCAATTTTGCAAAAATAATTTTATATTATTTGATGTTATTTGAGGACAATATGTTAAATTTTATGCTAAGTTGTAATGGATGACTCAGTAGAGTCAAGGATATTTAATGTAATTCTGAATATTTTATTTATAAATAAATAAAGGAAGAGACAACAACTTAGGAGAGCTGTTAAAAGAGTGTTTACTGGTCAAATTAGTGGAGGAGACTGGGTGGAGAGCAAACTAACATGTGGCAGCATCCTCAAACCACTTCCAATTGTTGCGGGTGGCAACCTCCCTACATTTAGGGTCATGATTCCACAAGAAAGTGGAATCAGAGCAGGTGGCTCAATTAATGAAAACTAACCCAAAAGACCTAGGAAATATTTATAAAAATTCCCATTGAAGAGAGCTGAGGCTACTCATTCTAGAGAAGTTATCATTCAGGTTGAATGAATGTACTTCAGAGAAATTCAATGGAAGAGAGTTTTGGAAAATGTTTTGAGGGGTTAACTGCTGATTGATCTAGTTGCAACTTATGGGTTGAAGATCATACTGCTGAGAGCAGAGTGTTTTTACTGAGATATTGGACTAGCCTACTGTTTGTATTCTCCACCAGTTCTCAGCCAAGAATACCAGGAACAGGCTCGGGGGTCCTGAGGAAGCATTGTTTGAGCGCTCTCCAGTAGATTGGTAGGGAGGAACAACCTCCTAATGCTGTTGTTGTATGTCCTAAACAAGTTCTACATTATTTTGTTTTACTGTGCTAGATAGATAAATATGAGTCTGACTTTTATATGAATGTTAAATATTCAGTTTGTAAAATGTTAGAATTTAATAGTCTTTTTATATTATTGAAGAAATGAATTTGAAAAGTAATGTGTTAGAATGGAAATAATTTCTAGACTGTGTTTTTCCATACCTAGAAAACCAGGCCATACTCCAGCACAGTTAGAATATCTTAAGTAGATGAAAGAAAATGATAAGAGATTGGATATTAAAGATAGGGTTCTCCATTTTGTAGATCAGTATGTAAGTTATTATTAAAAGGAACAATATTCTGGGTATTATGTTTATTGTTTTAACGAGCTTATCTATGTAAAAGAAATAGCAGTACTAAAATAGAGTTATAGTAAATATTTATACTAATACAATAAAAATTATAGGAGATACAGTAAGTATCTAAAACAAGGGTTTAACCACGCTTATATCTTTTAGCTTAAACTATTATTTATTATATACTAGAATATGATTATGTTACAAATACTATTAATTAAGAAATAATCAAAGTTCAGAGTTAATGTTTTAAACATTACATATCTCTGAATCTTTACTAATTAACAGAGAAGTAAACAAATGAAAATTTAAATGTAAACAGTAAATAGAACAAAGTTAAGAATTTACCTATTTAAGAATAATTATTTTCCAAACAAGCTCTAAATCTGTGTAGGCTTAACCTGAGGGTCAGACCCTAATTCTACTTTCATTATTTTTGTAAAACTATTCTTTTAAATAGAATAAACAAATTAAAATTAAAAAACTAGAATACTAAAGTATGCACTAGGTTGGGTACAGACTTATCACAAGAACTTACAGTATTTGTATAAACTCTTTTATTTCAAAGAAAAGAAAATTATTAAACAGGATAAACAATATCAATACTATTGTAACAATGTAAAATAGGTAAACAGAAACCAACAAAACTAATAAATTTAAGAATATAATTATATAAGGGTCCTTTTACAGTAACCCTAGTATTCTAACCTAATTAATAAGTATAAACATATAAATTTTTACCTTAATACTGAGCTTATAGTCTACACATTTAATTTAGTAATTACAAGAGAAAGATTTAACAAATATTCATCTATATTAACAGTTGAAGTAGGAAGGACTTTAACCATAAATTGCAGGTTTATAAAACTAATGCATAAACAAGACAGAGATCGAAGTTAAAACCCTTTTTAAATTAAATGTATTACTCTGTCAAGCTGAAAGGCTTAAGACATAACAAATTTACTTCACCCAATTCAGGGCCGGTGTACTCAGCATCGTGGCAAGGGTCTGAGAGACAAAACTAACAAACAACTTATAAAAACTCATTAGTGTAATAACGTTTATAAGAAAATGAATATTTTATTAGATTATTCGAAACAGAGAACCATTAAAACCATGAAGACAGGAGAACCTCCACATAATGAAAACTGAGTATGTCATTAATTAGCCACAAGGCTGTAAACCTGTCATTAAGTCGAAAACAGTGAAATACAAGTCATGACATTGAGGCCGGAGTTACCCTACTACAAGCGAGGGTTTTAACAACTAAAAATACCAAATAACAACTGAGCTAAGCATTTTAAACACTGAAGGAACCGAGGTCGTATTTCTTCTCCAATTGAAACCATTTTCCCTAATCTTTATAAGCAGGAAGTTGCCACATTGTAACTAGGGCTTACCCATAGGTCTTGTTGTCAATCCAAACATGGAGAGGGTTCTTCCAAGCATAAGGGAGAACTATTACGTGTAAGAAATTACCAACAATCTTGATTAGAAACTAGGTTATATAACTATAAGTGTAATTTAGAACTTATAACATTTGTAAGACAAATTCTTTACCTGAAAGCGAAAGATTTCGAAGCGAAGGAGGAATTGAACCCGCACCACGAACAACAACTGGAAGATCAAAACCTCGTGCTCACCTATGGAAAAGGCAGCAGGGTTCAAAATGCATACTACATTGACGACTGGAGCAGGATTAAAGCTTTGGTAATGTCCTTGCTAGAAATCGACACTAAAAATTACTGACAGAGAACAACTACACGTACAACAACGCAATGCATGCAGAGAGAAATCAAATGCAAACTGTGTATCTCTCCAATATCATACTAGAATGGAAACACTTCATTACACACAAGATGGAGCTGGAGACGAGCACAAGCGAGCCCTCATGGCTGCAATGAACCAAACAGTGCAAAGACCAAAACCCTTGACGAAGAATGAGAGTTAGGGTTGCATTGTGAGTTTTTAAGTTATGCACTGCACGGTGGTGGACGTTCCACGTGCCCACCAAATTATTCCATCCACAATGCGTCGAATGATATAGTTGTCACTGCATTGTCAGGACAACAAATTATTGTCAATAATTTAAACAATAACTATAATGACAATGTAATATACAAAGTCAATAACGTATCATTTCAATGATAACCATAAATTCAAGCTATGTTGAAGAAAAAGATTTATATGGTATCGATAAACCTTATATTACATAAACCTTGGAAACTTCATTGGTAATGAACCAAAACATGTATTGCATCGATATCCTTGTTTTATAATGACCTTATAATCCTTCTTAATAAAAAAAATTGTGAAGAGATCAATAGTATAGTAAAAGTTGTTGAACATGATATGATAGTACCACTATTGACCATTTATTTTTATAACCATAAACGATGCATGTCTATGCTGTTAGAACTGGTTTATGCAAACACTAGTGGATAAGGAACTAGTTATAAATCATTACTGTGTATTTGAAAGTAAATTGCATTTACACCCTAGAACAACTCTCACTTTTGTATGTAGTCTATAGTACCATGGAGTAAAATAAACTTCTTGGAAGTTTGTAATCATTTGGTCTCCATAAAGAACCAAAGCTCTAAATGAAACAAACCAAGGTTAGTTTAGACTTGGAAGTTAAAGATAGTAAAACTATCTAGGAATACATAAAGCATCGCTTTTGTTATAAATAAATAATACAATAATGTAAATTCATCACATTACTTATGTCATGAATAAATTTGAAAGATAGAAATCACAACATGACGACAATTGCGCAAATGATCATTTATAAAAACAACACAATAATAAGCTGATGAATTTCCTCTACTGAAGCTTAATTAAAGGTAAAGCTAAGAGTTCTATGTAAGCTTGTTTCTTGAAAGGCCTTAGGTTTATTTCCATACTTATAAGCAGTGCTCTAAATTTTAGAATTAGAAACACCAGTAAACTCCTGTTTTTAGTAAAAAGTGTTGTTATACTAAATCATAAGCTCTGTGTAGAACTTGTGAATAACGTAACTTATAGGTGGAAAGAAGATTTATCTAAAGTAGAAGTCATATAGACGTTACTGATCTTTATGACATGAATTTAAAGTACTGTCATAGTTGCAAAACAAGTACAGAAACGTTACTTTACCTCGTAGTTTCCTTGAATTCTATTAAGCAAACCTTTACTCTAGCAGTATATTTATGCTAAAGAAGTATATATGGATTAACGCTTAAATAAAATCGTACTGGTTCAAAATTTACCTGTCAAGCCTATAAGATCCAAAAATCCAACTAAGTTTGCAATCGCTAAGTAAGCCCCAGTTAGAATGTAACCTCTCACCTACTTGACAAAATCAAATCATCAGTAAACTAGAAGTAAATGAATGCAGATCATACACTTAACATATCAAAAAAATTAATGTGTATTATTTTTTGTACAGTTTGAAGTTAATTATTATTTATGTTAACTCTCTCATTATCTGCTAGCCGTTAATGGTTATCAAACTATGACTCTAGACAATTTATGTTACATCAAAAAATTTTAATTTTTGTGCAAATTTGGGGTTATGACACCTTCTCTGATTTATTCTAATGTAATATGATCCTATGGAGAGGAAAAAAGAGGGTGGTTGGTCCAACATACACACCTCTACTAACTTTGGTAGGAAATATGAAAAACATGGAAAGTTGGGATTGGAGTAGATAGATTCAAATTAAAATCCATACAATCAAAACGTAAGTGGCACTCTCATACCTTTACATCCTTTTTTTCAACCTTTTCATGTGTTTCGGATGCGCATCCTGATCTGGAAAAAGGAAAACACTGAAAAAAGCAAAGTCTTTTCCATCCTTTTTATTAGTCCCTACCTTCAAGCTGGAAGGGACTCTATGAAAGGCATTGTTCTTTTTTCAATAAAATGACCCCCATTTCAAATCAATTTTCCCTAAGTGTTATCAACCCAAATGGCACTTCTCCATCTGAGTGTCGACATTTCATATGTTGGTACACAAAAGGACACTTTTGGATTAACGGTTTCCTAAACACTATAGATGGTCATGACATGAGATGCATTCACTATCCAACTAGCTTGCCATTTTACCTTTCTATATGTTGATTGTTGTATGTGACTATATCCACAGCAACGCGCATACATACACGACTATCTTCTTTGACAACCGGCATACTATACGTGACTATGCTCATTGCAACCCACGTACAGATCTGTACGCGGGTTTCCCTTAAAGCAACTCACATGTCATACGCGGGTTTCCAGTATCGATAGTCACATACACATCCATTCGACATTTAAATAATAAAAAACGATTAATGGATATTTGTTGAGCCCTAATTATTAACTATCTCAACTGTCTCAACCTCCTCAACCTTCAAAACTACTCTATGTCCCAAAGTATAAATAGAGGCCTTGGGGAGGACATTAAGAGAATCATACTTGGAGATCAAAGTTATGCTGGTGGTATATCTTCAGAAGTATTTGGAGCAGTAAAACTCAGAGTCCTTTGGTTGCAGAGGAGTCCTTGTCTCAGGCGTTGGGTTGTACACTTATCTCATTCACTATTGTTAATAAAGAGAATTCTTCTTCCAACTTCGTGTTGAGTCTCTTTCATGTATCATGGTTGATGAATATTTTTGATTAAGCACTCTATATATTGTTTATCTAACCTGTCATATATACATGTATAAGATTGTACTTGGAGAATTTTCTCTTTGCAAGTGAAGGAGGTGCATCCCTGAAAGCTTTGAAGAGAGGCATAGTGGGAGAAGACAAAGCTTGGATCAACTGTCGATAATCAGGTGAGTCCAACATATCTTCCTATTTCCTTTCTGTACTTTAAAGCTGACTGTCTACTAGTTTTATAAGTATGTTGGTAACCCTAGAACCTAGGTTACAAGGGTGTTTATTCTTGAACAATAGAACTGGTGACTCTGCATGCACACCAGAAGCAATTAACAACTAATAATTAACAACTGAATCAAATGAGTTCACCCATAATGAAAGTGAATCCTGAGGTACGATCGTCAAAAACTCTAGGTCTTCGTCGTCAGGTAGTGTTGACGTGGAACCATATTGTGATAAGGAAGGAAATAGATCCTCCAACGGATCACAAGAGTGACTAGGAACTGGGTAAAGGAAGGGAGACACAAGTGATAATAGATACGACAATGATGGGATCATGATATAGATCAGACATTGAGTTAAGTCCTTGAACAGTGAGCACGACACAGAGATGACCCAAGGTAGCTTTTAACTTTATAGATAGAACAACTAGACTTATATATCATGTAGGAAACATTATTAGATTCCCCAGGTAAGACTGACAAGAGGAGGAGTAAAAAACTCGAAGTAATAGCTGAACCAAAAGTGAACACTGAGACATGAGTATCAGAAAAAACAGAGGGTGCTATGTTCAAGGATGGCATGCTTCCACTAACTAAACTTCCAAAAGAAAACTTCTTCCTTACCTTCCATGTTAACTTTTAACGAGCCCGGGAAAGTTAACTCGGATCTCTCTTCATTTTTTAACAAGCTTGAAGAGAAGAGGGAATAATGCTTGATAGTGTCACTGATTCGTGGATTTTATGAGCCCGAACTAGTACATGCTCAAAGTTTGAAATTTTTCTTACATATTACACTTTATATTTATCAATCATACAACTTACACCATCATTTTATCAAATGGGAAAGTTTGAGCTCTTATTTAGCCTCATATCGAGGCAAGTGGGTAGCTTTTGGTTTCAAACTTATAATTTGTTACTTTTAAACTTAGGTAATTTACCATGCTTGTACATGTTTGGGAATAATGCTAACACTTAGTTAGCATTATTTCCTAACCTTAAATGTTTAATGTTCACTTTCACTACATAGGGTATGGCCCTCCTTGTACCACCACTCACTTCCCTCCTCCACCACCACCCTCCTCAACTCACTGTAACAACACAATTCTATAAGATAGAGAACCTACTCTGATTTTCTCTAAGGTACTCCAATCTTGTGGAGCGGGAAAAAGAGGACAATTGGTCCAATATACACATGTCCACTATCTCTGGAAGGAAATATGAAAAGCATATACAACTACCACTAAATTAGATATATTTAGATTCAAATCCATGCAATTAAAAAGTAAGTGCTACTCTAATACCTTTATGTCCTTACTGTTAGTCTTTTAATTCATTTATTGAATGCACAGCTTGATCCAGAAAAAGGAAATAATGAACAAATAAAAGAGAAATGAAGAAAAAACAAATCTTGTCTTAATGTTTATGAAAAAACACCTCTTGTGTACTTAGATCTATAACAATCCCTTTGGCACCAGGTGGAAGAGAATGCGAGTTGAGTAAACTTAATATGTTGTTGGAACATTTCTAGATTTATTACTTCCACTTTCACCTACTCCCTCTAATTCACTGATCCATAGGTGTTTTATTACTTCCAGTTTCACTTGCTTGCCCTAATTCATTGAACCATAGTAATGAACTGTGGGTGTTGTTTTCGTCAGTGTCATTTCTCTTCAATAATCTGCATGCAAATAGCATGTTACTATGACTTATTTAGTCAGTGTATGCTTGTGTTAAGAACATATCTAAGGTTCTAGACACACCAACTCTTAGCCTTCATAGAACAATAGGTTTCTAGAAATCAACACCATCATAATGACTCTAGTAGTCTACCAGTGTCGAGGACGAGTCTAAACAACATGACATCAAGAAGTAGGTACTAAACCCTTTGGTTTCCTTTTCTGGTGAGGATGGAATCCTGTACCATACCCTTCCCCACAATGCCATCTAAATTGAAACTCTTATACAAATCCTCCTTGTTGAACAAGCCTTGTAGTAGTTGTTTCTTTGGTTATGTGCCTCTATCCCCATTGGGACTAGCATGTAGCTAGAACACCACGTAGATAATTCAACAAATCGAGCAACCTATAAATATGAAAGATATATAACATCGTCGAGCATTTTTGTGTTCAACACCCATAAGACTAGCTTACAAATTTTCTCCTTCATTTTATTTATGTGTGTGCAATGGCCTACTACCTTTAGTGCTTCCACGTGTTTAACTTTGAAAACATCATAGCAATTCATAGAAGTATACCTAATCCTGCTAATTACAATACCCAATATAAGCGACAACATTTTGTTGTTTATTTGTGATGAGCACACTTCTTCAGGTTTGTTGGTCTCCCAAGGGCCTACATAACAAATGGAACTAGATACTAATGGTAGAAATGGAGTTGTACCTAATCATGCAGTTTGGATGGTCGGTTTGGATATGCTACTTTCATCTTGAATTTATTTTACTACCACTTCCATAGTATTCAAACACATTGCACCTATTTCATAAACCCAACGTATACTCTTCAACTAGGTAGAGAAACAACATCACGTCTTTCTCTCTTTTTTAGATTTGAACCTAACACCCACATCTTATAAGTGGTTCAATAGGTATTTATGTAGATAAGGTAGGTTAAACCAATATATTAGGTTAGCATTCTAGTGTTATAAAGCTAAGAATCTATACATAGAATTCAATTTGGGATTTTAGATTTTATAAACTTTCCATGGGACTCGAATATTTTTGTTGGAATATTGGACAATACTGAGAGGGGGGGGTGAATTAGTATTGATACCTTTAAAAATAAAAACCAATTTTAAATTGTTCATTAACACACATAATCAACAAGATACAAAAAACACAAATTTATTGTGGAATCCCAATTTGGAAAACCACGAATACTTCCTATTACTGCAAAATTATATTTACAAATAGTTTCTTCTTACAACAGACAATAATGATACAACACCCTATTTACCAGCAACTAATGGAAAGAGGATACGACCCCCTAATTTTATCATCTACTACTAAAAGGATTCTACAAGACCTTGTTTACCAGCTACCACTGGAAGGAGGATACAACCCCCTTGTAGCCATGTATCATGCCCTAATGCCACCCTAATATGATTATCCGATCTATGAATTTTGTAAAACTATGGATATTCCCAATGTAATGTATAAACACACTTATTTGAGATTTTAAAGCATTGTTTATATACCCTCAAACGTATCTCTTCATCTAACAATCAAGTATCTTTATCGTGACTTTTCACAAACAAAAACCAATTCAAAATTAACTCTAGGTTTATCATTTTTAACTCTATTTACTTTTATGACCTTTTGCAATTTCCTTTCCGCAACTATCTCTCCATAACATAACTTTCTGCATTTACTTCAGAAATTAACTTTCTGAAATTGTGGATTACGGATTGCAGACAATTACCTTTCCGTAATTAACCTTTCCACGTTTATCTTTCTACACCGACCTTTCTGCAATCTGCGGGAATACCTTCCTTTTGTAATTGTGGGTTGCGGATTGCAGTTTTTCTTTTCGGATTTTCTTGAAACTGCTTCCACAATTCTCTTTCTACAACACTTCTTCTGCAATTGTGTATTCGGATTGCGGATCTGCTTTTCATAAATTCTCAAACATGACTTCCGCAATAATCTTTCCACAAATTTAACAAGCTTTCACCTTGGCATTGCAAAAACTATTATAGACCATTGATCTTTCTCTATCTTATGATCAAGTCCGTCCAAATATTCACTCCATAGAAACTTACCGTTATAATTATTCCATTTCCGCTTGGAAAACTTGTGTTATTTTGGCTTCCAGAAAACCTCTTTGGACTATTTCATCAATGTTTCCTTATGATCTTATATTGACAACAATGTCCATTTAATCAGCAATATATTGTTATTCCTTTGTCAAACTGAACTCCTTTGACATCAATGATAACCATATTCAACATTCTACGCCTTTGGAATTGATGGAAACAATTCTTTAATTTTCAATTTTCTCCCCTTTTGACATTAATGGAAAAGGCCTCCTTCTGACATCTCCCCCTGTCAACATATCTCCCTCTGACATGCTGCTTTTTCTTTTTTTGTTCACTGTAAGGAGATTACTCCCAACTTATCTCTAAGATGCTCAAATATTCTTTGGGTAGGGGCTTAGTGAATATATCAACAATATGTTCTTTAGTATTAATAAATTCTAGTTTGGCCACTTTTTGAGACACTTGATCTCTTAGAAAGTGATATTTTATTGGTATGTGCTTTGTTTTGGAGTGCATGACAGAATATTTTGATATGCTTGTGGGACTTTTATTTTCACAATTTATTACTATTGGATGCCCATACTTCACAAGTAAGTCTTCTAATGTCTGCTTCATCCAAATGACTTGAGTACAACATGATGCAACAATAGTATATTCGTCCTTTGTTGTAGACAGTGCTATGGAGGATTGTTTCTTGCTTAACCATGATACCAAACAATTTCCCAAAAAGAATGTTTCTCCACTGGTACTCTTTTGGTCATCAACACTTTCTTCCCAGTTTGCATTAGTGAATGCTTTTAAAGTGAAGTCTTGACATTTTGGGAACCATAAACCATAATCCACAATGCCTTTTAGATATCTAAGAATTCTTTTTACTGCAGCCACATGTGTTTCTTTGGGAGCTGATTTAATTCTAGCAACCAATCCTATAGGTTGCATCACATTTGGTCTTGTAGCCATCACATAATGCAGGATTCCTATCATAGATCTATACATGGTTTAATCCACTGCCAAGGACTCATAATTTTTGCTTAGCTTACATCCATTGATCATAGGAGTATTAACAGGCTTGGAGTATTCCATCTTAAACTTCTTAAGCATGTCTTTGATGTACTTGGTTTGAGAAATGAAGATTCCTTTGTCTGATTGATAAACTTGTAATCCCAAGAAGAATGTTAATTCATCCAATATTGACATTTCAAATCCCTTCTTCATTTTAGAACAAAGTTTACACTTAGTATTTGTAGATTGCTTCCAAATATGATATCATTCACATAAACAACGACCATGGTCATATTGTTATATTCAATCTTTATGTAGAGATTACTATTGGTGGCTCCTCTTTTATATCCTTGTTGCTTCAATTATTTATATAGCCTTGAAAACCATGCTCTTGGGGCTTGCTTGGGACCATAGAGTGCCTTTTTTAGTTTGCAAACATAGTCTTTATTTTCTTACAAGAGAAAACCTTTAGGTTGTTTGATATAGACTTCCTCTTCTAGTTTCCATTTCAAAAATGCATATTTTACATCCATTTGATATACTTTGAAGTTTTTATAACATGAAAATGCCAAAAATATTCTAATTGCTTCAAGTATTGCTATAGGTGCAAAGGTTTCTTCAAAATCAATACCCTCCACTTGAGAATTTCCTTTACACACTAATATTTCTTTGTTTCTTATCACTTTTCCATATTCATTGAACTTGTTTTTGAAGACCCACTTGGTTCCTACAATATTTTTGTTTGTAGGTCTTGGAACTAGTTCCCAAGTTTGGTTCTTCTCAATTTGATCCAACTCTTCATTCATGGATTTGATCCAATCATCATCTTTTTTGGCTTCTTCAAAGTTCTTAGGTTCCACCATTGATAGTAAGGCTTGTTCATTAAATAGTAGTTTTCTTCTTATACTAACTCCAACATCTTTATCACCTATGATTCGTGTCTAAGGATGATTCTTTGTATTCTTGTAGATGGAGTTTTTCTATCATATCTTGGAGAGTATTCATCTTCACTTTCTTGTGAATATTATTTGTATACTTTGTCTTCTTCTTCTTCTTCATGGTCACTTTCATATTTTTGTAAGACTTCATTTTCTCCATCATCGTCATCTTGGATTTATATTCTTCTTGATTTCATGTCATCTACTCTTACATCTGCACTTTATATGATTTTATGTATCCTTTTATTGTAACATCTATATTCTTTCTTAGTGGAATAATATCCAAAATATATTCCTTCATCAATTCTAGTGTCAAATTTACCAAGGTCATCTTCATTCCTTTTTATGAAGCACTTACTACCAAACACTCTAAAATATTTGACTGAGGTAGGTCATGATAAGGGCTCTTGTCATTATTAACTTGTATTTTTCCCCTATTTAGTATATAAACATATGTATATACTACTTTCGTCCAATACACATAAGGAAGTTTTGCTTCATCTAACATAGTTCTGGCTCCTTCTTGGACTGTCCTATTTTTACTTTCCACAACGTCATTTTGCTGAGGAGTTTTGGGGGATGAAAAAATTCTTTTAATTCCAATGGTTTCACAAAATTAATTGAATTAATTTGAAGTGAATTCACCACCATTATCTTACCTTAGGCATTTCATTTTTAAATTTGTTTCATTCTCAACTTTTGTTTTGAAAATTTTAAACTTCGCAAGAGCTTTTGATTTTTCTTTGAGAAATATGACCTAAGTCATCCTTGTATAATCATCTATGAACAACATGAAATAGTACTCTCCTTGTAAGCTTTTAGTTCTTGTTGGTCCACATATATGAGTGTGAACTATTTCCAAGGGATGTGAGGTTGTATGCTCTTTTGCTTTGAAGTTGGATTTAGTCTGCTTCCCATGTTGAAAATGTTTACAAATTGATTTTAGGGGTTTCACAATTTTTGGCAAGTCCCTTACAGCTCCCTTATTACTTACTTTCATAATATTTTCAAAGTTTAAGTGCCCCATCCTTCTATTCCACAACCAACTTTCATCAATCATACTTATGTAGAATTGTTCTTAATTTTTTAGGATGTATACATTACTTGAATACCTTACAACAATCCCAACAAGTCTTCCTGGGTCCCTTTTCCCGATTTCACATCTATTAGAGTAAAAAATACAGATGTGCCCTTGATCACATGTTTGACTTACACTAAGTAGATTAGGCTTTAGGTCTTCCACTAGAAACACATTTTTATCTTTGATCTTATCGTTGCTAGCTGTCGTACCTTTGCTGATTATTTTGGAAGACATATTATCTCCAAAAGTGACTTTTTCCCTATTACCTTTTCTTAGGCTTATGAATTTGTTTGGATATCCTATAATATGTTTTGAACACCCACTATCAATATGCCATAGATTCTGATTTTCCGTCGCACATATAGAAATCATTATTATCTCTTCCTCTTTATTTTTCTTCCAGTCCTTTCTCTTTTTTTTGTCTTGAAATTATTTTGTAGCAGCCTTCTCTGTAGGATTCACTAGTTTACAATATCTTACTATATGTCCATGGTTATTACATTTGTAGCACTATATGTCATATCTTTGAAGAGGTGCAAAAGGTTATGGTTTCTTACTTTTGGGTTGTTATTAGATGCAATCTTCTTGTAGTCACGAAACTTTCCATATGCTATGGAATTTAGGGCTTTATGACCAAAATTATTACAGGAGTAGCAATGAAAAAACAAAATCTATTGATATATTCTTTTCATTGGTCTTCTAGGAATCACATTAGTTCTATCTTTGTCATGAGAGGATAGAGTAGGTTTCTTGATTTCTTCCTTTTGAATTAGACTCTTCAGTGTGGAAACATAGCTTCTTTTATTTCTACCTTGGTTTGCGAGGGAGGAACATTTTGGCTTCTTTTATTTGTTATATCCTAATCCATATTTATCTCTTGATGATATTTGGCTTCTCAAGATGTCATCTAGATTCTTTGAACTATTTTCAAATTTTGTCCTAATAGATTCTTCATCAAGCTTCTTTATAAGGTGCATAATCTCTTCTTCAATCCTTTTAGATTCTTGTATTCTCTTTTTGAGCTGCAAATATAGGTCTTATTCAATCTTATTGGCCTCTTGAAGCTGGTTCTTTAAGTCAGTAAGTATTTGGTTTGACTGTTTTTTTTTCTTGCACTTTTCAAGTTCTTTAAGAGCACTAATGAGTTCATCTTTTAGGTCTACTTCTCCTTCCTCATATGATTCACCATCTTGAGCTTGAGTTTCTATTCCCATGAATAGAATTTATGTTTCCTCACCTCCACTTGTGTTTTCATCTTCACTATCTTCCATGGTGTAAAGGAGCTTCTTCTCGTCATTAAAATTTTTCTTGTTTCCGGTCTTGTCCTTTTTGAGATTCTTTTAGGCTTCTCTCTAATCAATATCATCTTGTTTAGGATCGGGACATTTCGAAGAAAAGTGTTTGATTCTTCCACAATTAAAACACTTTAGAGGTAGCTTTCCTTTATACTTTCCAGTACCTTTCTCAAGCTTCTTGATGAACAAAGCTTCTTCATCATCTAAACTCTCTAAGTGATTATTAAATGGGGTTTTAGACTTCTTTTGTTCTTTTGATACCTTAAATGCTGATTCTTTTCTTGAAGGTTGATTTTGTCTTGTCCTCATCTCATATGGAGTGAATATCCCTTGTAGCCATCTACTGTCATGATGTCAATATCATCTCTCTCTTCTAAAGTAGATACTTTTGAGTCATACTTCATGGGAAGGGTTATTAGTACTTTGTCAATGACTTATCTTTCCTTTATTACTCCCCCAAGGACTCTAATAGAATTAACAACTTCATCCACTCTTAAAAAGATATTATGCAATATTTTCTTCCTCTTTCATTTTTAGACTTTCAAATTGTCCTTTAAGTTTGTATTTTTTGACATTGGATACTCCTTCATAGACACATTTTAATTTTTCCTAGGCATGTTTGGTTGTCTTGCATTGCATGACTTTTACAAACACTGAATTTGTTAACCCACTCAAAATTGCATTTAGGGCTTTTGCATTGGCCTCATATTGTTCTAGTTCATCTCTGTCTATAGGTAGGTCACCTGGTACTTCATATTATTTTTCAACAGACCTCCAGACTATGTATCCAAGAGACATTAGATGGCACTTCATTCTTACACTCCAGTATGCATAATTATCTCCTATAAATAATGGAGGTTTGTTGGTGGCTAACCCTAGCTCTTGTTGATCCATAGTGGTTTTTAATAGGATCTTCCTTCCAGTGATTTGAACTATAGTGAAGGATCTCACTCTGATACAAATTGTTGGAATATTGGACAATACTGAGAAGGGGGGTGAATCTGTATTGATAACTTTTAACAATAAAAACACTTTTAAATTATTCATTAACACACATAATCAACAAGATACACAAAACACAAATTTATGGTGGAAGCCACATTTGGAAAACCATTAATAATTCCTATTACTGCAAAATTATATTTACAAATAGTTTATGTTTACTACAGACAAGGATGCTACAATAACCAATTTACCAGCAACTACTGGAAGGAGGCTACTACTACTTGATTTTATCAGCTGCTACTAAAAAGATTCTATGACACCCTATTCACTAGCCACCATTAGAAGGAGGCTACAACCCCCTTACAGGCATGTAACCTGCCCTAACACCACCCTGCCACCCTAATATGATTATTTGATCTCTGAATTTTGTACACCTATGGGTCTTCCCAATGTAATGTACAAAGACACTTATTTGAGAGTTTAAATCATTTTTTATATACCTTCAAATGTATCTCTTCATCTAATAGTCACGTATATTTCTCGTGACTTTTCACAGACAAAAACCAATTCGAAATTACCTCTTTGTTTATCATTTTTAACTTTGTTTAATTTTATGACCGTCCACAATTGCCTTTCTGAAACTACATCTCCACAACAGACCTTTCTGCATTGACCTTCCCACATTTACCTTCCACAATTAACTTTCCAAAATTGCGTATTATGGATTGCGGAAAATTAACTTTCTGTAATTAACATTTCCACATTTATCTTTCCGCACCGACCTTTCTGCAATTTGTGGGAATACCTTCCATTCGCATTTGCGGGTTGCGTATTGCGAGTTTGTTTTTCAACTTTTCTCAAAATTGCTTCTGCAATTCCCTTTCCACAACACTTCTTCCACAATTACGGATTGTGGGTCTACTTTCATTAATTATTAAACATGAATTCTGCAATAATGGGCTGGTGCAAGCTAATGATGGTCACTTATGATGCGTTCGTTGCAATGGACTTCTGGAAAAACAGAAATCTGAACATCAAAATTCAATATTAGAGGTACCTACACAACTTTTTGGAATATGGCGTAAGAATATGAAACGTGGACAATCGAATTACCTTCCGGCATATATATCTTTTATTTATGGAAACTAAGTATAAATCCCAAAAAACGAGGTTCTTCTAAGGTTGGTGTGTTATTTTTTTCCCAAAAAATAATGAATATGTTTGCATTGGTCCACTCGTTTGGTATGCAAATGGTGGAATTTTGTGAAAAACATTATATAGAGTTGTAGATAACAGGTGTGTCTAGTGCAGCATTATCTTTCCATATTTATTTATGTTATATATATATATATATATATATATGAATAATTAAGGAAGTTAGTGATGCCCTAAAATGACAAGGTCGAGCGTTGGTCCACGACATCTTGGTCTTAACATACTCAATGAACGATATTTTTGTTTAGGATGTAAGTTTTTGTATCTTCTTGTGTGGGTTCTTTTTCGTTTTCTAAATAGGAGAGCCAATCAAAAGTTATAGCCGAGCCAAATAGCCTACCTTTTGTGTTAGATTGACATTAGTCCATTTAAAATTAAATAAAAAATAGAAAAAAATAATAGATTTAAATAAAAATTACATATTCAGAATCTACATACAAAGTTACACAAGTGTGTGAAGTTTCATTAGCAGTGGACAAGTGTGGCATATGCAAAATCATGCACGAAATAGGAGAAGTGGTACAAAACATGTTTTTCATCATAAGACAGTCCAAACCACTTGGTTTGGCAACCCGAACCTAAAACAAAAGAATCCAAGTCATCCACTGCGTAGGTTGGAAAAGAGGCGCCCACCAAAATTCTAAATTTAAATCACACGTGCACGTAGTTTAAAACGTAACGCGCACGCACTAGAAGTGTGCTCGCGCTTCTAAGTGCATTCATGTTAAACACGCGTGCACACATATCTTAAGTTAAAACTTTGTTTTGAACACGCGTGCGCGCATATGTTAAGTTAAAACTTTGTTTTGAACACGTGTGCACACATCTGTTAAGTTAAAAATTTGTTTTGATTTTATTTTCAAGCATTTGCAATGGAATGATGATGATGACTATGATGATGAGGATGATGATGATGTTGATGATGGCGATGACGATGATGATGAGCAATGATGGTGATGATGATGATGATCATCATCATCATGACTATGACTATGATGATGATGATTATGATGATGATGATGATGCTTACGATGATGAGGATGATGATGACCATGACGATGATGATGAACAATGATGATGACTATGTTGTTGATGATGATGATGATCACGAATAGTATGACTATGATGACAATGA
>LPNX010131840.1:497886-500386 GCA_001517045.1 Pseudotsuga menziesii | reverse complement strand
GTACAATAATGAATCTATGGAATCTATGGCAATATATGGTCTTAAATTAAAAAAAATGAAAATATGTGGGAAGAATAAAGATAATCAAAATTTTTGCTAGGGATAATCAACTAATATTGAATCTTTGTTTGCATCTATTGGAGATTGTCAAACATGCTTATTTATAATGGTAACTCCACTTGTTTTACTTGTTGTTAGAGGTGATGAAAAAAGCTTGAAATTTCTTTGGATTCAATTGGAATCCCTTTCCTTTAACATATTTTATTTGTGTTAACGTGAACAACAAGTCTTGCTACAGAAGCTTATCGTTACTGATTCTTTCATCAAAATGAGATTCAATGAATCGATTGGTAAGATTGTCAGGAGTACATGAACATTATCTCCAAAGGGTTTCAAGTTATGACACTTCCAAAGAATGATTAAATAAATATAACAATAATACTATTTATGAATTTAAAATGAAAAAAATGAAATACCTAGTTTTGACAATGAATGTTTTATTATGCTTTTTGGACATGCAAACAAAAAATTTCTAACTATATTGGGTTGATACTAAATATTCTATGTTCAACTGTGAGAAGATGAAATATGTGACGAGGAAAAGGCTAACTGTCAATAAGATCCACTTTGCTTATTCAATAGGATAATACATTTAGGATTTTAAATAATAAATTTATCAATATTTAGACTAAAAAATCACCAGCCGGAAGAACAATAATACTCATTAAAAATACCTTATAATGGAATGGCAAAGCCCATGACTAAGGTTATGGTCGCTTTCAAAGGAGGAACAATTTGGTTAGGCCATAAAAGGTATCTAATTCCCCTCCTCCACCACTAAGAGACCCTAGTATTTCCTTATTTGAGTGAACGACTTATCCTCCTGGCCATCAATTGTTCCCCATAGAATATATGATCAATCCATAAGGGCTTTGCCTCGCTTAGGCCTTACCTTGTGGTTACCTTTTTATTGACTACAAGGGTTATAAAATAGAATTATTATTGGTTATCCAATAGAGTTATGATTGCGATGTTTGTGGAAAAAAACAAAATCTCAAACCATCTATTCTAATTTGTACCAATTTGCAATATTTTCATAATACTTCAAATTAGGAAATTGTGCATTTCGACTTCAAAGACTTATAATATCCGAAGAAAAATTTGTACTTAAGTAAATATATGAAAATGATGTTAATATTATTGATTTCATCGAACCATAATGATTAACTTTAGTTACTGAAGGGATGCTTAGATGATAATTTTCATAAAACACATGACACTATATTCACCAAATTGAACAAAGAACAAACAACTCGCGACCATCAAAGCAATATCCATGACCTAAAATTATTGTTTCATTTGCTCAAGGCATTAACGAGCTAATTCAAGTTTCTTAACAACAAAATTAATAAGTGTGACTAATATATAAAAAAATCCCCATAATTGGATCTTTACTTTGATAACTTGATATTATTACTCCTTAAGATTCTAACAGATATTAAAACAATAATTTATTGAACAATCTGGTTATCATTATCAAATTTTAATGAGAAAGTTGCCAATTGAAATTTTGAATATCCTACCAGGATAAAACTCAAGCATATCAAAATCACAACCAACAGAGAAAAACACACGGGATAAAATCAAACGATCACACTGAGTTCTTATTCGTTAAAGAGTCAAATTATTAAGAATCAAATGAATATTCAAACAAATCCATATTCTTCGAAGAGTCAAATTATTAAGAATCAAATGAATATTACAAACAATTCCAATCTATAGTGTCAGCAAAGCCTTTGCTATGATGTCAATGATTCAGTTGTGTCATTTGTTCGATATATTATGTTTGTACATGGATCTTGGAACATATATTATGAGACAATAGTTATAAGTTACACTGGAACCAAAATCGAGTGAAGCGTGTCAGCTCACCATCTCATGCTTCTTACTATGCTCTAGTTCCATATATCTAAACATAAAGCAAGGGTTAATTGCTTTGTGACCATCCCCGTTATAAAATATTTGAGCAACCAAGAAAACATACAAGTTTATTGGTTTTTAATAAGCAATGAAAACAAAACAAGTGGAATAAACAACAAAGTTACTTAGTACCTGCCTCCTAAGAAGAGATTGAAAATATATAGCAATACGATAATTTTGCTATAAAAATATATGATAAAACAAATATAATTACAATTTGAAAGAAATTAAAACAAAAATGAATTAAAAAATGTCCATTTAAATATGATATAGGTTATTGCAATGTAGCATAAAACAAGCATATTCAAGCTTCCTTACATACTTCTAGTAATATTCTTGACTTATGTTATAAAAATATGCAAGTTTCTTTATAGACTAGCATAAATAGGAAATGTGAAATAATAACTTATAAAACTATAAATTAATATCATTGTTGTGAGAATAGTTTATTTATAGTTTATTATAAATTTATAATGTTATACAAATATGCAAGTTTTTTTTATAGACTAGCATAAATAGG
>LPNX010131840.1:447246-497584 GCA_001517045.1 Pseudotsuga menziesii | reverse complement strand
AGTTATACTTTATAAAACAGATTTTAATTTTTTTGATAGAGAGCAACTAATACAAAGTCAAAAGAGTTTGACTTGCAGCCGATTACAATATACACTGCCTGCAATAGGTATAATAACATGCATTTTTCAATAATTAAAGAAATTTTTTATAGTGTTAAAATACATTGTTTAATATTTAATAATTTAAAATTGTTTTTAAGTAATAATTATTATAGTATGAAATTAAAAAAATAATAAATAATATAACAAAATTAATTAATAATAATAGATTAGTTTAAATAATAATAATAATTTAAGTTAATCAATAATAATAATATAATGTTTTAAATAATAATATAATAATTAAATAATAATAATTTACTTAATTATTCATTGAAATAAATATAAAGATTACACAAAAATAATAATAAATAATTAAGAATATAATAAAGTTAATCAATAATAATAATAATATAATATATTAAATAATAATATATTATATATATTAAATATAATATATATTATTACGAGTTATCCATGCATCAACAAAGAGTTATCTATGCATCAATTTGGTTGGAGAATACACCTATCCCATATTCATGCAATTTAGAAAAAGTGTAGGTGTTAATCTACCCCAAAATCTCAAATAAAAACATTTATTAATATAAATATCCATAAAATTTAACTTAATTAGTTTGTATTATAATTTTGTTTATAAAAAATAGAAAATTGTATTTTTAGTTTTTAATAAAGACTTGCTATATAATTTAGATTTTCAAAATTTCAAAACTAAATAATTTAATTATGAATAGTTAATATATTTTTAGTTATTTAAGATATTTTCAAGATAATCAAAATGTTAGAGTTAGATTATTTAATTTAAAATTTCAAAACCAAATAATTTAATTACGAGTACTTAATATATTATTTAGTTATTTAAGATGTGTTAAAGATTATCAAAGGTTATAAGTTGGACTATCTCAATTAAGATGAATTTAAAGTGTTATAAATTTAACGTTCAATCATATTTGAACTTATATTTTTTAAATTTAAACTTCATTTTCAACTCACGATTTAAATAGAATGCTAAAATGTTTTAGCAATTAAAAGAACTTTCAAGGTGGTTTTGAAGTCATTGTTTATTCAAGATTTAAATAAATAAAATGTTTTACCCTTATACTAACTTTCAAAGAAGGTGGTTTTGAATTCATGGTTTAAATCAAATGTGTTTGAAAGCTTTTTAAATTCTTGGATTCTGCAGGGCTTCACTTCAATGCAAAAAAGCCTTGGTCTCACTTATTTCAAAGCAAAGATATCTGGTTCTCTCTAAGATGGAATCTTATTATTTTTTGGTGAGCATTGTCTGGATACCAAATTCACAAGCCAAGGCTAACTAAAAAACCTAATAAACCAGAATATGGCTCCCACCACATTCGTACAAGAATTTTCTAATATACAACCTACCTATACACACTAACCTAGTATCTCATCAATTTTTATAAGAAAATATGCCAAGCGTGAGAAAGTGGACCTCACAATATCTTTGAAAACGAAAACAAATATGCTTTTTCATGCTTGTTCTTAACGTGTGGAGGGATGGAATTGAACGCTCTTGACAATATGCTTTCCGTTGTCCATTTATTCGTTTTCTCAATATTCGAAATGTGAAATGAAAAAACTTGGAAAATACGTGGAAATTTGGACTTTGTGAGATCAATATATGAAGCTTTGTAGCAATAGATATCTGCAATGGCTTGTTCTGATTTCTGAGTTTGTTTGAGACTTGTACTGGCAATATATATCTGCAATAGCTTGCTCTGACTTCTGAGTTTTGCGTGACGTAGCAGTTTCGAAATCCTCCATAGTCAGGCTGATATCTTGAATTTTAGCTCTCCTCTGTATGCAGATTCTGTGTTTCCTATTTGCTTGAGAGTCAAAGTGTAGTAATTTTGAGATTTTTCGAGATATACCACCTATGTGAGGTTTGTTCTTGTTTTGTTATTAAGGGGATTGCATAACATATAATTACATTCTATCTGTCGAGGGAGCTATGGAAAATGCATCTGATTGGGGCTTCATCTCTGGATTTATTGGTGTGGGCATACACATGACAATCCAGCACATACTTCAGCACATCCTCATTGCCAATCACTGCAAAAAAGAGTTGGCAGAACTGAAAGATCTGGTAATGAGCATTGAACTTACCATCATGCACATCCAGAAAAACCGCCTGGCATTCAGAACTGGGGAATCAAATGAAAGGGCTTCAGCTGTCAACGGATGGCTGGAAGGCTTGGACAGTCTTCTCCTTGAAGCATCAAAAATGGTGCAGCGGTGCTCAATACCAAAGTCCCATGGTAATTTTTCTGGTTGTCAAACTGAAAAGAAGATCAATCGTATAATATTAGACATTAGAAAGCATGAAGAATTGTCTCCTTTACTTGTCCGAATTCCAAATAATGACCAAGTGGGAGCCAGTCAGAAGGTCCTAGGGGGACTTGAGCAGACCAAGGACCGACTTGAAGCCGTGGCTTCTTGTGCAACAACTTCGCAAGCGGCTACTGCTCCAAGAGGAACAGCGAGGAAGAACTTGACACTGGAAGCAAAACAAGATTTTGCAAATCTGGAGAAGTTTCTGACAGATAATGGAGAGGCTAGAAAAACTTGCATGCTTCGCAAGGCTGAACGCGAAGAAGCTCAGATTCTCAATAAACTCTACAAAATACAAAAGGTACGCAATCATTTTAGCGATGGTTTATTTATTTGTCTCACTGTTTCGCAAAGGCCATCTGTTACAAGTCTGAGGACTGATCTCTGTAATCAAATAGACGTTAATTTGATTAAAGATGTCAATGAAGAAGATTTAAAAATAAGGTTGAATCAGAGATTGCAGCAGAGTACAAGTTTTGTGTTATGCTTAGAAGATATATGGGGACGAAATGCAGAGGAATTGTTGCAGGGATTGGGTATTCTGGACGCTGTAAGTGACCACATCAAGTGCAAAGTTATTGTCAGTTCTACAGATCCCACTGCATTGCCTAATCAGTACACAATAACAATAGAGGAACCAGTTATAGTGGGACAAAAGCAATCTCTTGCAAAACTGGAGGAGCTTGTGATAGATGATGTAAAGTCTAACAAGATTGGTGTTGTTGGCAAGTGTGGAGCAGGAAAAAATCTCCTCCTCAAAACTCTCTTCAACAGACAAAAGGTGCTTAGTCATTTTAGCGACGGTTTATTACTTTGGCTCAATGTTACACAAAGACCGTCTGTTAAAAGTCTTATGAATGATCTCTGTAAACAAATAGCCATGCAAAAAAGAGTAGATTTGAGGCAATCTATCAAAGAAGAAGATGAAGAAGATGAATTGAGAGAGAAACTAAGCCAGAGTAGCAGGTTTTTGTTGTGGGATAAATCGATGCGCTGGATTTTGGGAATGCTTGCGAGCTGTGTGGGAATCAGCCCTGTTAACTCATTGTGCCCGAGTTCTAGTCTCGCCAGATTCTGGCAATGAATAATATCCTGCAGAATGCTGCCGGAGAAGGCATTTCCCTGCAATTCGATAATTTTAAGTGAATTCCATTTCGAGAAGGCAGGTAGCTTGCCCGACAGGTTTGCAAAAGATGCAGAGAACACTAACAATGCCGGCGCGAACCAGATTTTGTGAGGAAGGCTGTCGCCGAGAGGATTGTTCGAAACGTTCAAGTATTGAAGCTGGGGGGAATCGGTAAGCTCGGCAGGGACTTCGCCCATGAGATTATTCATCGACAGTTCCGCGTAAGTTAAATTGGACGGCTTTCCCAAAAGACCTTGGGGTATCGAGCCATTGAACCTGTTATCTTGCATTCGGAGACGCCAGAGCGAACGGCACCGGGCGACGCTGGAAGGGATATAATTTTTATTTTTTTAATTTTATTATTATGACGTCAGGTGGACACATGTCAACTCAAATCCAGATACCAAATCCCAAAGCTGACATCATCTTCTATCCACCAATCAGCTGTTTACAAAAATAGCTTTTTAACAAAATTTAAAAAAATATTTTACAAATCCCTAACTCTTACTTTGCAAAACAGGTTTTGATTTTTTAAAACTGCCTCAAAAGACACCAAGTAATAGCAAAATCAAAGGTGATCGATTACAATATACCTGCATGACAGGTATAAAAAAGTTGTTAGAGTATATTTTACAATTATTGTGACATGGTGCAACATTTTATATAAAAACAAAAATATAATATTGGCAAGTGTTTATGATTTTAGCATTAATGTGACATGTATGCATCATAAACTTTTATTTTTCAAGTTTTCGGGAAAACGAATGTGGCATTGGTAAAAGATTGAACAAAAAAAAATAGTATTGAGGAAAAAAACTTTACATAAAAATATTTCACTATAAAATATCTTTCAACATTTTATATATATATAACGTAATACTAAAATTATTGGTGATGTTAATATTATATTAAAGAACGATACTATCACATCAACCCACAGCTTTGATGGAATTATTAACTCTTGCTTGATTTATATTTCAGTATGATCATATGAAAAGGAAGAAGCTCATGAAATTATTCATGGTTTGTTATTCAGTGTGATGTAGAGTATCTATATGAATAATCTTCTTATAATATTAGGAAGTTGTTGAATTTAGTTAATTATGAGATATTCTCTCTAACTAATTTAAGTTTTAAATCAGTGTATAGTTGAGATATTGACTCAATAGGTTGTTAGTAAGCTTAGATAGTGTGTCTACCTTAAAGAAAAGTTGCATGTATTTATATGTTTATAATTATATTGTTAAATAGATTAACAAAACATAGATTTGATATGTGAAATGATGTCTACTCTCTCAATTCTTTATATGACTTACATCCTAAAACTATTTTTTATGTCAACAAAACTTTTAATGTGAAAAATATCTTATCAACCAAGTTTATTTCATAATTATTATACACATACCCAACAACAAAATTGCAAATTATATGTAAAAAATCTCACAAACAAACAGAAAGAATATTGGTTTTCCACTTCAACAATGTATTTAAATTTCTATCATAAATGAAAAGTTGTAAATGATAAAACCGACCTAATTAATAAAGTATATGAAGTTGTGTGAAAATGATGGAGCATTCTTAGCAAAGCACAAAGAATGAAAGTTGAAAGTTGGAACATGGTTCCCCAACTTAACTTACTATCTTAACTTCTTTTCTTTGTAAGTAAGAAGACTTTATATTATATATTACTTGAAAAATTACATCGAACTTCTGTCAAAACAAAGAGAGATCTAGTGTCCCATACAGATCTTCAAACAATCATAGAAACTTCGCTTGCAATTGAGAATCCACAACCCCAAAATAACCCTCCCCAGAGGGGAAATAAGGAATATATTTATCTTAGCATCGCTATTGGACATCAAACAAAAGATCTCCTACAAACCACATAAAACATATTATCATATATGCTATGCATATTGTTAACATATACTATATACCAAAACAAAGCATCTTTAGAGACTAGAGATGACATGCATGGAACCCGACCCATACTGCATTTCAGCAACAACTCAGGGACTATCCTTGGAAAAAACAGGATACCCAATTTATTCACTATTATATCAATCTATTTATGCATTAGTTTGGAATCCACCCATTTCTCTTTCCAGAAGATGATAGACACTTCATCTCTATGGTGATTTTCCTCTCGCTCCAATAGAACCCAACCCAGAATGCCTTTTATCACCCAAAACATCGAGATTGCTCGTTCTCACAACTAGAAAGAATCTCGGGTCAAACCAGGGTTGTGAATCTAGTATTTTGAAGCAGAGAATTCTTCTATGATCTTTGCAACTTCTAGGTCTTCCCAAATCTCCCTCTCAACCTCCTTGATTTTGTAATGAATCGCTTAAGGGATTGTCACCTTATACATCTAGGCAAGATGGGAAGACTGGAGCTACTCACGATTAGCATGTTTTCGACAAACACCACCCTTCCCTTCATTTTCAACATTTATCTCCATATTTTCAACTCCTCCTAGATATAGGATAACTTAAATTCTCAATCTTACCACCTTTCACAAAAAAACTCAATTCATGTCGTAGCATAAAAAGCTCACTCTGCCTCTTTATACCTTGACAAACCTTGGATGACATCAGAGCCATTGAGTTCGATAATATCGTTGTAGAATTCCAATATCACACAATAATTTCCCATTCCAATGGACAGATCGCCACCAATAATGAGAAATACTTGCTATAGATCATACATTCGTTTCGGACTAGCTTAGATGCCACCATTAATATTCATCTCGACTTTCGTTCTTTCTTTACAGTTCTCATCCCATTTCCAAATCTGTAGAGTGATTTGATGATAATGAACTATTCTCTGCATGATAACCCCACCACTCAATACGCATCCCTCAACTAGCTCCATCTACCTTAGCTACATACCTATCTTATGATCTAGAAACACCTGCATCCAAAATAGTATCTTAACTGAACTGTTTTATAGTTAAATTTTCTTATTATTTGAGAACCTGCTTTTCATAGGTTTCCTCCAAATTCTAATATTTACAACGTAGAAGATTAAGCCTCGTGTTAGGTATCACTAAAGGGTAAAGTCACCTACCCATTAAGTATTGCTAAACGCTACAAATAAGTCACTAACTCATTAGTATGAAATGGTAGGAATATTAGTTACCATGGTCCATTAATGCTAATGTTCATATAAAAAAGTAAAAGAGATAAATTTATATTTCTCAAATAAAATAAAAATATATATAATAGTTAGAATGAAATACGAAAAGAGAATCCACATATGAGGGAGTTATGTAGATATGGTAAATCTACATAGGGGCATGGTGACCTTGGATGTGTTATTTGATTTCTAACGTATAAAATTTAAAATGTAATTCAAATGTTCATAATTAAATATGAAAATTTAATTACACTAAGTAATAAAACATACCTAAAACATAAAACACAAACATGATAAGGATATAAACTTAAATTATCGAATTTTATTTGATAATTTACAATTCTTCAGGAGTTCTTGATGCAGGAGAATCCTGCTCTTCAGTCAATTCTAAGCTAAATGTTTAATCATACGTAGAAGAGGTCTTCATATTCTGAATTAATAGTCCTTATATTACATTGTAAATAAATCTATGTTGATTGTTCTTCTAGATAGGCGATGAGTCATTAGGTGAGTGACGAGTCATTAAATGAGTCCTATAACTAAACCCATGTCAAATGGTAGAATTCAATAAGGATCAAGGCTCTTATGATCGAATCATTGATGTAGGATTGATTATGTTGATTTATTTAGAATTAGTTAGCAGATTGTTGAGTATATTGAGGATTTGAACTAGAATGGGTTCATGAATCCTATTGTATATATGTCTGCAAGCCTTCGAGGCGTTGGGGAGAGCAAGAAGTGGTCAAGGGGTGTATCCAAACATTGTAAAATATGGCTAATATGGCCAAACCAATGTAAATCAGGCCAAGATAGCTGGTTAGAGTTATAACAAACTAAGAGGATCGGAACATAGATTCTAGATCAATGTAAATATACAGATTCCTTGTACTGAATAAAGGAAATCCTATTTCGTCATATCTCTGTGTAATGGAAACTCTGTCTGAGTGCATGATTTTATGATTTGAATGCTTGATAAACATCTGTTAATGGTTAATACATTTGTGTGTAGTATTCTAAATTTAGGGATTTGAGAGTGGAAGGTTACATATATTTGTCAAAGGATCTTTGTACGTTAAGTGCATAAATAAAACCTATGTCATTGATCATTTATAGGATCGATGTTTCTTTGTTAACGTTATGCATAGGTGAAGTTCATACTTGAAGTCTGCATGGAGCGTTGCAGGAATGGAATTGATCGTTCCACTGATCAATTCAACCACGAAATATATGAATTAAAGATCTATAGATCAAACATATCTATGACTAAAGATAAATTCCGTAAGTTGAAGTTACACCCAAGATAAACCTAAACTAATCGTCCATACGACTGTGGATCATGCGATGGAGATTAGAGGTGGCTGAAGATCAACGACCAAGGTGAATTCTGTTGGTAAAAGAGCGTGAAAGACAAAGGTGAGTTGGGCTGCAAAATTTGAAACTAATATTTGCAAAGAGCTTTTAGATCAACAGTGAGATCGATCGGTGAAGAAGATTTACGGTGATATTATGTTTCCGCTGGGTAGAGTTGCGTGGTCTTCATACAATTCCGTGGATACCGAATTTCTATGAAATCCACCCTATTGTATTTGAAGTCCACCATTGATTTGAGGGGACCCAGATACGACGGTCAATAATAATTCCGTTAATTCAACTAGAAAGTTGATTAACAGCAGAGAGTGGATGCAGAATTTTTATCAAAAATAATTTATTATGTGTTTGAAGTCCTCGTAAGTGAGTTGGAATATAGATCAGCGACAAGGTTTCATGCTAATTAGATCTTGTTTTTTTCTTATTGGACACGCAAACTCCTACTTAGAATCAATTTTGGTATCAAAGGGTAGAGGATTCTACATGAAGATTAATTGAGCTCAGATTAGAGCCAAGGGGTAAATCAAATTTTGGTTTTCAATTTATGTTAAAATTGAAGACTAATAATTGTGTTGAGAAGGTGTCGTTCAGATTGAAAGTTGATTCCTGCATATGAAGAAAAATGATAAGGTCTTATAGGATAATTGGTATAGTTCATGTTGCAAACAACAAGGACAAATAATTACAGACAAGGGAGATGTTTTAGCCAACTATACAAGCAGAGAATTCTTAAAGGTATGGACTGATTGATGTTTTATTCTGATTATAAGATTTGTGGAAGAAGACAAGAAAGGTTTGATAGCAGCGGTGACAGTCAGAGGAGATGTACTCAGGACAGTTATGTTCCTGATAAAGGAGAGCATGTAAGCTCTTAGAAAAAAAGGCAAAGAACAGAGAAGTTCTTGAGAAGAAGAAAGAAATGGAAGAACCTAAGTTTCCAACACAGGTTGGACAAATAGGGAACAAGTTCAATGTTCCGATCAAAGAATAAGTGTATCTATAGAAGCCGAAAGGAGAAAAGGAGATTGCTCAAAATACGTTTTGCAGCAGAAGAACCAAGGATACCTGTTATAGCTGATTTCACCACTCCAGGTGAATCACACTTTATATGGCCTTCCCCTGTCCCACTGCAAACTCCTTAGACCCCATGGACCATTTTTTGTCCTTTGATGTTTCCTTGACCATCCCTAAAAACATAATAAAAATGATACACGTGACTTTTTAACCTCTAATCACGTATATACGCTGGTTTGACCACTAAAACTGCGTACATCAGGATGTGTACAAAATCCAAATTCTTTTGGAGTTTTCCTTGACAAGGATCCTACTCACTTGACTCCTGGCATTCCCTATGCCTTGAGATCGCTCGGATTCGACCATTAGAGGAAATTTCAACTCAAAATGGGCCTTTTAAATTTTATTCAAATTCCATGTCATCATGTGTTAGCCAATGAAATTGATTTAAATTTGAAATACCATATAGGTCTTAAACACTATTTTAATATAAATTTGGGGATAGGTATCATAAAAAAACTACTTTTTTTGTTTGTATTTTTGACATATCTCCTGATGTTTTTACTCAAATTTCAATCGGGAGAGCTCGTTGGATGCGAAATTAAATTCCGCATCCAACGAGTACCCACTCGGCATACTTTTGACGGACCCCACTAACCCAAAAACAATAAATACCTAAAAAAATGGAATGATGACATCATCATTCCATTTTTCCAGGTATTTCTTGTTTTTGGGGAAGAAAGGTCCATCAAAAGTATGCTGAGTGGGTACTCGTTGGATGTGGAATTTAATTTCTCATCTAACGATCTCTCCCGATCGAAATTTGAGTAAAAACACGGGGAGATATGTCAAAAATACAAACAAAAAAGTAGTCTTTTGCTTTTCTTCCTCCAAAATTAATAAATATTATTTTATTATTTTAACTATTATTTTATTAATTCATTTTAGGAGGCCCATTTTGAGTTGAAATTTCCTCTAATGCTTTCATTACTCCTTTAAAAAGATATATAAGGAACCCCTTGGTACATTGAAGGCATAAGAGAGAATTGAGAGCAAAGAAACTATAGGCCATTGTTGTCGGAACTTATGCTTAAGTCTGCATCCCTTTGTCCCTTGGAGCACTGTTGTGTTCTTCCCAAGCTTGCCTTTTTCTTGTGAGATTTCTATCTAGAGATGGAGGATTGAAGTGGTGGAGGCCCAAGTGGGGGATTCAGTTTCTTTGGTTCGCAGACGTGCTGACAGAGGTTGTATCTTGTAATCTCTGACTTATACTAATAGAAATATATTTTCCTATCCAATGATGTGTGTTTGAATGAATATTTTATCCATGGGATTATGTCAAATGCTTATACATTATTGATTATATATGCTAGAATAGATCTAACACCATGATATATAGAATGCTTGTATTGTTTACTTGTTGTTGAGGAAGTAATCTATCAATTCAAGCTAAAGTTGGAAAGCTCAACGGGGATCTACTTCAACTGTCCGGAATAAGGTACGAGGTTTGATCCTTTAGTGTTAGACATTTAATTTCTATTGCATATTGGAAAGGATTGATTTCTAGAGTCAAGTTGTCTGTTGTGGTACCCCAAGCCATAGGAATTTCTCTCCGTAATAGAATTGGCGACTCTGCTGGGGAGTTCCTAGTAGTTGTCCTTTGGGGGTTGTTCTATTGGCATTCAATGAATTTGAATTGCTCTTTCTCTCTTGTTTCTGTGTCGGGTCTGGGGGCATGTATTCCTGGTAGTGTCTGATTGGTGTGAAGTTTGTCTCAGCCTGTCTGTTTGCCTTGATTTTATGCACCTTTCTTCCTGTACATGAGTTTTTAACTCACAGTCACGTATACATGCGGGTTTCTCTTCGATTTCCATGTATACACGCGGGTTTACTGCGAACAGTTGCATATGCATTTACTTTTTCCTTTTTGCGGAAGTTAAATGGTTGCTGGGTGAAGTTTGATGATTGTTGAGTCTCCTTTGGCACTTCCTGAGTCTGTTTATACCTCTATTTCTGACTAGAAACATTTTTTTAGGCTAATTTTTTTCTTTTTAAGAAGGTTCTTGTCATGGCATTTTCGATTTTTTGTTTGATATTAGTGCATTAGAGTTATTTTACTTTATTGCTTTGCTCGAGTGCTATTTATGTGTGCTTGCAGAGTCTAGGGGTCGTAGAATCAGTCTTTTGCTTTTTGCATCTCATTTTATTTCAAAAAATCCAAAAACATTTGCTTATCATGATGGATTACATTTTGCATTTTGCACTGTACTTGCACTAGATTTGCTTTAGAGTATTAGTTAGGACTTCATAAAGGAAAGCTTGCATTCATCATTTGAAGAAAAATTATGCATTTCACATAGTAGCATACCCTGTTTTCATGGACACAATGCATTTGCATTGATTGTTAGGTGTGCATTTTACTTCATATTGTGTCATAACACCATTAGTTGCACGACCATATCCCTCTTTTGAGTAATAAAGCCAATTAAAATCAACGCTAAATTAAAATGAACTACACTCTTTTCTTTTATAGGGTGCACCAACAAGCTTAGGTTTTATGATCTTGGGATAGTTCATTGTAAGTAAATTCTCCAAGATCACTAAACAACAACATGTATGTGTCTGTCCAGGTGAGTGTGTGAAATCCTTGATCTAACCAGTGTTTCTCAGGATCCTCCTCTCAAAAGGGAGTTAAGCACGAGGCAGTGTGAGCGGTTATTGATTGGGATGACCCCTAGTCATAACTGAGTAGCATTGGAGATATTTCCAGGATTGTATTCATATATGGGGGCTCTTTCGAGAGTTTCAGGCTTTGCTACCCTGCCCATATGGTCAATCCCGCCTACGATTGTCCGCCTGAGCATTGATTATATTGAGATGACCTTAGTGGCCTTACCTAGGATATCGAGGGGATACTTTGCAGGGGTTATTCTGTGGGTGTCCCGGCCAGATTGGGGTCGGACAGCACAGTCGCTTTATGCGTTGAAGCTGAGGGCCACAATAATTGGTTATGTACCTCCACTTGTTGTGTACGGGAGTCTCAAGCCTCTCCTAGGCGAGACATACCTGTTTCATTCGGGAGCTCACTTATCCAGCCCTTGTTTTCTTGCATTTGGCTTTAGGTTTTATTAGTGATTGCTCTGTGCATGATAGTTGGCATAGGGTTTACGTAAATAGAGAGTCTTTTCTATTTTTTGAGTCATTGTGGATTCGGGTGCGGCTCCTCGCCGTTCTCATCGTTTAGTAGGACTTTCGCCTTCTACTTCTCCTCCTCCTTTGGGAGAGAGACCTAGACAGTCCAAACGGACTATTTCGTACATTGATTCACACACCATGGGAGACCATTTAAAAGGTATTCCTAAACCACCTTCTCCCATTCGTGTAGACGATGGGGAGTTTACTCCTACTTACAATCCTTCACTCGACTTGGCTGAGCTAGGTCCTGTGATTTTTGATATAGGAACCATGCATGATAGACATACTCACTCTAGGGTTGATTCCCCATTGACATGTTACTGGTAAGGAATGCCGGAGGATGTCGAGACTCATTTTGAACCCGCCAGCACCAGCTATGGTAGTTATGGTATGTCTGGTTTTCCTACGCATGATTTGGCATTTCATGTCGAATCTGACTTCGAGCCTAACACTATGCCTGGGGGCACTCTCATTCCTTACCATGCGAAGACATTTGGGAGCACTAGTTACATTGCACCTTCCATCCCAGTGGTGGAAGTTACATCACATATCCCTCCTAGGTCTAGGGTTAGTGATCCTATTAGGATACCAGATCCGAGACGAGTGATGATAGGGAACAACACGTACATTATTACTCAGATTCCTTTGTCCTCTGTCCCTAGTTCTTCAAATGTTCACCCTCCACCTTATTCACGTGGTCCTTTAAGTCGGCACATGGCTACGAGTCAGGTCTGTACTGCGGTTACTAGACCGATTGTGTCTCAGGTTTACATATCGCCCGTTGCTTCGAGAGGTTATGTTCATACTTCTAGAGGTCATGTTACTACTTCTGGTGCGTATATCCCTACTTTCGGTATGTATATTCCTACTTTCATAGCATATCTTCCTACCTACGGAGTGTCTCATGGGACATCGCATGCGATGACTTATGGACCTTATTATGGGACGAAGTATGGACAGGGTTCTTCACCTTATGGGGGCGGGTATCAACAACCTGCTTACTCTCTTAATTACGGCTTTGTCGCTCCTACTAGTCAAGGCCCACCACACTATGGTGCTTCCACGCCACCCTATATGGGTCATACGGGAGGAGGACACTATGGCCAAGGCCATGGTGGTAATCAGACCTATCTGAATCAAGGAGTGGTCCATCGACCTCATCATCCTAGGATCCCTTTCCTCACGACACTCAATCTTCCTGACTTGTCGAGATTAATGAACGATCCTGTAGCTCATGACCTGGCTTGGCCGGCTGTCTCTACCAAGATTCCTTCGGACATACCTAAGTTCGAGGGAAAACCGGGAGAGGATCCAAGCAAACACGTTACTATGTTTCACCTATGGTGCTCTTCAAACTCCTTACATCAGGACTCAATCCATTTGATACTATTTCATTGCACCCTTACAGGGCCTGTCGCAAAATGGTATATAGAGTTACCTAGGGGATCTTTCTCTTTGTTCTATGACCTTGCGATGACTTTTATTAACCACTTCCAGCTACCAGTGAGTTATGACGTTAGTACTGAACTCTTGTCTACATTTCGGCAAGATAAAGCCACACATATCTTTAATCACATTCAAGAGTGGCGTAGACGAAATAGGTTAATTAAATCCTTTATACAGCTGGAGTTCCTCCTCGAGTGGTTCCTCAAGTCGTTATTGCGTATATAGTGAAGGATGTTTCTACATCCGGAGTGCAGAATGAGGAACAAGCGATTTTTAGGGCACGGGAACTAGACTTGATCTATGCTCAGTCCGATTTGTTATATGAGATTATTCCCAATACTCCGCGTTCCAGTTTCGACCCCAAAGTAAAACCTAGACCACATGCCGATGGCATTGTGGGTTGTGCAAGTGCAAAACCTACAGATTCGGTTGCAAAACAAGTTAGTCAATTGTCAATCAACCAATCTGCTTTAAGACAAGCTACGGCTTTGTCTCAACCCACCCAAATGGCGAGTGTACTTTCTGTGCAATCGTCAAACCAGAAGGGTAACCAGCAGCCCGGACGAAATAGAAAAAAGGGTAAAAACAATCGTAAGGGTGGGAATAAGAACAAGAATGCTAATAGTAATGACAAGAACAGCTGGAATGCAGGGGGGGACAAGCAAGATAAATGTAAGGTTAAGTTCCCTTGCAAGTTATGTAAGGACGATCACCTCACTTACTGGTGCCCTCGTATTGAGGAAGCTTCGAGATTATTGGCACAAGACCCAGCTGTGCTAACTAACCCTTTACTGCACAATAAAAATATGAACTCGAAGTCCCATGACCAGTCTGGTAGTGATCAAGATCTGTCGGATACTAGTGGTCATGGTTGCATTAACATGGTCTGTGCTACGAAAGTTGTGACCCGTGTGAAAGATTATGGTTCGTCACAACCCAGCCCAAGCAAAGAGCCTGAACCACTAGGGTCCCCTTTGTGTATTGAGAAACCTATGGATAAACCTGAGACTGCACCTTGCATTCCTAAGGGAGTCCTTAAGCGTTCAGGGCATAATCCAAATAACCGAGCCACCTAGAACTATTCAGTTGTCGAGGATTTGGGCCACACTCCTTGTGCGATGTCTGCATTGGAAGTGCTTCAGAGTTGTCCTTTGCAAAGGAAGGCATTTCTTTCTGCCCTTGGTGTGAATGATGATGATTCTTCCTCCGTGATAAAATTTGAAACTGCAGGACTTTAGCCTCGCTTGCCCTACTATGTGTCTCTTTTGATTCACGTAGAATGTCTTAATATGATCATCAAGCGCACTGTGATTGACGAGGGCGTTGCTGCTTTTGTGATGTCTTTATCCTGCTAGAAGGGTCTGGGTTCCCCTGAGCTGTCTAAATCAGTGACCATGTTAACTACGTTCAATGGGAGATCTTTTAGGCTGCAAGGCATCCTTCCTTCCCTTAAAGTTCTTTTGGGAGGGAAGACTGTTGCGATAGAGGTCGAGGTGGTTGATGCACCCCTTTACTACAATCTCTTGCTGGGTAGGAACTAGATGTACAGTATGCAAGCCGTTTCTTCTTCCATGTTTCGCATTGTATGCTTTCCACATAACAGGAAGATCATAATGATTGATCAAACAACATTCAAGAATCTGTCTATTACAGCATCTTCGGGAGATTCGATCTCGATCGTTGAACATTCTCAGCCGACAACTAGGAGTGTGGGTGTAGGCATGTATCCATCCCTCATGGGAAGCTTTAGTTGTCCTGCACCGATCCTTATGATAGGATCTAGTTCCGATGAGGCTTCAACATCTACGAGATCGGTTTCTTTTCACACGAGTCATATGGAAGATCCTTGGATTCTTCCTACACCGAGTACTTCGAGTGAGCCCGTTGTGATGGACATGCCGTTGCCTACAACTATGATAGCTTATCAAGCTAATCTCAAGTGTGTTGTAGAGCCTAGTCTTTCCTCTTCACGGATGAAGGAGGAGGACCCTTATGTGTTGTCGGCATGGGCAGTACAGTCTTCTCATGCACACAACTACCTTGATACGGTTTTCCCTTCAGATGAAGTGATTATCGAGGCTATGTCAGGAGTTGAACCACCATGGGAGGAACTCCATCATAGATCGTACTTTATTCCAGAGCTTGACTGCTTGGAGCATGAGGATTTTAGGGTGGTTGTTAGTCAATCCGTTTCAATTCGTCCTCACTAGAAGCATGATTGGGGGAAAATATAATAAATGGATTGTCATTCTGCAAGAATTCGATCTCGAGTTTGTTTCGGCAAAATTGAAGAAGTTTTTAATTTTTGCAGAGCTTATATCAGATTTCCTGAGCGAGGCCGAGGAGTTGGTTTGTGAAGATACATTTGTCGATGAACACATCTTCTTAATCTCAATGTTAGACCCATGGTATGGGGATATCATAATATATTTACAAACACTGAAGACCCCTAATCACCTCTTGCGAGATGAATGATGACGATTACGTCACGTCTCTAAGAACTACCTCATAGTGGATAACACTTTGTATCGCCATGGGGTAGATTCCATTTTACGACGTTGTTTAACTCATGAAGAGGTTGAGGTAGTTCTAAATGATTTCCATGGAGGGGCGTGTGGTGGTAATTTATCTGGGCTTTCTACAGCTCAAAATATTTTAAGAGCAGGTTATTTCTGGCCATCGATCTTTAAGGATTGTGTTGATGTGGTCAAGAGGTGCCACCCTTGCCAGGTGTTTGCATGTAATATGCACTCAAAACCTGCCCCATTACATCCCATTATAACCGTCGGTCCCTTCACTAAGTGGGGCCTCGATTTTATGGATTGCAACCCAGCTTCGGCTGGGGGGAACAATCATATTATAGTGGCTATTGATTACTTCACGAAATGGGCTGAGGCTATGCCTATAGTAAAATCCGACGGTGAGACAGCCTCCCACTTTGTATTCAACCAAATTATTACTCGGTTCGGGATTTTGAAAGAGCTTGTCACTAACCATGGCTCGCACTTTCAGAACCGTATGATGGAAGAGTTGGCATTGAAGTTAGGGTATAAGCAAGAGCATTTCTCTTCTTACTACCCTCAAGCGAATGGACAGGTAGAGGCAGTGAATAAATCAATCAAATCCATTCTCCAACGAACCATTGCACAAAGAAAGAAAAATTGGCACATCATGTTATATCCTGCTTTGTGGGCATATCGAACCGTTGTTAAGAATGCCACTGGTTTTTCTCCATATCAACTTGTACATGGAGTGGAGTCGATATTGTCGGTTGAATGCAAAATTCCTTCTTTGAAGCTAGGTGTAGGACTCTCACCGGACACTTCACCATTGGAGGAGTGTTTGGTTCACCTTGAGCAACTTGATGAGCAGCATCAAGATGCCCTGGTGGCTCTAAAAGTTAATAAACATCGCGTAAAGGCCCAATACAATAAGTCTGTCTGTCCAAGGGTGTTTAGTGAAGGAGACTTGGTCCTGTTGTGGGATCAACCGAAACAACCCTTGGGGGCAGGGAAATTTAATCCTATGTGGCATGGTCCTTACATGGTCAAGCGTGTATTAAAGAAGGATGCGTATGAGCTAGTGGATTACAAAGGAATGGCCTTGGCGGAGCCTAGAAATGGGCTCTATATTAAGAAATACTATGCATGATCTTCAGCCAAGGCTGCTTATTGTATATTATTGTACAGTTTTGCATAGTTAGGTCTTTTTCTTATCATGATCGGGTTTGTGATTAGTTTCTGTTTCTTTTGGCAAATGTCAATGGAATATTCCACCTACATAGGATTCACGGATGGTGCAATCCATCACACTCAACACTCAGCCTCTGCTACTTGGGTGATTTATACTCCTATGGGTCAAGTACTATCTTCAGGAGGCGTATGTCTATGGCCATATTCCATCAATGTTGTTGAATATAGTGTCGTTATCGAGCTTCTACGGGATGTCATTTCACATGGCGTTCTCTCTCTTGAGGTACGTCTTGATTCAGAGTTGGTAGTGTCACAGCTTAATGGTTTGTATCATGTTAGAGATCCAACGTTATTGAGAAGATTCTTACGTGTGAGATTGTTAGAACGACAATTTGACAATATAGCATATATACATATTCCAAGAAATAATAATCAAGTTGCTGACTCATATACTAACTACGTTTTAGATTGGCATTTGTTTCATTCACAATAAATTAATCACAAGCACAATTTTTACAAATGTAAATAAATAAACCGATCACCATAAAACTTTTTATATACATCCAAAATGTGATAATACATAGTGTCATGATACAAAATTGGGGCTTTCGAGCCACCAACATATAATACACGGTAGTACAAAATGTATACACTCCCAGGTGTCTAATCCTGTGGAGGAGGAGGAGGGTTGTGATCATGGAAGGTCACTACGGCTCTAGCTAGCCGTCGAAATAATCGCACCCATGCGCGTGTTACACCCACCACCTATTGCTGCATAGCCTCAAGAAATTCCTCGACTTGCACCATGGGAACCCTATGTGCCAGTCTCACAAAATTGTTATGAATGCTCTAGAGCATCCGCTCTTCATCCACACCCGTGATGTCATCTCCTCTTCCCCTCCATCTATGACGAGGGAAGCCCTCTAGCCGCCGTGGTCCCACATCTGTACACAAATGGTAGATGTCACTATGTATTGTCACACAAAAATATGTCTTTTTGATTCCATATAATCAAGAAAACACAAAAAAATTAAATAACTCAAAAAATTTAAAAAGAGAGGGTCGAGATTCGTCACCTATATCGCCATATATCGATCCTGGTGGTAACGGCATGTCCGGATCCCCCCGGAAATCTATCCCTGCATAGGGGTAGTCATCGATGGCAACTATCTGTCATCGCCATGGAAGAAAGAAGTCAGCTGGATATGGGTTGGCCACCCTACCACCCCCCAGTCTACGCATAGCATCTGCCCAATGCCGTTGGGCTGGATCTCAAACCCCGTGAAGAGGAACGTCCACTCTGGGGCTCAATCCTAGAACACACTCAAAGAAAAACATGCTAAAAATACTACTGAACCTGAAGTTCCGTGCTCTACCTACCTTACACTCACTGAGCTGATGTTTCATGTTGTTCAGTAGTGTAGTGCTCCAGTCATAAATCGTGGGTCTCATGCACTCCACTGCATAGAACATCAGAGGCCGCGAGGCCTAGTGGAGTGAGGCCAAGCCTGCTATCCTACCCAATGTCAATAGTATGGCCTTTAGGCCCAGCACCTGTATAGCGTTGGTAGGGACCTGACTCCCCACCTTCTCTATGTCTGGATAGCAGTACACCGCAATGTACTCGTCGATAGTTAGGCCACCTCCTATTCCACCACGAGAATGAAGGTTCACCACTTCATTTCATCTAGAAAGCCCAGTAATGAAGTATATGTCCTCCACTTCTATGGTGAGGGACATCCCATCTATCTGGAAGGACTCTGAGTCTGGATCCCAGTAATCCACCAACATCTGTAATAGTCTTGGTTTGGCCCTCAAACCACCAAGACACCAAAACTTGTAGAGTCCACATGCACGTAGAGCCTGTTGAGCCATTAGATCGACCCTTACTGCTTCCTCTACCTCACCATGTTCACGCTCTCTCCACTCTAGGACCATCCTGCACAAGAAATTTCAAATTTTCCCATTAGATTATTGAAAAAACCTTATGCGCGACCTCATACACAACTTTTTTCAAACAGCCACGTATGTACGTGGGTTTGAGGTCATTTTCCGCGTATATCTAGCCCTATACGCGGAAAAAACCTCAATTTCCGTGTGGTCCGTAGCGCCCATTTTAGGTTGGCCTAGAAAGCTTAATTGACCATGGAATTTCATGAAAATTGCATCAAAATGAAAGAGAGGAGCATGGGTAAATACCTGGAAGAAACGGTAGTGGATTTCGCCGGCTGGATCTCCTGGAATTCATTGTTGAAAATCAGAGCTCAAATGGGTAAAAGTTTTAAATGTTTTATAATATTTTGAATTGTTTACTATTTATAGAAAATTTTCAAATATTTGAAAATTTTTACCCCCTTTCCTATAGTTTTGACATTTTCTAACTATTTTCACCCATTTTTTACATAATTCATGATGTAGAGGCCCTTTTTCAATGTCGTTTCAGCCGTTGGATTGACCCGTTCGTGTCGATCTTAGGTATCATGTCTAAACTGGAATATAGGTTAGGTTTCATCACTGTTTTCATTTTGCATTACCTTATGACCATATCATCATGACCTTAGGTACGAACCCACTCTGTTATGTCACAGAACCTTCTTGTTGTTTTAGAAGTGGCATGATACGAGTGGTAGAGCTTCACCTTACATTGGTACCCTAGTTAGCACCTTATTTGCATTTGGTGCGCATGCCGACATTTTCTCTTTCAGGGTGTGGGAGTCCGTTGTATAGTACTACCATGACATTTCGCAAAAGCCTCATACTCCTCTTAATCTTTTGCTGGCCTATTTCCCTCAGGACTCCCTCATGTCAAGTTGTGAATGCATTATCATGAGATTTTCCTGCCTTATTGAGCTTTATGCCAACTCCCCTGACATTTCATGTTCAGCCATATAGCCCGAGCTTGTCTCATGTCTAGCCATGCAGAGCCATTTTTTATATCCTTCGCAGCTTGTTTCCCTTTTTTACCGGGAGGGGATTTTCCCCCGAGTGTCGATATCCTAGACATGTATCCTTGCATTGAGCATAGGTATGTTTCACTACTTGGAACTAGTTTCTTTTCCCTTATGACACTCGTCTCCTTCTATTCTGTAACTATAAATCCATTTTATTCTTTTTCAAGCTTTTTAAATAATTGAAAAAGTCCAAAAAAAAATCAAAAAACCAAAAAGCCGGACAAAAAAAGATGTTATCTTTGGCAGCTGTCGAGTCATGTTTCCTTTGAACAGTGCACTATATATCACATCCATTGTTTGGGTTATAGTTTGACCTTAGGAGCTATACTCATTTATCTGAGTTTATCTCCATCGACTGGTTAAGCTTCCAGTCCCTATGGAGCCTTTGTCAATGCCTCCTATGTCGCAGAGATGTCCCAGTTTGTATACCGAGTCTATGCTACATTTATTCAGTCACCATACGTCGTTATGCTCTTGTTCAAAGGAAGTTGAAGCCTGAGTTGGCCATTCCTCGGTTCTCTTGACTTTGCATGTCGACCATTCCCGGTACAGTTACTGGTTCATGCACCTTATGATCGAGTCCTTCCAAATTATACAGCTTTGTTGAGTACCTTGTGTTGGATGATGGGGGATGCCTTAATGCCCTCCTTCCAGCGTATTTCATCCCATCAACTTCAGATCATTTATTCTGGGATTGGAATCTACAGTCATTTTGAGTGCCTTGAGACTTGCAGTCATCAGTGGCAGGTTCTCTCGCCATCGATAGTTTTTGGGAATACATCAATGTCCCCTGATCGATGGATCCTCTCAAGTATTCGACCTCAACACATTTATTCACACTTGTTAGTTTGCACTCCAGTACCTTGATTCCCATTTTCATTATCGATGGGTGATCTCACGTCTGTTAACGATATACATTAATGGCTGGTAATCAGACGATGGACTACTATGTTTGACCTCGACACCTCTATTCGCATAGTAGGACATGTACTCGCAGCAGTTTGTGTAGAATACTTTCCATATTGGTGGCATCTCTTATATGCTACCTCCTTGATCGTGCCAGTGTTCATGAGATTTAAGCTCTCGTGACTTGATTCCAGTATATGTCAGATATTTCCAGCCACTATGGAGATATTGATCTGTTATATATCTTCAGCCATTATGGAGATCATGGTCCTTTGTATATCTTCATCATGGAGATTCTGATCTATCTATATTGTACGTGGCAATGACCACTTATGTGATATCTTGTATCACGCCTATTCATGGCCATTGTACTCTTATGTATCCGGGACTGCTATATGTATTTGTAGTTATGTGCAAAGATGTATTATTGTAATATACTGATTGGGTGGCTAGTCTTCCATTTGGGATCCTTCATCACTCCACTTCTGGGATGGACTTATAATGTATTTCGGCCATCGTATGACCCCTATGACCTCACACATTAGGGGGCATCTGTTATAGCTGATTTCACCACTCCAGGTGAATCACACTTTATATGGCCTTCCCCTATCCTGCTGCAGACTCCTTAGACCCCATGGACCATTTTTTGTCCTTTGATGTTTCCTTGACCATCCCTAAAAACATAAGAAAAATGATACACATGAATTTTAAACCTATAATCGCGTATATACGCGGGTTTGACCACTAAAACTGCGTACATCGGGATGTGTACAAAATCCAAATCCTTTTGGAGTTTTCCTTGACATGGATTTGACTCACTTGACTCCTAGCCTTCCCTATTCCTTGAGATCGCTTGGATTTGACCTTTCATTACTCCTTTGAAAAGCTATATAAGGAACCCCTTGGTACATTGAAGGCATAAGAGAGAATTGAGAGCAAAGAAACTATAGTCCATTGTTGCTGGAACTTATGCTTGAGTCTGCATCCCTTTGTCCCTTGGATCACCATTGTATTCTTCCCAAGCTTTCCTTTTGCTTGTGAGCTTGCTATGTAGAGATGGAGGATTGAAGTGGTGGAGGCCCAAGTGGGGGATTTAGTTTCTTCGGTTCGCATACGTGCCGACAGAGGTTGTATCTTGTAATCTCTGATTTATACTAATAGAAATATATTTTCCTGTCCAATGATGTGTGTTTGAATGAATATTTTATCCATGGGATTATTTCAAATGCTTATACATTATTGATTATATATGCTAGAATAGATCTAACACCATGATATATAGAATTCTTGTATTGTTTACTTCTTGTTGAGGAAGTAATCTATCAATTCAAGCTAAAGTTGAAAAGCTCAACGGGGATCTACTTCAACTGTCCGGAATAAGGTACGAGGTTTGATCCTTTAGTGTTAGACATTTAATTTCTATTGCATATTGGAAAGGATTGAATTCTGGAGTCAAGTTGTCTGTTGTGGTACCCCAAGCCATAGGAATTTCTCTCCGTAACAATACGAAAACGGCAAGCTCAAGGAGAGATAACTTGTTGAGGTATAATAGCGGGTGTGGAAACTTGCTGAAGGTGAAGGCTTAGCTACAGACCACAAGTGGACAGGATGAATTTCACAAAGGAGAGTGAGATAGAAACAATGACTACTGAAGTTCATTGCAAGGGTTGAGAGGAAAGCCACAACATAAGAAAGAAGAATTGAAAGTCAAGAAGAATGTAATAGGGAGTTGCTTGAGTTGTAAAGAGACATTTGGTGCTTCGAGAAGCATATACAAGAAGTTGCAAAAGAAACCTAAAGGTATGGTTGGGTAATGAGGAAAAGGAAGCTAAGATGGCAGTCAATTCAAGTGAAGCTAAGGCAAAATATGTATGCTATATTGAAGGAGGAACTCAGGGAAGCTATGGTCTGAGATGGAAGGTTCATATTGTGAACCTAAACAGGGTCATTTACTTGGAGAGGATGATGAAGCAGAAAAGGAGAGACTAATTTAAAGTCTCATGGATTCTATAAAGAGTATAGATCAACTTATGGAGGAGATGACTGTGAAGCCAAATGAGACCAAGAGGTTTTATTTTTTTGAGACTAATGATTTGTTTGTGATTATAGGTTTTGTTGCATATGATAGGAAGTCTTTTGAATCTATATTAAAATTTGATGAAGACAAATATGATGAAGAAAGTCTCTCAAATAAGGAAAGGTGTGAAGTATTTCAACAAAAGGAACTCATTGCTGAGTTTCTTGATGGAGGAAAACAGTTAATTAAAGATGATCTGAAGATGAAGACAGAAAAAGAAATGTGCAAAGGAATTTCTATAGGGAAGAATCAAAATTGCATTCTGATGAAGGAAAAAGTTGAACAGTCACCTTGGGCTATCCTGAAGTCTGAAGAAAAAGAAGATGTTCTTTCCAAAAGGATGATATCATATTTTGTTATAGTTAAAGATGATATGGTATCCTATGAAGAGTGTATGCATCCTGTATATCAAAATATTGAAGAAATAGGTGATGGTGAAAGCTTGATGTTGTGCTCAGACCAATACAAAAGGAAGATGCCAGAAAAGATATCAATAGGGACTTCAAAATCTCATGTTTTTAAATCTATTGGTTTGTGTATAACTGCAGGTATTGAAGAACACTTGGATGATGTGTTTATGCAGGTTGATAAGGAGATGAAGCATAGGATGGATGCTTTGAAAAATGAAAGCAATATCAGAATTGGGCCATTGACAGAGGAATATGTTCACTATTGTGAAGCAAAACATGGAATCATCTTGGGAAAATATGATGTAGAAGAGGGACTATCTGAAATCCTCATGAACTCTTGGGAGAGTTCATGTCAGCAAAAGAATGTGTTGATAAGAGAGTCAATGGGAGATGAAAACATCAATATTTTTTAAATTAATGAATTGTGTAAATCTGCAGGGGTAACATGTGATGAATCTTGTGAGTTTGTCTCAGAGGTAAAGGAAGAAGGAGAGTATACATGTATCCTTGACATGGACCAAAGCCATAAGTTTGTTCTGGAATTGAAGGATGAGATGACATGGTCTCATGGAGATAACCAATGGAGAATACTTGCATATTTTGATAATGATGTTGTTGGCAGACAGAGGAAGAAATATGGCATGACACAGGAAGAGACTATATTGTCTCAAAAGAAGGATCAATACCTAGGAGAACTTGTTGTTGTAGAGTTGGCTACTGAAGATAAAGAGAAACTTTCTGACCTCATAGAGTATGATGAAGAATTAAAAATGCTAGAATATTGGTTATTCAATCCAAGGATTGACAAAGATGTCTTATTAATGTATGCAAGAATATAAATGTTTAGTGACAACATTGGAGAGGCGAAGATGGAAAGTGAAGGCATTGAATTATCTTATAATGATATGATTTTGTTACAATAGTCAAGGGAAATGGAAGACCACTATAATTTTGTGGAACATATTAGAATACCTTATAGTTGGGGTATGATTGTAGATGAAAGGAGAAATCCTAAAGACACAAGGATGCCGCAAGTAGTGGTCAACAATAAAAAGACAAAAGACAAGTAGGGTAAGCAGGTGTACCAGCCAAAGGATAGAGTGGACATGGAGATTGAAGAATTAAGGATGATGATGATGAAAGTGTCTCATATAAGGCATGAGGAAAGACTAAAGATTTACGTCAATAGATAAAATATACAAAACAACAACAGAAGGCAGATGACAGAAGAAAATTGCAGAAGCAAATCTAGTCGAGCATTGCAACAGAAAGTAGGGAAACTAGGACAACTAAGGATGACAAAGACAAAACAACATGATGAGATGGATGATCAGATATAGCACAAAGTTTGGGATCTAGGAATACTGAATATGGAATTTTATAACCAGGATTTCATATTTCTTTCTTCCTGGGGAGTTTGATGTAAGAGCATCCTGATATCCATTCAAGTCTAAGCTCAGTGTTTGATCAAACCTAGAAGAGGTATCCATGTTTCTAATTAATAGTCCTTAGACTATTACATTGTAAATAAATCTATGTTGATTGTTCTTCTAGATAGGTGATGAGTCATTAGGTGAGTGATGAGTCATTAAATGAGTCATATAATTGAGCCCATGTCAAATGGTAGCATTTGATAAGGGTCAAGTCTCTCATGAGTGAATCATTGAGATATGATTGATTATGTTTCTTTATTTAGAATTAGTTAGCAAATTGTTCAGTATATTGAGAATCTTAACCAGAATGGATTCATGAATCCTATTGTATACATGTCTGTAATTCTTGGGGAGAGAGAAAAGTAGTCAAGGGGTGTAGCTAAACAATGTAAAATATGGATAATATGGCCAAACCAATGTAAATCAGGCCAAGATAGCTGGTTGGAGTTATACCAAACTAAGAGGATCAGAACATAGATTCTAGACCAATGTAAATATATAGATTCCTTCTATTGAATAAATGAAAGCCTATTTTGGCATATCTTTGTGTAATGGAAACTCTGTCTGAGTGTATGATTTTATGAGTTGAATGCTTGATCAACCTGTGTTAATGGTCGATATATCTGTGTGTGTAGTATTCTAAATTTAGGGATTTAAGAGTGGAAGGTTACAAATATTTGTTGAAGGATCTTTGTGCATTAAGTTCATAAATAAATATTATGTCATCAATCATAGGCAGGATCAATGTTTCTTTGTTAACATTTTGTAGAGGTGAAGTTCATTATTGAAGTCTGCATGGAGCTCTGTAGGAATGGAATTGATCATTCCATTAATCAATTCAACCATGAAATATCTGAATTAAATATCTATAGATCAGACAGATCTATGGCTGAGGTTAAATTCCACAAGTCGGAGTTACATTTGAGATAAACCTAAACTAATCATCTATTCAACTATGGATCATGCAGTGGAGATTAGAGGTGGCTGAAGATCAATGAACAAGGTGAATTTCGCTGGTAAAATAGAGCGGAATATAAAAGGTGAGTTGGGTTGCAGAATTTGAAACTAATTGCTGCAAAGAGATTTTAAATCAACGAATGAGATCCATCGCTGAAGAAGATCTACAACGATCAATGCTTTCACTGGGTAAATTTGCGCGGTCTTCACACAATTCCATGGATTTCTTTTGTCGTGTAAATATTTTAACAAACAAAAGATCGAAAGATCTTTCAAAATGAAAAACCGAGTAAAACTCCTAAAAATGCAATTATTAAAGTAATTAAATTGAGACAGAATAATAAACTAAATAATTAATAATAAACTTTAAACTAAAATAAAATCAACAATTAACTATTCAAACGGGAAACTAGGGTACAAGGAGGACTTAATTTATAAGCAACTAGAAAACTTAATAAAAAAAGCAAGTAGAAAACTTAATAAAAGAAATATCTTTAGGTTTTGTCCTACAAGTTCTTTCAACAATAACTCAACATAAAAGAGACAACCTAGAAACATACTAAAGAAAACACATATAACACTAAACCTCACATACAAACAAATAAATCAATCTAAAAATCATAAATGCAAAATAATACAGTACTAAAACAAAATCAGCAATAACATTCAAGAAACAAAAACAACTTAACACACATTCAAGGCAAAAAGAAGTAAGGAAAATAATAAAACTTCAACAAATAACCTAAAACAATTAAATTTTAATTTTAATGTTAAACAAAACTATCATCTAACTATTACAGTCAAAACATAATTCAAACATTAAGAAAACTAAACTAAAAACAATCTTAAAATACATAAAAAATCACTAAAAACAGAACTAAGGGCTGAATGACATACTGAATTGTGGGTCTGAAAGGGGTGGCTGAATAACAGACTGAATAGGTTGTCCGAATGACAGGCTACACAATTAAAATGGTAAAAACTAACCTAAATGAACTAATCTTCAGCTGAAGTCATGCAGATGTAATTCTAATGCATAAATGCAATAAACAAACCTACTTACTAAGCAAATCTAACAGCAAAATAAACTTGAGCAAATTCATAAACATAAGCATAAATAAACCATTGCATATTAATAAAGTGGAATGTAAATTGCATAAACCAATAAATAAAACATAAATGAAATAGACATAATTAAATCTACTTAATTTGATAAACACCAATCTATTTTATCTAACTTGCAAATAAATTGAACAATAGACTGAAAATGAAATGACTGAAAGCAAAGCTGAAAACAAACTATGCGTGCAGTTAATTATCTAATTCAGAAATAAAATTGCATTACAGAAATAAAACAGACTGTGAATTAAACTAGCTACAACAGGAAAAATGAAAGAAATAAACAAGAAAAGAAACCTCTGGTTGATGAGGGGCCCTCTCAACAATCAGGGGTGATTCCTGGCTAACTTCTACTCAAACGCAATCTTTAACAACAACACATACAACTCTTTATTCAGACAGTGGAATAGAAATACAAATGTTTTAGAACAACCTGATAAATTCTTTTGACTTTCTAGCGCTAGCTAACTGACTAACTGAGCTCTCTCACAGAGGCTGCTATATATAATAATTTACAGGGATGAGCAAGTCTACTACTCTCTAAATTTAGTCAATCATAAAGGCATTTAATTGATCATAGGCCAATGCATATGCATATTCCTTCTTCAGCGCGATTTTGATCTTTTTACTGGGTAGCGAACACACGAGCTCCTCTTCAGCTTGAACGATCTTCAGATGTGGCGTACAGGTTCCTTCCTTATTGCGGTAGGTAGCTGATGGCGAACAGGGGAGAGCATAGTGGAAAATATTCTAGAGCGAGCATTGAATGAATCAATCCAGCACATGGATGGTTGATGTGGTGGTGAGAGAAGGAGAATGCAGGCTGGCAAATATCTAGAACACAGCTTCATCACGCATACGTGTGGATAACAGTTCGTTTGCAAGTTGTTTCATGTTTTAAATGACAGAATTAATTCTCAGCAGCACGCAATCTGATGGGCGATCTGGACGGAGTGGTGACGGGAGGCTGGCCTGTGTGCTGGATACGTTGGGCGTTGATCTAGGGCGAATGGAGTGTCTTTCTGCTAGTGTGCTTTAGGACTGCAGTCTACAACAACACATTTCAACATCTGGAAAACCACCAGCTAGTTTCACGCAATGGACTAGATGACAAGCTGGACATCGAGCTGGACATGCTATGTGAAAGGTAGGATGAATGCATTCTGTTTATTAATTTAGCCTAAAAATATTATAAAGTCTGCAAACAAATATATAAATCAGTTAATACATCAAATGCACTTTAATAATGTCATTTTTAATTAATAAAACCATAAAAAATGATAATAATAAAAGATTTCATATAAACCTTAAATTCACTCATACCTAAGGCTGAATAATGATCTGCGTGTTATAAAATATACAAGAGATAATAAAACATGTGTTTAAATGAGTAATTAATATGCCAAAAATGATAACAAATCTAGGATCAACAAAGAGCATTTATATATTTAATTAACAAGATTAACCTCATCAATATCACCAACCTAATTACATAATTGTAGCACAACTAACATAAAGTTGAACTTTATTGATGTTTTAACATTACATACATTATTAAATATATATATATATATATAACAGAAATAATAAAAGAATTAATAATAGTAAAAGATTTAATAATAAAAAGAATGAATAATATTAAAAGAGTTAATAATAGAATCTGTATGTACATAACATAAATCATGACATTCTCAATTGAGTTTCTCATGGTTGTGGAATGGAGTGATATCCTCTCCACTTAGGTTTTACTTTCATAAGTGATATAATGAGTTCATAATGGATATCTTAGAAGATGATTTACTAGTTGTGGCTGAGGAATCCATAGATAGGGGTAGGATTCTTGACACTTTCAACAATGCTTTCATAGCCCTCATACTGAAGAAGGACAGGGATACAAACCTGGAGGACTACCATCCCATATCACTTTGTAACGTTGTATATAAGATTATTGCGAGCATTATAGACAATAGGTTTAAGGGTATATTATATAACATGATTAATGATGAACAATTTGCATTTCTAGCAAAAAGACAAATTCATGGCCCTATTTCCATTGCTCAAGAGATTCTACATTCTGCCAAAACTAGGAAAATACTTGCAGTCATCATCAAAGTAGATATGTCCAAGGATTATGATCACGTCAATTGAACCCATAATAGACTGATTTTAGAGCAGATCAGATTTGAATTGTTCATGGTCAACTGGATATTATCCACTATTCAATCGGTTTCATTCTCGGTACTTATTAATGGTTCTATTGCAAATTTCTTCATACCTAGGAGGGGTCTTCGCTAAGGCTCCCCACTAGCCCCACTCATTTTTATTTTAATGATGGATGGAATTAAGAGAATGGTTAATAAAGGTGCCTCTACTAGAACTTTCAAGTTTAATAAGAGAATGATTTTTAATGCTATGAAATCCTCTATATCCTTCATGAACATTGACCCTGTGGAGGAAATATGGTACACTGATAAATTTGGTTTTGTAGTGGACAACATTTCCTTGGGTCTCAAATACCAAGGTCTCCATATCAAGCCCAACGATTGCACATGTAAGGACTCGGCATGGATCATTGTTAGAATTGAAAATAGGCTCAACTTATGGTGCAACAAATGGCTCTCTCGCGGGGGTAGACTGGTTAAGATCAACTCCATTCTCGAAGCCATCCCAGTTTTCTGGATTTTTGTGTCCTTTGTCCATGCTGATATTCTCAATAGAATTAGAAATATCTTCCATAATTTCCTTTGGTGGGGGAATGAACTTGATTATCCATTCCCATGGATCGCATGGAAAAGGATATATATTCCAAAAGCTCTCGACGACTAGGGTATAAAATATCTTACATGTTTCACTAAGGAACTTGTTGTCAAATGTGTTTAGAAAATCCATATGGGAGTGGGTCTATAGTTATAGGTTATCCAACAAAAATACATTTCTCCACTCAGCATTGAAGAATGGTTCTGGATAAAGGATAAGAATCATAAGAATATTTCCACCATTTGTAAAGCAATCATCTGCTTTCGAACTCATTAGCGACTAGATAAAATGGAAAATATGAATCGGTAAGAGAGTTTGGGTAGGCCAAGAGCCATGGATTGGCTGTGTAGAATTCATGATATTTTTGTTTAAAATGATCAACTCCCTGACTAACCATGAACTACTCTTTCTTCATCAGGTCCAACAATATGACAACATCAATCTATTCAGACAATATTGGCTTGGAGTTGATGATATAACACTTAATGACCCAGAGAGGCTTATCTGGGACAAATATATTCATTCCCTTTCCATCAAAAATGTATTTCTCAATGTAATGTCCCTTTTTAAATTTTATTAAATGACCAATTTTTTCACTTTTTTTCCCAATTTTGGCCTTAACTAGTTTTGATGTCTAGACCTCCAAATTGGCCCGAATGATCCCAAATTTTATCAGAAGGTATATGATTGATATTATAAATTAAATATGATTTTCAGGGATTTTTTTGACCCCCAAAATACTTCTTCAAACTTTTTTAATGTTCTGTTCAAAGTAGGAGTCTTTACAAGCAAATCGGGGCTCAAATTCCCCCTGGGTAATTGCCGGAAATGGATTCACAAATGGTCCCAAAGTCACTCTAATTTTAGAATAGAGGAATGGTATGTGTAAGGTACATGTTAAAAGTCTCATATGCATCATGGTTCATTTTATACATGTTTTTATGACTCTTTCCAAAACAACTACCAAATCACAATTTCGACCCTTGGGGAAAATGCACCAAATCTTCTCCCAATGCAATAAAAATGAGTAAAATGGATTTCAATGATTAAGTACTGAACATGAGAATTGAAATAAAAATTAATTAAAGTACATTTATCATACATTTATCATATATACGTTCCTCCATTCGAAATGGTAAGCATTACCATAGCATATATCAAAATAGAGTGGAAATGGCCATTGTTTGCTCATTAAAAGGCATTTTGACATACAAATATTGGGTATTTATACTTGAAACTTTCTGAGAGTGAATAAAAAATAATATTTACTGATTACAATAATAAATATATGATTAATATATCTCCCAAATATTACATGATCTCACCCAAGGTGCAATCCCTCCATGAGCATGAATATGTAAAGAAAACTGGAAATGGTTGATAGAGAGTGCTGCAATAGAAGAATCCAAATTATTTAATTTATCTTACACCTAAAAATAATACTCCATTAAATATACTTGAAATACCTGAGTGGCCTCTCCAAATATGAACTTGTATGTGAATCTTTCACCCTCGAAATTGGCTAAGGCAAGAAAACTAATCATCGACTAGCTCTCATAATTCACAAATGACAATTTCTCAAATGATCAAAAGCTCTTATCTTGGTTTATTCATATATTTTATAAATATCCTTAGCCTTCTAAGGTTCCCAATCCATTTCTAATTAGGGTGTGTTCTCATGATTTTCCAAGTGTCATCCCTTTCCTAGCCTTCCACCTTCCCCAAATTTGAGTTGGAGCCCATTGAGCTTCCCCAACTCACATGAGAGCTCCCTTGGATGTTCTATTTAGACCTGACATGTAATATATGTCATATTTCATCCTTCATATCTGATGTTTTTCATNGTTGTCATAGAGCTAGGGAATCTAGTCCAAGTGTCTCACTAGCTCCAAAATGACTCTTCCTCTCCCATGTAAGTTACATTTCCTCCAAAATTCAACCTATGAGGCATATTTACAAGTTTATTATCCTTCTAAATCATTCAAGAACATTTATGCTTCCCATGGATTCGAAATTGCAAGAGGAAGATGCCATGCGATCCAAATTTCTAGCTTGTGTGGGCCCCATAGTCTCCATGTGTCTCCATGCTCCATTGCCACTTCAATTTTATCTTATATTTATTTAATAAGATAAATTATTAAATATTTATCCCATTATAATGTCTAAACATCATTTATTAACTCCCTTAATAAAATTCCAAATGTATCCACCAAACCTAGGGAACTAGTAGGATTGATGGAATTATCTTATTATGCAATTATTTGAATGGGGACATTACACTTAATGACACGGAAGATGTATTGCTTTGGTCTACGAATGAAAATGGTGGAAAATACATTTCCAATTTGGGATATTTCATAACATTATACCCTCTTCTACAATGTATACTAAATAAGAAAAAGGTAGAGAGAGATAGGCAAAAATGAAAGAGAAAAATGAAAATTATGGTATTTTTGCGATAAATTTTGGTCCCAAAGTAGGATTGGGGAGCTCTTGGTACCATTGGAAAGGTCTCATTGAGGGATAAAACTTTTGTGTTTTTATATTCACGATATTCCTCATGGTTTGGTCGAGGTGTGTATTTTTGTAAATATGGACATGAGGAATCTCAAAAAGCATATTTTCAAATATGCCTTTTGAAAAGCATCTTCTCAAAGATGCTTTAAAAGATGTTTTCAGAAAGGATCTTTGAAAATATGCTTTTCAAGATTCCTCTTGCCTATATTTACAAAAATACATGCCCCAACCAAACCGTGAGGAATATCGCAATGCTGAAAAAACAAACGTTGTATCCCTCGACGAGACCTTTTCAACAGTGCCAAGAGCGCCCTAATCCGAATTTGGGATGAAACATTATCGCAAAAATTACCATAATATTATGTTTTCCTCTCTCATTTTTGCTTATCTCTCTCTACCTTTTTCTTAATTAGGATACATTTTTGGGCTTGGTAATTCCTTATGTTGGATCTCATAGAGGAGGACCTTCCACCTCCCGATTGGTGGTACAGGAAAATTTGGCGACTACATTGCCCATACAAGCTTAAGATTTTATTTTGGCTTGTATTGGAGGGTAAGTTTCATGTTTGGGATGTATTGGTTAAGATATTTAAAATTGGTCCCAGTCGATTCCCTCTATGTGCCTCTGTTTAAGAAAATATTGCTCATATTTTTATATTATGTCCATACATTTTGGATATGTGGTGTCATGTAGCTACTCGCACTAGTGTCCCATTTTTATGGAGTGGTATAGGCATTCAAGATGCATGGAATTCTTGGTCAAATAACGTATTATTCCACATATTTTTTGCACTCCTGGTATTCATCATCCAGGGTGTATGGATTTCCAGGAACAATGCCATCTTTGAAGACGTGCATGTCCCCTCACAGGTTTACGCTAGAAAGTATTTTGGTATCTTCAAATGTTTCCCACAAGGTGTCACTAACAACACTCCAAGGGTCATCACAAGAGAAATTATCGACAAAACACTCCCTTGGGCATATGTGGATGGCATTGCTCAGGGTCGGTTGGGGATTGGCAGTGCTAGTGGTCTCATTTACACTGCCAATGATCACTGTTGCTGGTTTGTTGTTGGACTTGAAGTAGCTTCTAATAATTATTTCAAATTTCCTACATTCAAACTCTTGTTGACATATGCTCACTCTCTTGGGATCCTGCGCATACAAATATATGGAGGTTCCAAACTTGTCTTAGACCATCTGAAGCGTAGTAAGCCTCCTTGGAACATTTTATTACTACATCTATATGAGGATATTATTAGGATCAATACTCATTTCAAGAAGATCACCTACACACACATTTTGTTAGGATTATTAATCCTCCCTTGGTCAAATGTCTATTAGATTAATTTAGCCTAACTTAGGAACCTTAATTAATTATTTGGGTTCACTAGTACAATTGGGTCCAATTGGCCTAATGGGGCCACATGTACCAGTCACTGGAGTGTGGGGAACACTACTAGAGGATGATTGCCACTTTTTGCATGTGCATGCATCAATTTGGGCGCCTCCTAAACCAATCCCTACATTTTAGGAGCCATTAGGAGTCCCGACACCAACCTACATCAGTTAGTTGGAGTTAGTACTAGTTAGTCTCAATTAGCCCCCAGTTACTTTCAGTTAGTACACAATCAGTTAGCTAGTGTAAGCTTTGCATGGCTGCATGTGGAGTAGGCTCCTTTTCCCAACTACCACAGTTAGTTGCACTGAGTTAACTAGTTGTCACTGATTGTTTGAGTTGTTGGACATCTCGGAGTTCATTTATTGGACTCCGATATTGATTGAGTCACCATGAGTTAGATGGTCAGTTAGATATAGTCACATCCCGTGGATAGATTTGAATCCATCCCTAATTGATTCAAATTCTTTTCCTATGTAAACTATTGTAACACTGAATATTATTATTGTGAATGATACTGTAAATTCCTGAGCAATACTTGTCTTTTTCCTGTGTGGTTTATTTTTTTCAGTTTGTATCTTCATTCTCCATTCATTTGTTGCAAACACTATATGTTTGAATATCTAAATGGAATTCAAATTCTAATATGGTATCAGAGCCTTCTCAGGCAGGTTTCATGCTTGTTTCTCCCCATCGAACATAAGAAGCAGCTGGGTTTCCACATAAATCCCCTATGATGATTTGCTAGTTCTAGATTTATTCAGAGCAGTGGAGAGGGCGTGACAGACCTTGAAAACATGTTAACGTCGAGAGGAAAAGCATGATTCTAAGAGTTCATGTGTTTTAGTGTGTTTTGCAGTAACAATTGATAGGTGCTGCATAGCTTGTGTGAAGTTTTTGCAGTCTTTCATCTGGAGGAATTATGAGTTCTCAAACTCCTGAACCATGGATCCTCAAAACTTCCAATTATCTTGATTGGAGGATTTATACGAAGCTGGCCTTGCATAAGCATGGCTACCACTGGATCATACATGGATGGGAGCCTGAGCCTCATCAGCCAGTTGAAAGGAACAAGTTTCTGAACCGTTGTGATGAAGCATTCAGGTACTTATGTACTTATATATCCAGAGATCTCCTCTTCCACCTAGAAGTATTGAGGACTCCCAGAGAATCCCGAGAGAAGCTTAATAGCTTGTTTAACAAACAAGATGAGCTTCGGGGACACATTCTGGAGAATGAGTTGGTATCTTTACATCCCAGTAGTTTCGAGACTATTGAGCAATTACTTACTAAATTCAAGTTTTTGGTACTTCAATGCAGACAGTGCAGAATACAACAGAAGGATGAGCATAATGTCCTTTCCATACTCAGCAAACTAGGCCTTGACTATTTTGTATTTGTTTCCATATTTCATTCCAAGCAGGAAAGCTTTCCTAATTGGAAATTTCCTTCATTAGATCCTTTTTGCAAGTCCTTAATCAAGGAGCAAGACAAGTTGATGCGAATGGGAGTCATCAAGACCTCCAAATATCAAGCTCTCCTAGTTACTGACTCTTCCAAAGCGCAAGAAAAGGGGAAATAAAAGAAGGAGGAGGAAAAAGCAGCTGATTCGAAGCCTAAACAGAATTAGCAGACTTTCGAAGGGGCCTCTGGCCCTAAGAAGAAGAAATTTGAAAATAAGTTATGTCCCTATTTTGAAAAGGGGTACCATCTTGAAGATCATTGTATGAGGAAGGAACTTGATGAAATGACAGCTCTTCTCAAGTAGCATAACATTACTTCCCCAAGAGCAAAGAAGCCTGATGAAGAACTATAGACAGAATATAATGAAAGGTGCAATGCTTTGAAAGCAACTATCTCTCCATCCTCACCATACGTAATAGATTCTAGAGATTCCAACCACATGGTTTCTTCCAAAGAATCCTTCTCTACCCCCTCACTATCGAAGGGGCCTAACATTCACATGGGAGATGATTCCCAGATTCTAGCATAAGGAAGGGGCTCAGTCAAAGTGAAGCATGGTGAGTTCAAGAATGTTTTATGTGTGCCCTCCATTGCTGCTAACCTGTTATCTGTTTATCAAATGACTCATACAGGCTCTCCCAAGAGAGTTACATTCGATTCATAATCAGTTGAGATTACAAAAAAAGCCACTAGACTACTTGTAGCAAAAGGTATTTCAAATCACTCTACCAAAGCTTATGAGTTCTCACATTTCTTACCTGTTTCTCCTCCTACAGCTTTATTGTCTCATGCTAACAACACCAGCAAGATTTGGCATGAGATATTTGGCCATCTCAATTTCAAATATCTGAAGCTATTGCACAATGATAAAATGGTTGAAGGTTTTCCCTCCATCCAAACCTTCGATGGAGTATGTGTTGGTTGCTTGGTAGGTAAGCATCAAGAAAATAAGTATGATGTTGGGAAGGCACATAGAGCTTCCTCTACACTTGATTTGATACATAGTGATGTAGTGGTACCTATGCCCACAAACTCCATTAATGGTTGCAAGTACTTCCTCACCTTTATTGATGATTGTCCTAGGTACTACTGGATCTACTTCATGAAACAAAAATCAGAAATTTTTTGAGACTTTTAAAGTTTTTAAGGATATGGTTGAGAACAGTTTCAGTAAGAAGACAAAGTGAATAAGATCTGATAAAGGAGGAGAGTACATCAAAGGATATTTCCAGAGTTCTGTTAATCAGAGGGGATTCAAATGGAACACTCAGTTCCATACACACCAAAGCAGAATGGTGTGGCTGAGAGGAAGAACAAATCACTGAAAGAGATGGCAACATGCCTTCTCCATGCCAAACATCTACCTCCTTCTCTTTGGGCTGAAGCAGTAAACTGTGCTTTGTATTTGCAGAATAGGGTGCCCCACAATTCAGTGGTTGGGGTCACTCCATTAGAAGCACTACATGGGTATAAGCCCAATGTCTCTCATCGGAGAGTTTTTGGTTCCAAAGCTTGGGCCAAAATACCACTTGACAAGAGGAAGGCCTTCCAAGACCAAAGTAGTGAATGCATTCTACTGGGATATGCAGAAGATGCAAAATCTTACAAACTGATGGAGGTTGCAACCATAAGATGCTTCATTCAAAGAAATTTCCAGTTCTAAGAAGAGCAGTTGCATGATACTACTCTAGAAGCATAGGAAGGTATAACTATTTCTCCACCTATTTTTGATGATGATGATGTGCTACAGGTTTCAAATTCAGATGAAGAAGATCACATTCTGCATGATCCTATTATTGAGATTGAATCTCAAGAGATTCTATATCTAGATCCAGTACCTATTACTAATCAGAAACCTAAACCTAGATGGGCTCAAAAGATTCTTGATGTAGCTGGAAGTGGTGATGGAGATCCAGAAGGTAGAAGAAGAACGAGGTCCCAGTATCAGAATGAGCATGCTGTACTATCTCTCACAGATTCTCTCTATACAGTATGGTGCAGAAAAGTTCCAGGTTGGTGCTACTTGATGATGGCGAATGATCAGCTACATGGCCCACAGAAGCAAAAACTTGATCATTCCCTACCTTCACCATCCAAAAGAGACAAACAAAGTCATCAGTTCAGAAGTACATTGATAGGTCCACTGATGGACCATGTTGTTGAATAGAGCTGCAAATTTGCAGCAGTGTTTTTTTCTCAAGTTATTTTTCTAAGGAGGAAGATTCTTTCTTCTAATGATAGCTTGCAATTTGCAATTTCCTGCTTATTTTGAGGGGGGGGGTTCCCATGAGGTTTTCCTCTGTTTCCTTGGTTGTATTAAGCAACATTTTTTACTATCTTTTAGATTGTATTTGGGTGACCTATGGTCTTGTTACCAGAGCCCTTAGGATTTAGGGAGGTGTTAGGATTATTAATCCTCCCTTGGTCAAATGTCTATTAGATTAATTTAGCCTAACTTAGGAACCTTGATTAATTATTTGGGTCCACTAGTACAATTGGGTCCACTTGGCCTAATGGGGCCACATGGGGCCAGCCACTCAAGTGTGGGGAATACTGGTAGAGGTTAAATTCCACTTACTGCATGTGGATGCATCAGTTTGGGTGCCTCCTAGACCAATCCCTACATTTTAGGAGCCATTGGGAGTCCCGACACCAACCTACATCACTTAGTTGGAGTTAGTACTAATTAGTATCAGTTAGCCCCCAGTTACTTTTAGTTAGTTCACAATTAGTTAGCTAGCGCAAGCTTTACATGGCTAATGCATGGCTAATGCATGGCTGCATGTGGAGTAGGCGCTTTTGCCCACCTACCACACTCAGTTGCACAGAGTTAACTAGCTGTAACTGATTGCTTCAGTTGTTGGATTTCTGGGAGTTGATTTATTGGATTTCCGATATTGATTAAGTCACCATGAGTCAGATGGTCAGTTATATACAATCACATCCAGTGGATAGATTCGAATCCATCCCTAATTTATTCGAATTATTTTCCTATGTAAACTATTGTAACACCGAATATTATTATTGTGAATGATACTGTAAATTCCTGAGCAATACTTGTTTGTTTCCTATGTGGTTTGTTTTTTTCAGTTTGTATCTTCATTCTCCATTCATTTCCTGCAAACATTATTAGAACTATCTGGTTGAAGATCTAAATGGAATTCAAATTCTAATACATTTACCGTGAGCACAATAAAGAGGAAGATCTGCTCTCTAAATAAGGTCTTCTTTTACCTGTTGGATCTATAGATAAATGGGTAAAACACCACAGTGTAACCACTTCATTGGGAAGGTGTCATTTTGATAATTTTCATATTTTCTAGCAGACATCTCACCTACAAGTGAACTAAGTATAACTTTGAATATTCTGCCAATGAAAGGGCAGTCACACGAGCTGTAAAATGCCATATATGTACTGCATATTTTGTTGATATTTGTTGAACACATACTCGCTTTGAACTTCTACGACCTATTGGCTATATGAACAATATGGTTTTATATCAATAAAGTTGCGATAATTTTCCTATGGAAAAATAATTGTGAAAGTTCTCATTTTAAAAAATTACATATTTTATACATGATAGAGAGGAGTACTTATCATAAAAACAATTCCAAGATGCATAAATTTTAAACATATCGAACTTAGCATTGAACATTCTAAGCATAGATCCATCTTAAACCCCAATCTATCAAATACCTTGAGGGATCCAATTTCTTGAGGTGTAATTTTTGTTAACTTAATTTTTTTACATATCCAAAAAAATAACACTTCACATGAATTTGTTTAATAACTTTTCATTTGATTCTTTTTATGAAAGGACATTAATTTTTTTAATTACTTTTTATTTTTGGTAACATAACATTGTGTTACATTAAGTTAAGTGACAACATCTCCCCATATTGAATTGTAAAACTTGAATATAAAATCATATAATATTACTTATTAACTTATTAAAAAAAATTTAATTTTTCTAAATCATAAACTACGGCCCAACCAACCAATCCTACACATTAGTAAAATTTAGCATCCACTCTTTCCAACTTTTTTTTTAAAATCTAACTTCTCAAAACTCTATCAATTAACTTATTTCTAAGAGGAGAGTCCCTTTGCTCTATGTAGTGATTAAGTTAACTTATCTCTAAGAGGAGAGTCCATTTGCTCTATGTAGTGATTAACGGACATCGTCCATTCCACTACTCTCTACAAATTTGTAGAATCATAACTCAGCTTGAATATTTTATATTTTAAAAAATAACTTATAAATATATAAATTTAAAAAAAAAATTATTTAATAATATTTTTTTTTAAACTACATAAAATATATATTATTAATTATAAATATATATTATTTTAAATAAGTATAATTTTTTTATGCATAGTTTTATAAACTTTTTTTACATAAAATATATAAAAAAAATTAACATAATTATAATTAATATAATTATGTCGATAGACGTTTTTAATTGAAATTTGGGGTGGATTACGCCTCATGTTTTTTCATCTATGGATGAGGATGAGAGAAGTGTATTGTCGAAATTGATTTTATGGTAGTCGTTCAAAATTCAAAATAAACCATTATAATAAAAAAGCATATACAAAAATAGTTTGTAGCTGATGAATGGATAACTAGTAGTCATGCATGGATAACTCATAGCTGATGGATGTATAAGCAATAATTCGTGGCAAATAATGAGAAGAATGTGAGATTATATATATATATATATATATATATATATATATATAATAGTCCATAAATGGATAAAAGGAAGAATGTTGGTGATAACATGTAGCTAGGCATGGATAACTCAAAGTTGAACCCGTTTAACTAGAAGAATATGAGGAATAAAAAAAATCCAAGTTGTGTTCCATTCCATCGCTATCTCTCACCCATTTGATTCCTATAGGTGTGATCCAGCCACAAACTATATGGGTGTGCTAGTTATATAAACTTTATTTAATTGGAGCGGACAAGCATGTATGTTTTTTCATCTATGGACGAGGATGAGACAAGTGTATTGTTCAAATTGATTTTATGGGAGTCGTTACAAATTCAAAATAAATAATTATTAAAAAAATATATATATATATAAAATAATTGATACATAAATCACTCGTAGCTAATGCAAGGATAACTTCCTTGTGAGAGATAATTATGAGAAATAACTCATTTAACTAGAATAAAGAGTTACCTTATGCCACCTATCAATGTTCACCATCCATAAATTAAATAACTATACCGGTTATATAAAGTTTCTTTAACATAATTATTTTATTAATAATATATTCCATTTTATTTTAATCTCCCTTTAAAAAATGTTTCCCATCAAAAACACCCACACCAACCTCACCATAAGCCTGTCTCATTGGCCTTGAGAATATTTTCCTCATCCAACACTCGTGATTCACTTTACTTTTTGGGAGTTTCTTTGCCACTAACTATGATTTTTTTTAACTTAACTTGGATTTGCTCAATTACAATTCTAAGTGAAGTAGAAGTTAGTAATTTATCGAAGGTATATGTAGAAGTTATTGGTTTATACGTTAAGGTGTCAGTACAAGTTGAGTTACGTTAAGGTGTAACCAGAAGTTATTGATTTCTACGTTGAGGTGTAAGTAGAAGTTATCGATGTATACGTTAAGGTATAAGTATAAGTTATTAATATCTTGGAAAATAAAAAACCATTTTACATGAAAAAATATACTTTTGACGTGGGTTAGCCTGATTAAGAGGAGGGAGAGGGCCCTGGTATGTGCGGCTATGTTAAAAAGGCACTGAATCTATCAGTCAGGTATTTATACATTGTGATTTTGCAAGGGATGTTTGGGCATAGGTTAAATCTAAAGATGTTCGTGCACTTGAATGGCCGGTCTTTCTTTTACTCAGAGCTTGGAAACTTGGGGTGCGAAATATTAGAGATTTCAAAGAAGTTTATTTTTTGTTTCTTGGGAATTTGGATAACTAGAAACTTGTCTTAGAACATTCCTCCAAATGAATTGTTGAAGTATGTTTCGTTTATTATAAGGAAGAAAAAGTTAAGAGGCATAGGGTTTTTACAATGCTTTATTTTTTTCAGGGACGGTTGTTGGATTCTTTTTTAAGGGATGGTTGTTGGATATTTTCACAGTGCTTTATAACTGGGCTTGTGGGAAGTGGTATGTTTTTAGAGTTTACTAATAACTATGATTTTCATTTTTGGATGGGTTGTTGAAATGGCTTAAACATATTATTTGGAATACTAACTGGGTGATGTGGAAGTGGTATGTTTTTAGAGTTTACTAATAACCATCATTTTCATTTTTGGATGGGTTGTTGAAATGGCTCAAACATATTAGTTGATATTTTGACATTTTGGAGTCTTCTTTGGTTTGATTCTTATAAAGGTATGGTATTTCTATAGGTTTTGGGAGATTCCACATTGATTGCAGAATGGGTTGCAGGAAAATCAAATTTACAAGTGGCTTCATTGGAGCAGTGGTGTTCAAGGATTTTGGAATTACAAAGGAGATTTTATGTTATTGCATTTTTTCATATTTATCGTGAACCCAATATTGTGGCAGATAGTTTATCTAGAGACCGCTATGGGTCCTATGCATGGTTTGCTACATTTTGAAGGATTTAAAGATAGGTCTATTGTGTCAAAAGACTCTTTCTTGTATATTTTAACTATTCTTTCGTTTTTTACTCAAGTCTGGACAATAGATTCTATCTTATTGATGTAAATGAAATTTCCTTCTTTTTAGTGATCGGTTTGGAGTTTGGGAGGACATTTTTTTAATAGTTGCTACATTTGTATTTTGGGGTTGTTGATTATGATGTTTTTCAAGGCATAGTAGTGGCAATTATAAGATATGAGATTGAGCATAGTTAGTGTTGTAGAACATGGACTATACGACAATTAAGATGTAATATGACTTTGTTATCTTTGATTCATTTTATGAATAACAAGTAACAGTTTTTTTCTTAGTGAAAAAAGATTAATTTATGCGTTTAAGATGTATATTTTAAATTATATAACGTTTAATTTATTATTATTATTATTATAAGAGTTTTATAAGTAATTGAGAGAAAAAAATTATTATATTTTAAATATAGATTTAAATCTTATTTGATAATATTATTTCTAGTAAAATTACAACTAAATAAAATGTATTATATAAACAAAATAATTGTTGATTTTTAATTAAATAATAACAATAATAATAAAAGTATTTCTAAAATTATAAATAAGCAAAACATCACATTTAATTTTGACATAATCATTGGGTTAATTCATATTTTTCCATATATATATATCACGATGATAGTTAACGTCCACTTAGACCAATTTTGGTTTATCAAACCTTAAGAAAGAAAAGGAAGAAACTACTTGGTTTTCTTTAGCATTTTATTTATGTACTTAAAAAGCTTGGAGAGGAGTGGTTCTAAATTACAATAATTTTGATGAGATGGAAAGTTAGGCAGGTTCATATTGTAACAAAAAAAATTGAAAATAGGATCTTATGTGGGTGTGCGTACGACAATATAAGAGGAAGTGATTTTCATCTTCAACATTAATAGTCTCACAAAGATGACGGATCCTTTTAGCTTGTGGAATTTTAGGAAAGTTCAAATGCCATGTTTGATTATACAACTCATGAGACTTCGTTCGTATTTTAGCTATGTAGATCTTCTTCTTTATGTTAGTTAAAACATAAAGATAGTTTTGACCTTCAGAATTAAGGTTAATGACCTCGTAATATCTTAATTTTCTTTTATCTCGTAAATTTTCATCACACCAGAGATTCGTTTTGAGATTCGAAGTAATAATATTTTTAATATCATCTATATTTTGCAAAATGACATTTTCATCAATCCCACACATCTTTATCCAAGACATGGCATCTTTATGCCAAGCTCTCTTGAGCCTTAGGTGGTTTCGATTGGAATTTAAAGCAATTTTGGGAAGTCTATGGTCTCCCAAGTTATTTGATTTTTTCGTGTACATTAGGTGCATAGTAATAGTTATACTCCTAAATTATGGGGTAAAAGCCCACTTCATTTAGGAGAATAGGATATGGTGTGTTGTGTTTAATTTTAGGATTGTAAGTTATAAAAAGATTCTTTCTAGATTTGTTCAATCCTTCTCCAAGATTCTCTAGAGAGTTTGCAGCCCCAAACTTCATACTCATACAAGAGAATGAGATTGATGAGAGTTTCAAAAAGGAATTTATTTTTATCACGTATCACAAGGTTTGTCGACTTACAATTTTTTTCAAGATCAAAATAAGCTTTCCACCCTCCATTGATCCTTATTTATGTTGTAGTTCCAGTTAAGCTTGCGATGGATATCAATCCTAAGATATTTGTAGGAAGTCACTTCCTCCAAGTTGTTATTATCATACAAAAAATGAGCGTAAGTGACCTTATTAGATTTTATCAACGTCAATTTGGTTTTGGTGGTATTAACGACCATGCCTATTCCATAGCAGAAATCCTTGAGAGAGGGGAGGATTTTCCCCAGTTCGCTTATGTGCTAGTTGTTTTTGCAGCAGAGATTAAACTCACTTACTCTCAAAGATATATCGTATACTAGGTCACTTGTCCCGCTTATTTTTAAGTGCATAGTGGACAACTATGGATTTATTCATTCAGTGCACAGGACGTTAGGTGCATCTCACTATTGGTGATGACCATCATGCACCCTCACCAATTATGGAAAATGCATTAGATTCTCTCTTTCATTTTATGTATATTATTTTTTGTGAAGATCTAGATGCATTAGGTATTCCACCATTTTTTTCGCACTTTTGTTTTACTTTGGGTCAATGTTATGCATAAATTGATGGGAGGGTCAACTTCCCTTTTGGTTTAGAACTCTTTTGTTTATTTTTTGAGTGTTTTTTGGCCATGAAGCCTTTGTTTGACTGCCACCCTCCTATACTAATGATGGAGGCATGTATGCACATGATAGATGATTCCCACGAGGGGGAAACCTGAGTTCCTAGCTAAGATCACATCAAAGGTATTGGCGCTAAGCACTAAATGTTGGGCACATTCCCCCCTATAGTGTGAAACATTACCCCCTATATTGTGGCATATTACATATTATTGATGTCGGCTTGGGTCTATTAGCTATTATTGTACACCTTTGTCTCCTATATATAGGAAGGAGATATTTTCATTTTATTCATCATTGTATCTTGTCTTGTCTTATGTACTTAGTGCATTGTGTAAGGAGGTTCCTCCCTCGAAGTGGATCGATATTCATATATGTTATTCATTATTAAGGCTCGCAATACTTTCTTATGGTCTATTTTTTATATTTTTATGTTATTTCTAGGGCTTGGTTACACAACATTTGGTATCAGAGCTCTTTCCTCAACACTAATTTATTCAAATCAAGTCATATTGGAGTTTTCCCTATCATTTTTTTTATAAACCTTCAAACAAAAAGAACAAAAAAAAAAACTAAAAAAAGGCTAAGCTATCTGTGGTTTGAAATTCAAAGGCTAAAACTGGTGTTCTAGGGGAAAAGGTCATATCTGGGGAATCTAAGATCCAAATTGATTGAGACTTGTTTCATCATAAACAAGACATACCAGAATATTTATGGTAGGGTTTTTAGACTCATATCCAAAATATTGGTCACATGGAATATCGTACAAGTTCACTCTTATAGATAGACCAAAAATAAGAAGTGTTGGGAGATCTACAATAAAATTTTACTGGAACATCCAAATTAGGTCATACCTATTGCATCAGAAAGAAGATAGAAAAAGTACCTTTGGTATGGTTTTTGGACTCATATATGAAATATTGGACATGTGGCATACCATATAATTTTGCTCTTCTGAAAAGACCAAAAATATGAAGTGTTGAGAGATTTGCAACAACTTCTTACTGGAGCATCTGAAATTGGTTAGACTTATGGAATCAGAAAGAGGACACAACGGGATACAACAAGACAAATTTTTAGACTTGAAGGAGAAGAAATTTTAAATTTGCCTCAGTTCCAAGTCGAACATAAATCAGTCTTCCAATCTGGGTTTGAAGAAGGTACATTATTTTAAATTTGAATACCTTTGAGAAGAAGGATATATTTGTGGTGAACCCTAGGGTGTGATATATATATATATATATCTCAAAATTCCTCCAAAAGGAAGTGGAAAAAATCACACTCCACTCAAACCACCAGAGTATTCATCCTCAACATACGATGAGAGGGAAGACCTATATTTTCGAGTGTCCTAGTTGGAATATATGATGAAATGGAATGTGACAAAAGTTGATTTAGTTATTTTAGAGGAGAATTTAATGGAACATATACAAGGGTCTATGCGAACATCTGATTTACTTAATTTAGGGAGAAGTTGATGGAAAATACGAAAAATATTGCTAATGTTCAAGGGATACTCCCCGTACAAGTGATGATGTGTTCGAGAATACTCAAGAGGATAAAGATAATGTACATATTGATAAACATTCCATGAATAAGAATATTCCAAGAGGAAATCATTCTAGTAATGAAATTCATTAAGGATGGTCACCAACGGGTACCCAACTTCCCAAGGTTGACATGAGAAAGGTTGATGGAAATGATCCAATAACATGGATATTCTAGATGGAGTAATTCTTTGATCTACACTAGGTTCCAAATTTGCAAAAGGTAACTATTGAATGATTATATTTAGATCCTAATCAATTTGTATGGTACAAATGGCTCTGTGGCCATGAAAAGGACTATATTATATATTGGTCTATATTCAAAGAAAAATTGATTGCACATTATGGGGATATTAATAACAACACCTTATTTATCCAATTTTTAAATCTCAAGCCAAAGGGTCCAGTTACAGAGCACATCAAGCAGTTTTAGAAGTAGTCTTATGGTGAAGAACATTTCAGAAGATAATTTGTTGGATCTCTTGATTGGAACCTTGCAGGATGACATTCAACATCAGCTGGGTCTCTTTGAACCATTGACATTGGAGAAGGATTTGATGATGGCGTGGAAGGTTGAAGGTAAAAATATGGTGATGGACACTAGAAATACCACTTCAAACACATATAGAGAGAATGATGTTCCTACTTCTAACCCACCTCATGAAGTTGACACCTCGACAACAAGAATAAAGAAGAGTGAAAGGTCTATGCTTCAATCATGACAACAATTACAGTAAGGGACTTAAGAGTGGAGAAAAGAAATCATTCTACATAGATTGTGAAGAGGAAGAACAAAAAGAACAAGAACCACCGCACGGGGAAGAACTAGAAGTGATTACTTCCACTATATCTTGTCATGCTCTGGATGGAATTAACACTCCTCAAACTCTGAGTATCGAAGGGTATATCAAAAATAAAAAGGTAATAGTGTTGATTGGTTCTAGTAGTACTCATAATTTCATTTGTTGTAAAGTAGCCAAAGATATCAATTGCTTTGTATATCCAACACCAAAATTTCAAGTAATGATTGTAGATGGAGGAACCATCAATTGTTCATGGAAATTCCATAATATCAATCTGTCTATGGGGTAATATGCATTGAATAGTCCAATTATTTATATCCCAATGGGTAGTGTTGATGTTGTATTAGGGGTTCAATGGTTACAATCATCAGGAATGGTGGCTTGTAATTTTTAGAAGCTTTTCATGAAATTTTCCTGGAAAAGAAAAGAATTTTTGTTAAATGGTGTGACGGGGAAAGAAAGTAAGGTGACCAGCTCTAATGGTATGAAAAATGTGTTAACAAAAGGACAACAAGGCGTGATTACACAATTATGCTCACTATATGTTCAAACATCTAAGGCTCCTATTTCCCCAGATTTTCAAAGGGTCCTTAAAAGGTCTTCCAAGGTATTTGAAGATATTACAATAAGTATTACACATGTTCGAGATATGGACCATGCTATTCATTTAATTATAGTAATCATTCCTTCTAGCATCATACCTTAGAGATACCCCTATGTCCAGAAGAATGAAATGAAACACACGGTTGAAGCAGTGCCAGGAAACTCTACAGTTCAAGTAATGGTAGATCACATAGAGCACCAACAAGGAGTTCTCCAAATCCTAAATATGTAAAAATAATAATGAAACGACAAGAAGATAAAAATCATCGCCAAAGGAGTTTTGAATAAGGAAAATTCATACGGGAACCTGAAAAAATCATTGAAACGAGGACCAAACAACTACGAGATTAGGCTATTACTAAGTACCTCATTAAGTGGAAGAACTTACCAGTTGCAGACTCAAGATAGGAAGACGATTCCTTCATACAAATGCATCCATAGCTACCTAAGTGTTGAGGACAACACTTGTATGAAGGGGAGGGGCATGTTAAGCCCTAAATGTTGAGCACATTTCCCCCTATAGTGTGGCACATTAACCCCTATATTTTGGTGTATTACATATTATTAATGTCATGTTGGTTCTATTAGTAGTTTTTTTTTTGGTAAAGTTGCATATTCAATTAAACTAGGAGAAGAAAAATTACAATCTTGGCCTAAGCCAAAGGAGGCCTCAGGTAGTGGTACCACCACCTGAGCCTGTAAAAAATGGAGGGAATCTTGAGAAAACTATTACAAAATGAGTTCATACTATTAAGAAACCATAGGTATCCATACATGATAATATTTACAAAATTTGTCCTTCCAAAAACACAGAGTTGTAACCAAGTTAACCACAGAAAACAGAAAAACCTGAGATAACATTCTGAACGGTGGAAAGCACAGGACGTTGAATATGGCTTGAGAATTGTTAAATAATGGTTTTATTCTTCCATTATGGGGAATTCCCACCCCCCTTCCTCTGATTTATTGGTGACATTGGTGTTGGTGGCCAACGCAAATTGAGGAGGCTCATTGCTAGGCCCTTCGTCTTCCTGCACCCTCTTGAATAGTGGTTCAATGTTAGTCGAGATGGGAAAAGGTGAAGCATGAACCATTTGAGGTTCCATAACCGATATCACATCCCTCTACCTACAAACTTTCACACTGTTGCTCCCGCCTTCCATGTTTCTAGCATGTCTTGTAGTTCCTGCCATGCATTTCCATGCAAAAGTTGCATCCAGGCTACTGAGTTCACCATCCATTTCTGCCATTTTATCCTTCATAGAGAGGATAGTGTCTCAAGTGACACTACAATTTCCTAACATGTCCTCCATGATATTTCCAATTGTATTATTTACCAACCAGTAGTGGTTAATCCTGCTACCACCATGCCCAATGGCCAAACGTTGGTTAACCACTCTACCTTTCCAGTATTCAATGAGGATTCTAACCCAAATTAATATTTTTTCATTGTACCCCTCCTCCACCTAAACACTAAGCACATACCAGGACTTCCCTGTTCCACTATTGGCTCTCCTAGGCATACCTCGTTGCCTGGACATGATGAGGAACTAGGTACCTGACTGCTGCAAAATGGGTTGGTGGAGAGGAGTAATTTGTGGCGGCGAACAATGGTGTTGAACTCGTCTACCATTGTGTATACCAGGGAGAATAAGATTCCCTGCATAGGCTTCATACCATTGGACAATCCCTATGAACATGAGAATTACTGACCAAAACCAAACACCAGGTTCCACTGAATAACCCATAAACCGAACAAAACATCAAATGGTCCACAAGTGACAATGTCGTGTTCTTCCATGGCCTTCAATTTAATGGCACCTTCTTGAACTTGCAATAACTGTGTACCATTTACCATTAAACCCAACATGAATGTGATGGAACCACTCCAGGTAGAATCCAGCCTAGGATGAGGGCGAAGACAAGAAAATCTTCTCCTTCCGCACGGAAGAGCTTAAGGTTGACACAAGGGTGGTGATTTCTCTAGCATGCATGCTACCACGTGGTTGGATCATGGACTAGCATGCCCTACATTTTCAGTCAGGATCGCTGGTACCCACATCCGGGGAGGGTCTATTAGTTGTTATTGTACACCTTTGTCTCCTATATATGGGATGGAGATATTTTTATTTTAGTCATAATTGTATCTTGTCTTATCTTATGTACTTAGTACATTGTCTAAGGAGGTCCCTCCCTTAAAGAGGATTGATATGCATATCTGTTATTCATTACTAAGGCATGGATTACTTTCTTCTTGTTTATTTTTTCTATTTTTATGCTATTTCTTGAACCTAGTTACATAAAAACTATAGATGCTATCCAATGAGAAGGACCATGCCTTGGACCTTCTTCCATATCTGTACATGAGGTTGAACTATAGAGAATTCCCCAACATCTTTTCCACCCAGGATGAGCCATCATGTGATAGAGGTAATATTAGTGTTATGTTTGAATTAATCTAGTTGCATTTTATTGCCTTACTTAATTCATTTGATGCAATCTATTTTAAATTATTTTATTCAATTGTTTTAATTAAATTATCTAATTCTTTTTGTGTATTATATTTTGCAGATATTGGCACATTTGATGGAGAGATGCCTCGACTTGTTTTGGATGATGAGAATGAGAATATGTAGGATACTAATGTTCCTGCATTTCCTACATCCTACGACCTAGGATAGATGATAGGTTTTGACTGGATGTGGTGAAAAATTTCTCCACATTGTTGGCTCTACGAGGAGTCCATCTTACATGAGAATAAGAGATAAACTAAGACCTTGATCTTGCAGACTTATGGAGGACGCATCCATCCTTTAATATGCTTAGAGGTTGACGGATGATTCTACATCTTATGAGGGCGGTGATCCTCCTCCTTCTCCTCGACATGACGATCAACCACTATTTACTCATCCACACCCATTTGACCCACCACCATCTCTGATCCATCCACAAGTCAACCTACCAATGTCTCCACCATCTCCTACTGGACTCACCTTGACTCTAAATAGGATGGTTGCAGTGGGTGAGATTCATCTTCATAGAGATAACTTTGTTTCTCTCCAGTCTACTTTTTTATTAGTATAGGTATTTTTACCTTTGCTAATGGAGGTGATGGTGCCTTTGTCTTTGT